>CP054673.1:19087277-19629777 GCA_013348765.1 Carpinus viminea
TCATACCTTGGTAACCCCACATCTTGAGGTCACCACTATAAGGACTTGCCCTTAGGGCAGTACCGAACACCTCGAGCCATCAATCTTAAACCAAACAAATTTTAGTATTTTGTCCGAATTTGGAAATTAATAAATTATCGTTGAGACCTAAACCCTAATTTCTATAACCAGTCACCTCGGTATCCTCACATCTTGAGAATACCATTATATTAGACTACCTTAAGGGTGGCTATAACACCCTGAGAATTAATTAACTAGTAATTAATTTTACGATTCGTCTCCCAGCCTTGTTCCACTCCAAACAAGACCTCCAGGACCTTTACTCCTTAAAAACAGAGTAGACTAAGCAACGAAAGTAATAAAGTACTATAAACATTAATCAGTATAACTAGAGCATCTAACCAAAGATCATCAAAGCAGCAGAAATCATACTATATACATCAGTACAAGGGATCCATGCTAAACCTTAATATGTAAACAACTTAATTCAAAAGTACTAGTTATCATGAGTACCGGCATAAGCTTGCAATAAGTCCTCAAGCATCTCCTGGATCAAATCCTCCATGAGAATCGGATGCTTCACGGTATCCATTATCTAGAACAGCATAATTGTACATATGGAGAAAAAAGGAAAATAATACAAGGGTAAGTCTAACAACTTAGTGAGTAGAAATCCACATGACGTACCTGTCATTAATTTGTGAGTTCTTTTATTTATAAAATACATGCAACATTATGAGATAATAGTTATCATACAGGTGATATATATATAATATAACATATGTATATGATATATAAAGTAACAGTAATAGTTCAATAATATGGTCTACCCGAGATATTACCCATTGTTAGCAGGGTTGAAGCTGTCCCGAGAGACCTGTAGTACAATGCTGGTGCCCCAACCATTGCACGAAATATACCGTATGTAATATTAGCGGCATGACCGAATCCAACCGAGGGTGACCCACACCACTAATGATGTCCGTCCTATAGTGACCATCTATTGGGAATGGTTGCATCATTGGTCACGAGTTATTGGATCCAAAGCCCCCACACACGCACACATTGACCATAAAGCTAACCCATATAGTAAGCCCATGGCCATTATATCGCACGTACCAGTGTACCATATCATACGATGCAATTAGTCTTATCAGTTTTTTACATGCACTGTTTTACAAGTCTCATTATTATCTTGTTAACAGACACACGTTTTCACAAAAGAGAGTTTCCCATAGTTCCAAAATGTATTTCATGAGAGTTGCAAAATATACATGTTTGACATATATAAAATACATGCAATGCAGAAAAAGTAACAACAAAGCATCCATGTGAGTTTGTACTCACTTGGGCCGTAAAGCTCCTCCATGTAATTTCCTTGAGGCTCCATAACCTCAAATATTGAGAAAAGACCTACTATCAGTTCTACTTCTATTAAAGCAACTCTATAACAAGGAAACAAGAGCTATGGGACGGCTAGTGAAAATATGGTTTCCCTGTCACACACTGACCGTACTCCGGGTTAGGGTCCATACGTCCACTGTGACACGAAGGGTCGTACGTCCGATCACGAGACCGTATGTCCGCTCCGACGTCTTTCAGAGAGAACCTCATTTTCTCTCAACTGTTCACCTATTCTCCAACTCCTAAGGCCAAGAAAGGCTTCCTAGGGCCTCCTAACACATATTATAACATCCATGTAAAGTAACAATGCTAAGCTTAACAAAACGCTAGTCTAAGCAAGATTAAAGCATAACTAAACTAACAACTACAACTAGGAACATAGAACTATAATCGAACAGCATAACAACGTATTAAAAAGCTAAGGAAACCGAGTGTTACCTCCTTGAAGCAAAACCTCAAGAGTTCCTCTTCCAGCAACACTGAAATACTCACGAAACCTCACAAACACTCACAAAACGGCTTACCAGTAGCCTAGGGGAGAAAAGAGGGGTTTAGGGGCGGATTTGGTGTGAAATGGGCGAGGGGGTGAGGGGGGTATTTATAGGGCCAAAAAGTAGCGGACGTCCGATCCTAAGGGTATACGTCTGGTACCTTTCCACAGTGGTCCAAAGGCTATTTTGTACGATTAGATATTTCCTAGTGGATTCTATGAATAGTGCCGCATATCTGCCAAAGTGGCGTACGTTCGCTATATTGTTCACAGAGTATGATTGTACTATTTACAGAACGTACGTTCGGTGGGGGACCACTGTACGTCCGCACTACAAACAACAACGTATGTCCGACATCTTAGCGTACGTCCGCCAATCCTAGCGTATGTCCACACTAAAAGACAATTCAGATGACAAATTTCCAAAATGCCCTTCTGGCTAATCCTAATGATCCAAAGTCCAAATTAACCCTTTAACTAAGCCACTTATACTTAGTTAAATATTTGGGTCACTAAAGTGACACCATTCGTTTCGGTGCTATATTCTTTTAATACAAAATTACCAAAATGCCCTCAAGGCCTAGACCTAAATTTTTCACGATGTATCAAGTACCTTGGTGCCCTCGCATTTTGAGGTCACCATTATTTTGGGTTACTCGAAGGAACAAAATATCTTGTTGATTTCGATGATGTTTCCAAATGTAACAACCCCGATGGGCAAATTAATTAACTAGTAATTGACCCCATAGTTCATCTCTCAGCCTTCTCCCTCACAGGACAAGAGTTAGGGATTTCAACTTCTTATAAACGAGAGACCTCAGTGGAAGACTTTATAAAATTGTAGGAAATAGAGAATAGTAAATAAACAATCACACAATTATACACCAAAGTAAACATAATACTTATAATATAGAAATAGTCATCAGACCATTGATCAGTGCCAAATATTATATATTTGACCCCTCTTAACTTATGTTTGTTAAACTCTTAGCATTTTTAATATCTAATGTTTTAGTTAGTTTTAGTGTTTTATGGTGTTGCAGGTCCTTGTAATCGAATTGTGGTTTAAAGGGTGATTTTAGCAAAAAAGAAGTGCGCTCGAGCCTAAGAGACGCGATCGAGCGCATGCCTCATCTGCCCGTGAAGCCCACGTTGCCCTAGTGTAATGATCCAAATTATTAACTAGGCATAAGTGGCTTAGTTGGGGGAGTTAATTTGGGCTTTAGGGTCACTAAGGATACTAAAGGGGTCATTTGGACTTTGGGACGAATGTATGCTAGGTTTGACAGATGTACACTGCTGTCTGTGGTGCAGATGTACGGGGGGGACCACCGGATGTACGCTCTGCAAACCGTACACGCGGATGTATATGGGAACACCGGACGTACACTACTTTTTGAATACCCTCTGGATAATACCTGGACGTACGAGGCAACCATTGAACCACTGGACAAGAACCACCAGATGTACGCCCCTTGGCCGAACATCTGTTGCTTTTCTAGGCCTATATATAGATCCCTACCTCCTTTGTGTTTCTCACAATTTTCATACACCCCCAGGCTGCCAGAGTGTTCCCAAAGTGTTTTCCAAGTGTTTTGAGTGTGTTGTGAGCGTGTGTGTGAGGCATTTGCAAGTTTTGGAACGCTCGTAAGGAGAAACTCTTGCAGTTTTGTTTCAAGGAGGTAACGTTCAATCCTTACCTTTTAATTACGTCGTTATGTTGCTTGGTTAGTGTTTAGTTGTAGTTGTTAGCTTAGTTGCACTTTGAAACCCGTTTGAGTTCGCATTCTTGTTAGCTTAACATTGTTACGTTGCATAGAGGTTGCAAACTAGACTAAAAAGCTTTAGGTTGTTCCTAGTTGCCCTAGGAGTCGGAGAATAGGTGGACAATTGAGAGAAAATGAGGTTCTCCCCGAGCACCCATACAGCGGATGTACGGTGTCGAGATTGGACGTACGGCTTGTAGTAACATGACGGACGTACGTACTTAAGCCCAGACGTACGGTCACTGTGTGGCAGGGAAACCCTATTTTTACCAAATGTCACATAGCTCATGTTTTTCTTACTTTATAGTTGTTTTAGTGGAATTATGATTAATAGAAGGTTTTCTACAGATTTGGAGAACCCGGATCTTTTGGAGTTTTCAGAGACACTTATCGATCCAGGTGAGTTTTAACTCACATAATGCACATTGTTATTTTTCATGCACTGCACATCTATTTTGTGTACCGAACAAACATGCATATTTTACAACAACTCTCACATTTTATACTTATTGCACATGAACTCTGTCATTTTGAGAAAAACATTGTGTTGAACCTGTTAATCAAGTGGGACTTGTAAAATGACATGCATGTAAAATACAGACAAGATAATTGCATTGTATGACATGGTACACCGGTACGTGCGGTAATAATGGCCATGGGCTTACTATACATGTTAGTTTTTATGGTCAAATGTGTGCGTTATGTGAGGGCTGTGGATCCATTGGTTTTGTGACCTTGATGCAATCATTCCCAATTGTTCAGTCACTATAGGACGGACGTCATTATTTGGTGTGGGCCACTCGGGGTCGGACTCAATCGTGCCACTAATGTTATATACGGTATGTTATGCAATGGCTGGAGCACTGGTATTTTATTATAGGTCCCTCGAGACAGCATCAACCCTACTAAGAATGGGTAATATCTCGGGTAGACCATACTATTGAACTATGACTATTGTTTACATCATATGCATATATCATTACTATATATATATATATATATATATCACGCATAATTAAAATGTCATAATGGAACTGCTTTTGCTTATTAAACACCTGAGTTCATTATTAAAACTGGCATAGGCATTATCTGCGTTAAAAATCACTAAGTCTTAGACTTACCCCATTTATTTACGTCTTTTCCCATCATTACGAATAATTGCGTGGTTTAGCTGCCCTAGATGGAGATGCCGTCGAAGACTACTTGGGTGATTACTCAGGACCTGATACAGGTAATCTTTGAGCATATGGATCTTATTTGGCTTAGGACGATGTGGGAGGATGGAGGATATGCCCGTACAGACATGATGGATATTTTGATCTTATCAACTCTGTTTAAGCTTAAGTCTAGGCTTTGATCTATTGATCTTTTGTGAACAATGTTGATGTATCCTATTTTGGGTTGTATTTATTTTTCAGATGATGGTCTGTTGACCAGTACATTGATGATTATTTATCATATTATAGATGTAGTACTTTTTCTCTGGTATTGCTGTGTGATGTTTCTATTATTGTATCTTAATCCCATAGTCTTGGTAAAGTCTTCCGTTGCAATTTTCTCGTTACGATGAGGAAAATGATTTCCCGGAGGTCGTGTCTTGGAGGGACATGTATATGCACAATCGACTGCACTCGAGTGCATTGTGTGCAATTGAGCGCACCCACGTGACAAGCAGCACATTAATTTTGTCTTATAAATAGGACCTCTTGTAATATTTTGAGACCTACGTTTTGGAGGCCTTTTCTTAGTATTCGAGGTTATAAAGCCTCAAGGGAATTACATGAAGGAGCTTTATGACCTAGGTGAGTACAAATCCACATAGATACTTTGTTGTTACTTTTCCTACATTGCATATCTATTATATATATATATATATATATTAAACATGCATATTTTGCAACTCTCACGAAATACATCTTGAAACTACTAGGAGTTCTCTTTCGTGAAAACGTGTGTCGATTAATAAGATAATAATGAGACTTGTAAAATTATGAATATGAAAGACTAATAAAACTAATTGCATCATCTGACATGGTACACCAATACATGTGGTATAATGGTCATGGCTTACTATACGAGTTAACTTTATGGTCAAATGTGTGTGTGGGGGGGGGCATCATATTGTTAAACTATTACTGTTACTCATGATTATAAGCATATATTATATTTATATCACATCCTTGATAAACTGTCATCTCATAATGTTGCATATGTTTTTTAAATAATTGAGTTCACTATTTAATGACAGGTACGTCATGTGCATTTCTACTCACTATGCCATTGGACTTACCCTTGTATTATTTTTCTTTTTCTCCATATATACAACTATGCTGCTATAAATAGTGGTTAGCACAAAGCATCCTATTATGTTGGAGGATTCGATTTAGGAGGTGCTTGAGTACTTTTGAGTTATGTTGTAGACTTAGGGCTTAATGCATGCTTGCATATTAAGATATAGCATAGATCCCTTGCAACGATGATATGTATAGTGTAATTTCCGTTTCTTTGTTGATCTTTAACTAGATGCTCTAGTTGTAACGATTCAATGTCATAGAACTTAATTACTTTCCGTTGCTTAGTATCATCTATTCTCGAGGAGTAAAGGTCTCTGAGTCTTGTTTAGAGTAGAATAAGGTTAGGAGACAAACCGTGGAATTAATTACTAGTTAATTAATTCTCGGGGCACTATAGTTAGTATCAAAGTTGTTGCTCTTTAGACCATAGGAATGGATCTGTTAGGTATTAGGCCTTGATTTATTAGAGCTTTTTGTTCAGCAGACTATAAGAACTGATATATTTGGTGTTAAGAGATGATCTACCAGAGCATAGGATTGATTATATGTATGTAAGGGATATAGAGTTATGATACCTATGATCTTGAGGATGTTGGACGTGGGGTTTTAAGGATCATCAGCCCTTACTTCAAAGTGCTACGCCGAGCCTCGCTCAAGAAGTCAAACCTAGTCGCAAACATATTCATACTAAGCGCTTAAACTACTACCACCTTATCCAAAGTCCAGATGATTGTTGTGATTGCAGAGATGTCATCAATTTAATCATTTCGGGCCACAACGCTGTCTCCTTTCAACGTTGTCCCAATACAAGGGTGACTGATACTTACATCTATAAAGTGTTTCATAAGGCGGCATACCAAATGTTGCCTGTAACAAACTCGATTAAAGGTAGGTATTAAACTCCAATTCTGACCTCTTCTCGTCCTTGTACATCTTGGTACTTCCAGGATGTATAGTATACAGAGAATGATGAATCTTGCTCATGATCTCCTTCTCAATCCTTCACCCTCCAACAAACACTCATGGGTGAGCAATCCATCATCCTTAAGGCAAAACCCTTATGCCTTAACAAGTGCTTGATCTTGGTGCACACAAGGTCCTCCAACCGAGCGGCCTTAATCCAAGCAAGCAATCCTGATTCAACCACCAAGTTAAACAAGCGTGCATATGTACCATCATCTATCACTTTTACTCCCATCCTAGCGAATTCCATTACCAACTAGGGTTGAAAAATTCCAAAAGCGGAAAGCTCCACCGTCGCCTTTCTACTCGGCGCATTAGCTACCACGCCAGCCTGATCATAACCCTTAGATAAGCTCTAGTCACCTCCTTTGTCTCCACAAAAAACTGTACCTGATAACTCCTTAGTCCATTTAGGGACATAAATATTTCTTAGATTCTCTTAGCTCTAAAGTAACCCAAAATCATGTAATCCAATACAAGATCCGGGTACAAGATTCACTAATTGCCCTTTTACTAGAATCCAAGTCCAAGAATATAATGCCTCAACATACTTCCAATGGGCAATGAACAAAATCAGGAATCTTATCATTAACACATCAACAAAGCGTAACAAATATCATGCATTAACAAAGCTCTTAGTTACTAAAACCTTCAGGTCCAAAACCCCAAATCAAGTGCAAGTACAAAACAAAATACATATAGTTGATGTCTAAGCAAACATCTAGTAACCTAGCCCTTAACTACAAAATAAGGCGAACTCATATGCCTTAACAGCTTTGGTGGTTACACTTAACCCTTGTCCTGCCATCATTCCTTCTAGGTGGACCAATACCATTCCTTTTGGCCCAATTGCAATTCCAAATGAAGTGTCCCACCTTGCAACATCCGTAGCACAAATTCTTCCTTGATCTACATTTCCCAAAATGCAGCTTGCCACACCTATGGCACCAATGACTCTGTTTCTTGCTGGAATGCATCTCTCGGGGTGTACTCCTCTTAAGCTCCACAAGTATTCCCAATAGAACTCTTCCTTGAATTGGTCCACGTAATGACCTCCTCGCTTCCTAATTTCATCACTAGCGAGTTGCTTTTAGTGTACCACCATCGCCTTGCTTCTCCATAGAACTTGTAGGCTACGTACTTGACTCTTTGCTTCTCAGTGCAGTCCATAACTCGCAGTAGTCTCTCCAAGTTCGTAAGTGTTGTGCCAAATACTACCTAAATTAATAGATAATATTTAGTATGCTTTAACTCGCAAGTGCACAAGATCAAAACAGTAATATAGTGTAGCAAGTATGAGATCGATCCCACAGAGATTGTTAATTTTGTTTTAGAATTAATTAACTAAATTAAAATACCAAAAGTGTCATACAATTGATATTATTTAAAATAAATAAAAGTGTAGAGGTTTGATATTCACCACTAATTATGCTCAATTAATAAATCAATATGCCAATGCTCCAATCATATTATGGCTACTTAATGTTTACCAACCTAAGGGTATGAGTGTCTACTCTTTAAGCTATTGATTTTTCTAAACAAGAAATTAGGCATGGGTGTCTACTCTAATTCTTTTCTTTCTTAAAGGATTTAGTATGGGTATTTACTATGTTGTTCTTTAAGAAAGCATAAAATTTGTGGAAATCGACAAACACATGAGGCCTAGGGCATAGGTGTCTACTCTCAATTCCCCATGTTGATTAACCCAAGAACCCGGCATGGATATCTTTTGTTACTCTTATTAAACCTAAGACTCGATCATCCAAATTGATTTAACTAACTAATCCATACCACATGCATATGTTAATCAAGCTAAGCATCACAATATGATTATCACAACGGTGCCAATATTGAAATATTACATAAACATAATTAAGGCTTCAATCTAGCCCCACAAAAGTATTTAGTTACACATAATTAAAATAAAGCTAAAAAGTAAAAGTAAAAGAAAGAACTGAAAACTGCTCCTACAAGTAGTCTCCAAATTCTCCTCCCAAAGCTTGTCTCTAAAATTCTCTATAAAATTGTGTATTTTTCTAAGAGGTTTAGAGGTCTATTTATAGGCCTTAAAAAAGTCCTAGAAACCCTAGTAAACTTAAGAAATACGGAATTATATCTCCTAGTCAAATTAGGAGACAATCCTAGTCCAAATCGGAATAGGATTCGTCTATAATTGTGTCCCTCTCTTGCGGGGCAGTTTTGGCATTGTATCAGTCCGAATTGGGAAAATGCTATTTCATAATGATTTATAGCCTGTTGAGTTAGCTTTCCAATGCCACTAGAATCACTTCAATAAAATATTTGAGCTGAAAGTTATGACCAAAATACTGAGACATGTGCAGAATCCAAATTTGAATCCAATCCGATTTTGACTCCAATTTGAGAAATTCCGATTTAATCATTTTCTTTATTTGGTTAAACTTAACCACATCTTCTAGGTCTTTCCAATTTGTCCTTTAAGCTTGGAACTTTTTTAGAAACACTTTCTTTTCTTCCATGACCTACAAAAACACAGAAAACACAAAAAGTAAATAAAATGGAACAAAATAACAAAAATTAACAAATTAACAAATGTAAATTAAGGACTAAAATATGAATATTTTGGCACTTATCAGTAAGTCATTCCCTCACTTCTCCAGAGTTCAGGGTCCCCTTAAACATAGGGAAAGAATGCTCATAAAACTCCTTAAAAGAGCAACCTTTGCTTCCACTTGGAGTCCCTTCTCCTCGTACGTTGACCAAAGCCTCCACAAGACGACTTGCCACAATTTCCAATGCTTGGGTGGCATCCAAAATGTTCTTCATCCTTTCATCAGGTTGGGATGGTCCCCTACCATCATTGCTCCCAATGACATTGTGTCTTGGTCGTGGTGACATCTTTGTAATCACAACAATCATCAGCCCTTACTTCGAAGTGCTACGCCGAGCCTCGCTCAAGACATCGAACCTAGTTGCAAACCTATTCATATTAAGCGCCTAAACTACTACCACCTTATCCAAAGTCCTGATGTAGATCTAAGCTTAAGACCTTATATAACCATCTTAGTACAAATCAATCCTAATCTCCAAGGTTGCATTATCAAAGCGGTCCTAATCCTGACTTCAATACCATATCAAATTCCTAAAAACCTCAAGGTCCAACATTCTCAAGATCATAGGTATCAAAATTTTGTATCCCTTGTATACATATAATCAATCCTATACTCTGGTAGATCATCTCCTAATCCCTAATAAATCAGTTCCTATAGTTCGCTGAGTAAAAAATTCTGATAAATCAAAGCCTAATACATACCAAATCCATTCCTATGGTCCAAAGAGCAACAGCTCTGATACCAACTATAATACCGAAAATTAATTAACTAGTAATTAATTCAACAATTTGTCTCCTAACATTATTCCACTCCAAACAAGACTCAGAAACCTCTATTCCTTGAAAACAGAGGATACTAAGCAACGAAAAATAATTAAGTTCTATAACATTGAATCATTACAACTAGTGCATCTAGCTAAAGATCATTAAAGGAACATAAATTACACTATACATATCATCGTTACAATGGATCTATGTTATATCTTAATATACAAGCATGCATCAAGCCCTAAGTCTATAGCACAATTCAAAAGTATTAGTTACCATGAGTACCTGCTTAAGCTTGCAATAAGTCTTCAAGCACCTCCTGGATCAAATCCTCCAACATAACTGGATGCTTCGCAGTAACTACTATCTATAACAGCATAATTGTACATATGGAGAAAAAGGGAAATAATACAATAATATGACTTAGTGAGTAGAAATGCACATGATGCACTCATCATTAAATGGTGAACTCAGTTGTTTATAAAGCACATGCAACATTATAAGATGACAGTTTATCAAGGATGTGAAATAGATATAATATATGCTTATAATCATGAGTAACAGAATTGATCCCTCATAGCCTCGAATTGCTCCTTATGTGTTGTCTTCATGCACACGTGCACTTTGTTCATGTTTGTCAGACGGTTGCCCCTCCCCATTCATGGAAAGTAACTTGGGCTCTGATACCAACTAATGCGGCGTGTCTTAGTAGGTTGCAACAAAGAACATCAATAACCAGCAAATAAGTACTTCTAGATCTTGATTCTATCAATGATCTAAGAAATCTTCTTTATAAAAGCTAGATGCTATCTAGGTTTTGAAAGAAAACAAAGAAGAAACTTAACTCTGAGTAATTCTTATTAAACAAACTCAACAATAATCCAAATTTGTGTTTATGGAGGCTATAAGCATATATTTATAGCCTCAAGACTCATAAACCTAATTAAATTATGAATTAGAGTCCTTATTGCAATTCTAGACTTCTAATCCTAAATAAACACATAAATAACACGAAATTGAAAAGGAAAACTAAACCAAGTAAAAGATTAACAGAGAAACTTAATTCAAATAAAAGACTGAAAGGTAAGATAGGTTATCCAATCTACATCAAGGAGCTGTATCGTTAGTGAGCTAGAACTATCCTTGTTGCAAGAGAAAATCAGTTGGAGACAAAAGTTTGGAATCCTTTGGCTCAAAGAGAGTGATAAATGCACTACGTTTTTCCATCGGGTTGCTAACTTGAATTGAAGAACTAATTCGATTGGGTCCTTTTCAGTCAATGGTTCTATTACATCTAATCAAACCGTTATCAAGAATCATGTTGTCCAATTCTACTAGTCTTTGTTGTCAGAGCAACGCCATTGGAGACTAAGATTGGATAATTTAGCTTTCGATTTTTTGGAGGCGGATGAAGCTTCTCATCTTGAGCTCTTGTTTGAAGAAAGGGGGAGGTTTTCGAGGTGGTTAAAGGTATGCATAAAGATAAGGCCCCATGTCCAAATGGGTTCTCTATGGCTTTCTTCTAAGAATGTTGGGATGTGGTTAAAGTTGACATCATAGGAGTATTTTCATATTTTCATGATTGTAGTAAGTTCGAGAAAAGCCTTAATGCCAGCTTTATAACGCTGATTTCGAAAAAGCCTGGGGCTTCGGATCTTAAGGACTTTTGACCCATTAGTCTTGTGAGTGGGGTATATAAGATCATTACTAAAGTCCTTGCCAACAGGATGAGAAGGCCTATGGTGAAGATCATTTCAAAGCCTCAAAACACCTTTGTCAAAGGTAGGCAAATTCTGGATTTAGTTCTTCTTGCTAATGAATGCTTGGATAGCCGTATCAAATACAGTGATCCAGGGGTGCTTTGTAAGTTGGATATGGAGAAAGCCTACAAACACATCAATTGGGAGTTCTTGCTCTATTTGCTTAAAAGATGTGGGTTTGGGGAAAAATGGTGCTCTTAGATAGCTCATTGTGTCTTGTTAGTGCGCTTCTTCGCCTTGATTAATGACTCTTCTTCCCCTTTTTTTGGCAAATCTGGTGGGGTCAGATAGGGAGATCATCTATCCTCTTTTTTGTTCGTCATTGTTATGGAGGCCTTCAATAAAATGATTTCAACTACCACTCAACAAGGTTTGCTTTCAGGCTTCGTTGTGGGGTCTAGACCATTTGAGACGATTAACATTTCTCACTTACTTTTTGAGGATGATACTTTGGTATTTTGTGGGGCTAATGTCGACCATATATTCTCCCAAAAAGCATTACTTGTTTGTTTCGAAGCCATTTTGGGCTTAAAGGTGAATATGACCAAGTCGGCTTTAGTCCCGGTGGGCAATGTGGATAATGCGGTTGAGCTGGCTAGAACTCTAGGATCTGTGACGTACTCTCTTCCTTTGTTTCGAAGAGCATTACTCGTTTGTTTCGAAGCCATTTCGGGCTTAAAGGTGAATATGACCAAGTCGGCTTTAGTCCCGGTGGGCAATGTGGATAATGAGGTTGAGCTAGCTGGAACTCTAGGATCTATGATGTACTCTCTTCCTTTTAAGTATCATGGCCTTCCCCTTAGGACTCATTTCAAGGCCAAGGCAATATTGGATGACATTGTGGAAAAAATTGAGCGTTGGTTGGCTAGTTGGAAAAGAATGTATTTGTCTAAAGGTAGGAGAGTTACCCTTATCAAAAGCACTCTTTCTAACTTACCTATGTATTCTTAACTCTTTTCTCCATCCTTGCCGCAGTGGCAAATCATATAGAAAAGCTTCAACGTGATTTCCTATGGGGTGGATTATGTGAAGAATCTAAATATCACTTGGTCAATTGGTCCAAAGTCTGCTCTCATATCTCTGAGGTAGGCCTAGGGATTTGCAATTTGTGTTTGTTCAACACTTCTAGAGAAATAGTTATGCCATTACGCGAATGAAAGCGAGGCTTAGTGGAAAGCCGTTGTGGATGCCAAATATGGTTGCAGCTAGGGCGAGTGGTGCTCTTTCGATCCCCCATGAGCGTATGGGGTGGGCCTCTGGAAGTATATTAGAAGGGGTTAAGAGTTTCTTTTCGAGTCATACTAGATTTGATTCGGGAGATGGCTCGAAGATCAGATTTTGGGACAACGTGTGGTATGGTGAGACTAGTCTCAAGGTAGCTTTTCCTATCCTTTACAACATTGCCGATGTGAAGGACACAATTGTGGCTACTAATATGGATCTTTCGAGTGGCACCCTTCAGTGGAATATTAGTTTTATTCGGTTGATTAATGATTGGAAAGTGGATACGTTGGCCTCCTATTCTTTGCTCTACTCCATTAAATCAAGAAGAGAAGGGGATGACAAGCTTTGGTGAAACCTATCTCGCAAAGGGACTTTCGATGTTAGATCCTTTTACAAGACTATCGCATACAAAGACAATCTCTCTTTTTCCTGGAAGAGCATTTGGCGGACTAAGGCTCCCTCCAAAGCTGCCTTCTTTGTTTGGTTGGTGTCTTTAGGAAAGATTCTTATTCTAGATAATTTCAGAAAAAGACAAGTCATCATGGTCAACCAGTGTTGTCTTTGTAAATTGGATGGGGAGTCTATTGATCACCTCCTCCACTACGAGGTGGCTCACGCATTATGAAACACTATTTTTAGTAAATTTGGGCTTTCTTAGGTTATGCCTAATAATGTGGTGGACTTAATAGCTTGTTGGTGGTTTGGAGGCAATTCAAGGAGAGCAGTCATCTGGAAGATGGTGTCTCTTTACCTTATGCAGTGCATATAGAGAGAGAAGCGATAGAAATTTCAATAATCTTGATAAGACTTTGGAGGAGCTCAAGTCTTTTTTTTATTCCCTCTTCATTTGGACATCTACTTTACTAAGCTCCTTTCGTTATTAGCTATTCAAATTTCTTTGCTCTATTTTCTTCCTAGTCTTAGGCATTCTCTTGTATATTTTACGTGTACTAAGGTTGCGTCCCTCTGAGCTTTTTGACATATACATTACTTATAAAAATAAAAAATAAAAAAGAAAGAAAAATATGTGCCTAATAACTTTTCCAAACAAATGTTTCAATATAATACTAATATTGGAAGCACTTCCTTTCTTCATAAACTTGGCAAAACCTGGTCAGTTTTTACACCAGGATTGGATGATATCAACATGCTCATGTATAATAAGAAGCACAAGTTACTTTACACAGCACATGAAACATACATGAAACATATGCAAAAAATGAGACAAGCAAGCAACACAGCCTCCGCAGAAGGTGTTTCAAATTTTAAGAGCACCAGCCGCAGTAGGAAAAGGAGGAAGGTATGCGACCAGTTCTTCGTATATACTCTGCTTGCTGCTCGGTTTTCACTGCTTGCCGGTTTCTCTTGGCTTCAGCTGCTGCTCGCTTTTCTTCAGCCTTGTGCCTTGTAGCTGCTAATTTATTCATAAGCCTATCTTGTGCTTGTCCCCTCATCCTTTCAACCTCTACCTGAAAGCCACACATCATCAAAATACGGATTAACTCAACCATTTATGTATGATCAAAGACATGAAGATAAAGTTTACTAAAAAGTATATGAACCCACCAAGTTTCTTTGATAATCAAAATGTTGTTCCAATCAAAATATTGGAACAACGTGAATACGCATTTAACTAGAAATCCGAAATATCAACTCAAACCTGTCAACTTAATAGAGGGCAATACTATACTAAAATTCCCCAAGATTTCAATATAAAAAATGGAGAATGTGCTTCAAGAAAAAGGCAGGGGGGAAAATAATTATAGGAGTCCTTTTCCGATCTCCACCTTGACACGGGTAGGTACACATGCAGCATCAGCTGTATCATGGTAGATGTGCCCATTTTGTGTCATGTTTGACAAGCAGGTACTCTAGGATTCCAAGTGACAAACCCTAGAGGACACTTTCCTTGTTTTACAACACATTTATTAGGAAAAGTAAAATGCAAATGACAAAAGCCGACAGTTGAAGGCATAATACAACAATTCAATAACTAATAGAGCAGGAAACATGATACTGCCTCTCTAGCAAGTTTCTCACAAGCAACATTTTTGGGAAGCCAATCATAAGGAGTAGGTTGATAAACAGAAAGATCTCTCTGGAAAAATGTAAAAGGTCTACAAGAATCACTCATATGTGTTAGAAGCTTCTATTTGGATTTGGATTTTCCTTCCTTAACATGATCCTTTACAAATCTAAGAAAAATTAGAATATTCACATATAGGCAAGTGAAATCTCAAATTCTCCTTTCAAGGCTTCCAGAAAAGCAAACAAATACCTTTTTTCGGTTTCAGTGAACCTGAAAGAAATACTTGTAAAATCCAGTAAACCTAACATAACTCTTTTCATTTTCCTTTACCACCCCCAACTCACTCTCTCACTCTCTCTGTGTCTGTTCTTCCTGAAAATTAGACACCAGTTGGATTTAGAATGTGTAAAAGCCCTCTACACTATACTCAAATAACTATTTTTAATGCAATTTACACACTCAAGAGAAAGTCAGAATTACAATAAAAGTCTATTAGAAAATGCACCTCAAAATGTAGATCATTGAATTTACAAAATTTATCTTCAAAAGAGAATTCATATTTTTTCATTTTGCTAACCAAATTCAAATCTAATAACTATGATCAGATACGACTCTTAACTTTTGACTGCCCATCCCAAAACAGGGTATAAATCAAGGAAGCTTACAAGTCATTTTGACTGAAGCCTCTACCTAGTCAATTTTCTGTGAAGTCCAATATGAACATGTAGATTTGACTGAACAAAAATTATATTAAAAATGTAACAAGCACACAGAACTGTCCTTATAATTTACAGGGTGGTGTAGCCATGCACCTACATGCCATGTGTCTATAGCTATTTATAAGTGCTGAAATGATCATATAATTGACTGACTACCATACTCATTGTCGTTGATTCTTCATGCACTTTACCATGATTCATTCCTTTATTGAGAGTAACAGCCAGACTTGCATAACTAAAAACACTTCATTGAGAATGCTTAATCATAACTCATTTATCTTCTTAGCCTTTTGTTTTCCCAAAACCATGAGAAGATGTCACAAGGATTAATTTGCCAAAAGTAACATCCTGTTCTCCATGATTTTGATATACTATAGGCATTTTTGGTTCTGTGATCTCAAGCATACAAGGAAATATAAAATATGTTTTTATCACAATTTAAAAATCAACCAAAACAGTTTTGGGAATTTTCAGGGATAACTAAATGATCTCAATTTCTTATTTCTGCTTTTTGTTCACGGACTAAAGCCACCAAAATCTGTAAGGATTCCATATTTCTCATTGTTTCTAGAAAATAGGTTTCCAAGAGGTGAAAACAGTTATCTAAGAACCACATAAGCCCTATTTTAAATTCATTAAAAGAGCAAAGGGGAGCAACCCTGCGCTCTAATGTATAGAAAAAGAAGAATCAAAATCATAAAACTTAGAGAAATTAGAAGCGGGCAAGCTATTTTTTTGGATAAATAATGTTATATAGAAAACGCGCAGAGGGGCGCAACCCTAGTACACAGGAAGTATACAAGAGAACGCCTAATAGGGGCTAGAGAAGAGAAGAAAATTAGAAAAGAAATCACACGAGGGGCAAGCCAAGCTGCCGCCCAAGTGAATAAGATAGTGAAAAAGAAATGTAAAAGGTCCTCCAAGCTTCTTTTAGAATCTTCGAAAAATCTCTCATTTCGTTCAGACCATAGGCACCACATGATACAAAGCGGAACCATTTTCCAAACCATGGCACTTCTAGAGCGACCCCCCGACCACCAACACTGCAAAAGATTCACAACCCCCTGAGCATAGCCCATGCCAAGCCAAAACAAGTGAAAAAGGCATTCCATAAGAATTGAGCACACTCACAATGAAAAAGCAAGTGATCAATAGACTCCTCATCCTTTTTGCACATACCACAACTATTGATCAAAACCATATTTCTCTTCCTCAAGTTGTCCAGAGTGAGAATCTTGCCAAGAGCAGCCAACCAAACAAAAAAGGCCACCCTCGGCAGTGCTTTGGTACGCCAAATGCTCTTCCAAGGAAAAGGGAGGCTAACATTCGAAGTAAGAATGTTGTAGAAGGATCTCACCTCAAACTTCCCCTTCTTACTCGGAACTCACCAAATTTTATCAGCCCCGCCACCCAGCGTAAACGAATAAAGGAGACTATAGAAAACAACCAAGTCTTCCACTTCCCAATCATTCAGTGAACGCAGAAAACTAACATTCCACTGATGCGAACCACTCAACAAATCATGATTATCCGCAATAGAAGCCTCCTTGTTGCAAGCTAAATTGTAAAGACCCGGAAATGCCTCCTTGAGAGACGAACTCCCACACCACACCTCCCATCAAAAGCTGATTTTGGAACCATCACCCGGAATTAGTCTAATGTGACTAGAGAAGCGATGCCATTCCTTACAAATGGCCTTCCAAAGACCCATCCCATGAGGACCAGCCCTAACACGGGACCGCCACCCCCCTCTCTCCGACCCATACTTAGCCTCCACCACTTTCCTCCAATAGGCTTCAGATTCACTTGCAAACCACCACAACCACTTGCCAAGTAACGCACGATTGAAGCATCTCAAGTTTCGGATGCCCCCGAACAGGCAAGCAAACCTTCGTCCAATTTACTAGGTGAAACTTAAATTCTTCCCCAACCCCACCCCAAAGAAAGCTGCATTGGATCTTCTCAATGTGCTTGGCAACCGCCACTGGAATAGGCAAGATAGACAGAAGATATGTAGGGAAATTAGACAATGTACTTTTTATAAGAGCAATCCGACCCCCCTTGGAAAGATACATTCTCTTCCAATTGGCTAAGGTGCGAATAAACTTTTCCACCACCCCATTCCAACTCGCCTTATCTTTAAATCGGGACCCCAAAGGCAGGCCCAAATATGGAATAGGCAGAGTACCAACTTCACACCCCAAAACCTCCGCCAAGGCCCCAACATTGCTCACTTCACCCACCGGCACAAGAATCGACTTAGCCAAATTGACCTTAAGGCCCGAAACAAGCTCAAAACAAATAAGCAAATCATCAATGGTTTGCACCTGATCCAACGAAGCCCCACTAAACACTAACGTGTCATCCGCAAACAATAAATGTGAAATGTGAACCTACTCGCTCCCCCTTGCACCCACAGCAAAACCCGAGAAACGACTATGATCCACCATGGCCTTGGCCATTCTGCTAAAGGCTTCCATCACTATAACAAATAGGAAAGGTGAGGGGGTCACCTTGCCTCACCCCTCTTGAGCTGTTTAAGAAGCCAGACGGCGAGCCATTAATCAAGACAGAGAAAGAGGCCGAGGCGATACATTAAGCAATCCAAGAACACTATTTCTGCCCAAACCCACATCTCCTAAGAAGGTATAACAGAAACTCCCAATTGACATGGTCATAGGCCTTTTCCATATCTAGCTTGCATAGCAACCCTGGATCACCAAACTTCAAACGAAAATCCAAACTTTCACTAGCAATGAGCACTGAATCTAATATTTGTTTACCCTTAACAAAAGCATTCTAAGGAGTAGAAATAATATTATTCATAACTAACCTCAGTCTATTGGCCAAGACCTTAGAGATGATCTTATATATCCCACTTACAAGACTAATAGCGCGAAAATCCTTGAGCTCCACAGCCCCAGGCCTCTTAGGAATGAGAGAAATAAAGTGGAATTGAGGCTTTTCTCAAACTTACCACATTCATGAAAATCAGAGAAAACTGCCATGATGTCCTCTTTCAATACATCCCAACAAGCTTGGAAGAAGGCCAAAGAAAAGCCATCCGGCCCTAGGGCTTTATTCCCATCCATGCCAAAAACATCTCACTTCCCTTTCAAGAAAAGGGGCTTCAAGAGAGGAAGCTTCACTTGCAGACAAAGAATCAAACTCCAAATCATCCAACCTGGGTCTCCAAGACATACCTTCGGTCAATAAAGACTCATAGAAATTGGCTGCATGCTCTCTAATGTCAACCGGATTAGAAGACAAAGATCCATCTATAAGAAGAGAATCAATAGTATTAAATCTCTTGTTCGAATTGGCCATCAGGTGAAAAAAATTTGTGCACTTATCTCCCTCCTTAAGCCACTTGACTCTAGATTTCTGCTTCCAACTCATTTCCTTTTGAAGAAGAGCTCTTTCAATATCCCTGCATAGCATACTTTTCCTTTCCCTCTCTTCCTCAATTAAACCGCCCCCTTTTGAAGCTAGCTCTAAAGCCTTCAACTCATCCATCCTCTCCTTAACAAGCGCACCTACATTTCCAAACACAGAACTGTTCCAAATCTTGATGTCCCCCTTGAGAGCCCTAAGCTTCTTGGCAAGAATGAAACTAGGGGTTCCTTGAAACTGATACGAAGCCCACCAGCCTCTAACTCTATCCACAAAACCTTCCTCTTTCAGCAACATGTTTTCAAATTTGAAAGATTTTCTTCCCCCCTTATTTCCGCCACATGCTGGGACAATGGGGAAGTGATCCGAACATAAACAAAGCAGCCTCTTTTGAAGAACATCTAGATGTCTCGCTTCCCAATCTGGAGAAACCAGGAAACAGTTAATTCTAGACCAAGACCGGTTATTGGACCATGTGCATAAGCCCCCGGCAAGAGGAAGATCCATGAGACCTCTCTCGAAGATGAAGTCCGAAAACTCCCTCATAGCTGGACTGATGCGTCTCTCTCCAGACCTCTCACTGGGGAACCTAATGACATTGAAATCACCCCCAATACACCACAGCAAATCCCACCCGCACAATAACCCTGCCAACTCATCCCATAACAGCTGTCTATCCCAATCGCCATTAGGATCATACACCCCTACAAATGCCCACTCAAAGCCATCCACCACATTCTTGAAGGAACAAGCTGCCACATAATCCCCCACCTCCGTATCCAACCTAGAGACCACCCTCTTCTCCCACATCAACAGAATACCCCCAGCAACCCCAATAGCAGCCACATAACACCAGCCTACATAATGACAACCCCATATACTGTTAATATCCCTTTTGGTAATGAGCTCCAGCTTTGTCTCCTGCAAGCAAACAATATCCACCCGCCATTGACGAAGCAAGTTTCTCACCACCATCCTCTTATCCGGGCTATTCAGCCCTCTCACATTCCAGGATAGAATGTTGCACTTCATAACACTATTTGGTTCCCCCTTCCCTTACTTCTGCTACGGGATACACTCTCACTTCCCCCCTTATAATTAACCCCCAAATAAAGATTCGCAAGCTCCCTCATACCTTTTTTGCCCTCCTGACTTCCCCCCACTGATTTTTTATTCCCCTTCTTCACCCTACCCGCTAAGATGAGAGCAAAAGCCGCCTAGAGTTTCTCAAAATGGCTATCACACAACACTCCCAAAATACGGCTAGTGGCCATAACTAATTCCACTTCCTTATCTGCTGCCTAAGACCTGCCAGACTCGCCCCCCACCAAGGCCTGACTCCAATTCAGTGGGCGGGCAAGCTATTGAACGCTACTATAGTAAAGGCATTGGAACAACAACTTCAACTCTAACATCGTAGTCTCACAATTTTTTTTTTTTTTTTGATAAGTAATGAAGTTTTATACCAAAAAAACCCAAAGGACACATAAATTACAAAGTAATATAGCGCCAACACAACGCAACGCGCCTCTAAATATACAAGACGTATACAAAGGAACCCACACAAAGACCCACTAAATAAGCCCAAAAACCCGAAAGGACAGAACTCCCAAAGACAACCACGACTGCGCCTAATGCACTTCAGGGGGGAAGGAGAAATCATCATCCAACCCTGAGAAACCCCACCTACGCTGACACTTCACCGGAGACAAAGTGCATACCAGATTTTTAAGCTCCCTCAAGCCCTTAACCTTAGGGGTAGAAACATTAGCAAAATGTTTTCTTTTCTCAAAGTCTGAAAGCATTTCTAACATCTTGTTATCTTCACCACCCCAAGTCATCCCCACAACCAGAGCGAACTTCATAGAATTGAGCACCGCTTTGGAGTAGCCCTTCGTTCCAACCTGTGTCACACCCACACTCTCGACAAGCAGCTCTTCATTTTTATGGAGCTGCTTAGCAACCTTCTTCACATGCCGGAAATACGCCAATTGCGACAAGGATGCAGAATCCTCTGAAGGATTTTGAGCCGAGCTCGAAATCTTGGGAGAAGCAGAGCTCGGCCCAAAAAAATCCCTGCGAATCATACTATTCTCCGACCCCGACGATCCTTTTATCTTGACGAGCACCTTACTAACCAGAAAAGAGGATGCCGGAGAAGGAATACTCGAAGTAGTTTGAGCACTCACTGGCACCACCGAAGTAGTCTGAGCATTCACCAGAATCGACGGCTCAGGATCCTTCGACACGACGGCTACCGGAGAAGACCCAACCTTGACCGGACATCCATATTCTGACGCACCCAACACCGCCTCGGTAACCTCTAGCGACCTCGCTGAGACGACCCATCACCGATCTTCGCTCCCAAGCATCCCTCCGACAAAACCGCCTTAGTAACCTCCAGGGAACTCGCCGGAGATGACCCATCACCGATCAACGCACCCAAGACCACCTCAGCCCCCGAAGTCGACCCATCACCTATCATTGCTCCCAAGCAACCCTCCAATAGCGTCGACATGACCTCAACCAAACCCCACTCCGGCACAGGAGGCTCACCACCGGTATATAAGGCTTTAGGCGCCTATTGCGAGGATGAACCCAAAGGCTTCTGGCGCACTCTTTTAAGACGTCCAAGCCCCACGCCATATACACCACACTTTCCCTTTCGTAGCCCCTGAACATGTCCAGAAGGGGTAGACAATGAAGGTGGCCCAAACCCAACACCTTTCAAACCCTGCAATCTATTAAGCACAGCCCTAACCCTATTGCGAACAGTAACACTTTTAGGCCCATCCAAAATACCTTCAAGCAGCCCAGCAATGGCTCGGCCCAAACCTAACTAGGCAAACCCTAGCAACTCATCCACCCATTCTGTGTCATCCCTATCCCTCATCTTCCTCCCTGAACCAGCACTGACCCACCCATATCACATTCCACCGAGCTCGGGGCTTCAACCCCGCCATTAATCGCCTCACAATTTTCAAACTTCTTGCATTCTATTCTCTCCAGATACACCACATTAAACACAAAGGAGCCAACCTCCACACTTCCAAAGCAGTACGGTGTCCCAATCGTCGACTCAAACTCACCAACAACTCTCTCAACCTTTGAGGCATAACCCATACAACATCAAACAATTGGAAACACCAACTCCATAATTTAATTGCAACCTCACAATGAAGGAGGGGATTAATAGATTCACCACTTTTCTCACACATACAATATCATTCCATCACAATAACATTCATCTTTCGTAAATTATCCCAAGTCAAGATTTTCTTTAAAGTTGCCGTCCACACAAAGACCACCACTCTGAATAACTTTTCTAAGGAAGAGGAAAACTTGCTGAAGTAGATAACACATGATAGTAAGAGTTTACTTCAAACAATTTCCTTTTAGAAGGAATCCAACAAACTTTAGCCCCACTTCCTTTCGCACTCAACCAATATCAAGATGTTAGATGCTCAAGCCATAAAGAGACCATATTCAATGGCTGGGTTACACAAGACATTGGGGCCCTCCCCTTCTCAAACCCCCCACCTCCACTTCTTCCAATCCCTAGTGTGATCAAGACTCTATCCAGGTGTCAAGTAAAACACCTAGGGACTTTCTGAGCTTGGCTAGCTAGCATACACTAAAGATACCATATCAAATACAAAACATTAATACCCTTGTTCACTCTAAGTCATGCATCATAAACAAACAAAGCCAAGAAACTATTTTATAATAAAAATCTCATAACTACAATTCATTTTCTGTGTCAGAACAAATCAATGTAAAGGACTTCTTCCATCTTAAAGCAACTATCTTAAGTGAAATATTGTTGTTTCTTTTCTGAAAAAGGTCATGCATGCCTAGTACTCTAACAATACCATGACCCCTTGGAGAAAGATTTGATGGCAAAATATGTTTGCTAAAATTCAGAACCAGCTTCAATCATCTCTCTACATTTCCTCTTAATTGAATTGCAATTCACAATCTCATGTATTCAAATATCTGCTGCATTGTCTGTATCCAACTAAAATCACTTAATACTAATCTTAAAGCAATTCTGCAATTTAATCTTTATGTTTACTGAAAACGTCAAAATCAAATAGGGGGAGGACACTAAGATGTAATACTCTTTGTTAGGCCAACCTCCTCCCCAAAAAAAAATAAATAAATAACATTGCCTTAGTACTCAGGAAGTATACAAGAGAAACACCTAATATAGCATACAAGTGAACCTTAGCATAAAATGAATTTGAATTTTTATACCATTGTATATGTACTTTGTTATTTGTTACAGCCCTTTCCATTTCTGGCTGTCCAAAACAGTTTCAATGTCAATATCAACCAGTTACATAGCATAATGGGATGCCATTGGTATTGCAAATTGCAAGTAACTAAACTTTTTTTTTTTTGATAAGTAGTAGCAAGTAGTAAAATTGCAAGCTTAGAATATGATGCACTCATTACATCTATGTGCACAACTTAAGATGTATGATTTTGATGCTCCTGCAACCTTCCAGCAACACACTCACTTGTAGTCTAGCATTCTAACATTTCAATCATTCTTTGATGCAAATAATATGCCATGGAGGTGAGAAAAAAACTATAGCAGAAGACGTAAGGGCATGTTTGGGATTGCGATTTCTAAGACAAAAAGTGCGATTTTAAACCAAATAGTAGAAAATGAATTGTTCGGGATTGCGATTTGAAAACGCAGATTTTCTATGCTTTCAAACAGCAGGTAAGGAGGTGTTTTTTTTTAAATGCACAATTTTAAGGCCAAACTATGATTTTAAAGGTCAAACTGAGATTTTGTTAACCACTTAACTATGTTTTTAAAAATCACATTTTCAAATTGTTATTTTTAAATTGCACTTTTTGAAATCGCAAACACAAACGGATCCTAAGGTTGATTCAAGGCAAATCCTAAGGTTGATTCAAAGGCAAACAGGAAATTGCTTGAGAAGCCGAAATGCTGCTATCAGATTTTCATTTTTCAATAGTTCTCAAGTTAGAGACATTTTGGTCCTTTTATACAGTTCCCAACAGATAGTTGGGCTTGATTATGTGAGGTCTATTTTCTTATGTCTTCATTTTGATCAGTACGTGGACCCTCTTGAATGTATGTTACTTCTGGTTTCAGTTGTCTTTGAGAAACTTGATCCCCACGGTAGTCATCTATCAATATTCTTAGATGTTAATGAAAATAATATGGAAAATATAGCTGCGTGTTTGATTTGTGATGCATATTTCTCTTGGGGTAATGCTCAAGAAACCTAATTATGATGTTAGCTTGATCTTTCTTCTTTCTCTTTATTTTCTTTCCATTTTACTTGCTGCTAGTTGGGTTCCAGACCCTTTACTTAGATAATTCTAGCCGTAAACACTAATATTCCAGCCTCAAACACAAGATGTTACTGATCTGCATAAATTCTGCTACTTTCCTTTAGATCCTTAGTCATTGGCACTGCACTATAAGATCCTGCATCATTCTAGCTATAACATAAAATATCATATTGAGAAAACCATGAAACAAATTACAAGGTGATTTTGTCTAGGGTTTGTATTTTAGACAATTAAAGGACACAGCAAATATAATTGGAATGAGCAGACAAAAAGAAAAATATAGAGTACCTCAATTTTCCTCATCTCAGCTTCTGTTTTAGCTTTTTGATGATTCTCCCATGCCTGAATTTTCATCTCTTCACGTTTGAACCTAAATAATTTAAGTCATGACTAGTCACTACAGACATATACTGCAAATAAATAATGAAAAGAAAAAATAAAACTCAAGCATAAATAATGCATATATTTCTTTGTATGTCTTAGATGCCCATATAAGTATTCTGCTCCAACAACCCAGTACATTAAAGGAGGAGAAATTCAGAAATCCTCTTATCTCTTATTATCTCACTTAACGAACATGTTAATGATGTAATCTATATCCAATAGATAATGTTTGAACTATAAAGCGCAATACTACTCTGTACAAGATGCTAGCTTCAAAAGTAAGTACATTATACGTAAAACCAAGAAACCACTTTCACATGGTCTCCTGCCCCTAAGTTTGAAAATGATCCATAGAAGATTCAGATGGTCTCCTCTCTCTTACTAACCGCCTGAGCTTGCGGCGCGTGGGAGGCGCGTGAGGGTGAGTGCTCTGTGTTTGGATTTGGTGTGCATTCGTGATGGATAGACAAGGGAAGTGGTCGGTGGAAGCGAAAGAGTTTGAGCTGGTTGTCCGTGGAGGGAATACAGGTGTGAGATTTTATGAAAGAAACAGCAAGACCGTGAGGTCCATTTTTCTGCAGAGAGCCGAGGTGGCGTGGATGGACAGCGTGGTGGAGGAACTGGCAGCAGTGAAATTTTACGAGGTATTTTGGAATCAGTCTAGAGCTGGACTCCCCAGGGTCATCGTGGAGAAATGCTCGAACCGGCATGGGAATTTTTTGAGGATAGAGGAGTTTGATGGCAGGAAAAGACGTGGGTCGATCATGATTCCGGAGGGCAGGTACGGTGAAGGTTGGAATTGTCTGAAGATGGAGGTGAGCAAGGCCAACTCTTCTCTTGGCGCGAGAGAGAAATGGAGGAGTAACATGGTAACGGCTGGAAAGAGTTACGCTGAGGCTGTGTTGGCAGCCCAACCTGGGGGGCATGACGATCGTGGACTGAAGAGGAAGCAGGATAAAGTTTCGGCGAGAAATTCTGATTGGTCGAAAACTAAGGCGATGGCAGAGGAGCTGCCAGTGGTAGGGGAGGAAATTTTCACGGTGGCCGGAGTGGGTAACGGAGGAATTCTCTCGGCGAGTATTTCCAATCCCAAGGAACGGTCAATTCTTGCAAACTCTGGTGTGGAGGCGCTGAGTGGACGTTGCGAGTCTGCAGGGGATGGGTCTGTCTCCTTGGGTCAGCGGGATTTTCGCGTGGAGCTGCAGGAGTTGAAAAATTTTCTGACAAAGCTGAAGGATGACGTGGACAAGGGCATTAGGAGGGTGGAGGAGGTGATGGGCCTATCAGATGTTGGTGGGCTGAACATGGGTAACGGGTTGACAGGATCTGGGCTGCAGGATGCTGTGGGCTACAATCCAAAGCCCAAAAAGAGAAAAAATAAAGGCAAAAAGAAAAATAAGGGAAAGCAGCATTTATCGGGGCCCAAGCCAGGAGATTCACGGGCCAGCGGTAATATGGGCAGCCTGTTCACGCGACCTGCAGGGAGACGCGGTTGTTTCAGGTGGGAGAGAGTTCCGTTGCCGGAGCCGAGCGCGTAGAGGGTGATATGGGTTTGAAATCTTAGTGTCGCCGATCCCGGGAAATTTGAATGGGTTCGTAAGGCGAGGCGCCACATCCTGCTCGAGGGGTTCAGAGCTCAGGCAACTGAGGCGATCCAGCTTGACGCCGGCAAGGTGATTCGAGGAGTCAACGACGCGGTAGAGTCACCGGTGAGTCCGGTTGTGATGGGTTCGGCTGTTCATGGGCAGATTGAGGAGGGCTTTTCTGAGAAGCGCGGTGATGATGTCTCGAGTTGCGATCATCCTGCAAGGCTGGCCTCTTGTTGTGGGTCTATCTGAGGAGACCCAGATTCTGCCGGCAGAGAGTTCAACGAGCAAATCAGCGCCTCCTGGTGATTGTGGTGTTGATTTTCCTGGGTTCTGTGGCGTGGGTCAACCTGAAGTTCTCATGCGCAAGTCAAAGATTCCTAGGTGTCCTGGAGCGGTTCAAACTGAAGACTGCTTGAGGTGCCAGTGAGTATTGATGTGTCGGCTGGTGTGCTCCCGCCTTTGCTGGAAGGTGAACTCGCGGAAGAGCCAAATCAAGTGGGTGTAGAGGCAAGTATGCTGGCCCACTAGCAGTCTGGAAAGGTTATTTTGGACAGTGATGGTTTAGGCTGTTCTGTGGATGGGGAGCCTATCCCGCTGGAAATTTGCTTTGGGGGAGATGAGGGGAACAGGGATGTCACTCCTTCTCAACAGTCTGATTCACTTGGGATGGAACTAGTGCCCTTTGCGGATGGGGTGCCTATTTCTCAGGACTGGTTGCTAGCCATGGTTGATGGCAATAGTGGTGGGTGTCAGGAAGGCGACAAGGGAATGGAGATAATCATGGCTTTCCGCCAGATTGTAGGCGTCTCTTGTGATGGTCATGTAGAGAGACTTAGGGCGGCTTTCGCTCATATTTTGGCAGGAAAGAAAAAGGAGGTCAAGAAAAATAGGGGAGGAGGCCAGGTGGGTAGAAAGGGCACGAGAGAAATCCTTAATCTCTTCACCTCGTTAACTATGATGGTAGTAGCAGGAGTGTGACTGAGTAGAGGCAAGGAAGGGGGAACCGCTTTGTGCTATGAAGTGCAACATTCTTTCTTGGAATGTTAGAGGTTGAATTGCCGGATAAGAGGTTGATGGTGAGGAATTTGCTGCGACAATGGCGGGTGGACGTTGTGTGCAAGAAACTAAATTGGAGCATATTTCTAGGAGGTAGTTAAAAGTGTGTGGGGTTGCCACGCGTTGACTGGTGCTATGTGGCTGCCATTGGGGCGCTGGGGCATTTTGTTGATGTGGGACAAGAGGGTGGTTTCTAGGGTGGATCGGTGGTGGGGGAGTATGTGGCAGCCTGCTCTTTCAAGAACGTAGTGGATGGTTTTGCATGGGCTTTTGCAGGAGTGTATGGCCCTAATGGGGATTTTGATAGACGCTGCCTATGGGATGAATTGGCGGGGTTGATGAGCTGTTGGGATTTACCTTGGTGCATTGGGGGTGACTTTAATGTTGTCCGATTCCCAAGTGAAAGATCTGGAGGAAGGCGCATCAACGGAGCAATGAGGGAATTCTCAGAGTTCATTTCCAAGTGTGGCCTCATGGATCTCCCCCTCAACGAGGGTGTATGCACTTGGTCCAACACCCGGTCTTGGTCTAGAATTGACCGTTTCTTGATTTCGCCGGATTGGGAAGCGAAATACCCAGAAGCTCTCCAAAAAAGACTTTTATGCCTGTGTTCAGATCACTTTCTCATTGTTTTATCTTGTGGAAGGAATAAGGGGGGAAGGAAATCTTTCAAATTCGAGAATATGTGGCTAAAGGAGGAGGGTTTTGTGGACAAGGTTAGAGGCTGGTGGGAATCGTACAATTATCAAGGCAATCCTAGCTTCATTTTTGCTAAAAAACTCAAGGCGCTTAAGGGGGACATCATCAATTGGAACAAAACAGTTTTTGGCAATGTTGGTGTGCTTATCAAGGAGAGGATGAATTGAAGGCCCTAGAATCTGCTGCTGAAAGGGAGGTTTAAATGAGGAACAAAGGGAGAGGAAAAGGATTCTTTGTAGGGACTTGGAGAGAGCTCTCTTACAAGAAGAAATCAGCTGGAGGCAAAAATCCAGAATTAAGTGGCTCAAGGAGGGTGACAAGTGTACAAAATTCTTTCATTTGATGGCTAATTCCAATAAGAGATATAATACCATTGATTCGCTTCATATCGATGGTGCTATGTCCTCCGATTCGGAGGCCATTAGAGAACATGCAATTAATTATTTTAAGTCTATGTTTGCTGAAAGCATGTCTTGGAGGCCTAAGTTGGATGATTTGGAGTTTGAGTCATTATCTGAAGACGAAGCCGCTTCCCTTGAAGCTCCCTTTTTGGAAAAGGAAGTGAAAGACGTGATCTTTGGTATGGATGGGGATAAAGCTCCTGGTCCGGATGGCTTCTCTTTGGCTTTTTTTCAAGCTTGCCGGAGGTGTTAAAAATGACATCATGGCCGTTTTCTCCGATTTCCATGCTTGTGGCAAGTTTGAGAAGAGCTTGAATTCCACTTTTATTTCTCTTATTCCTAAGATGCGGGCTCGAGCTTAAGGATTTTCGCCCATTAGTCTTGTAAGTGGGATTTACAAGATTATTTCCAAGGTCCGCAAATAGATTGAGGTTGGTGTTGACGGATTATTTCTAATCCCTAATGCCTTTGTTAGGCGGACAAATATTAGACTCTGCTCATTGCTAGTGAAAGCTTGGATTTCCGTCTTAAGTCTGGAGAGCCGGGGTTGCTATGCAAGCTAGATATGGAAAAGGCTTATGATCATGTTAGCTGGGATTTCTTGTTATATATGCTGAGGAGGTGCGGGTTTGGTCAGAAATGGTGTTCTTGGATTGCTTTCTGCATCTCTAGCCTCATTCTCAGTTTTGATTAACGGTTCACAAGGGTTTCTTCAACGATTCGAGAGGGTGAGGCAAGGCGATCCCCTCTCCCCGTTCCTCTTTGTGATTATTATGGAAGCCTTTAGTAGAATGGTTAAGGCCTCAGTTGAGCACGGTCTTTTCTCAGGATTTGTTGTGGGTGGTAGGGGGAGTGAGCAGATCCATATCTCGCATCTTTTATTCGCCGATGATACTTTGATATTTACCGGGCCTCTCAGATGCAGGTGCAAACCATAAGTAATTTGCTTATTTGCTTTGAGGTGGTTTTTGGGCTCAAGGTCAACTTGGCTAAATCATTATTGGTGCCGGTTGGCGAGGTGAGTAATATTGATGTTTTGGCGGAGATCCTGGCTGCTTGTCGGTTCATTGCCTATTACTTATTTGGGTATGCCTCTGGGGCTCGGTTCAAAGACAAGGCGTGTTGGAGCAGGGTGGTGGAAAAGTCAATGAGAACTCTTGCCACTTGGAAGAGGTCTTACCTCTCTAAAGGGGGCCAGTTGCTCTTATTAAAAGTACTCTTTCCAACCTTCCTACTTACCTCCTATCCCTTGCCTATTCCAAGATGGCCGTTGCAAAGCGCATTGAATCGATTCAATGTGATTTTCTTTAGGTATGGGGAGGAGTTCAAATTCCATCTTGTTAATTGGCGGAAAGTCCGCTCTCCTATTCGGAAGGTGGACTAGGAATTAAACTTAAGAAGCTTCAATCGACTTACTTGGTAAGTGGTTATGGAGGTATGCCAATGAACCTCAAGCTTGGTGGAGAAAAGTGGTGGAGGCAAAATATGGGTCGGAGAGAGGGGGTTGGCGGCCCAAGGTTGGCACAGGTTCTCATGGAAGGGGTCTGTGGAAGTATATTAGTAAGGAATGGCGGCATTTCTCCTATCATACTAGACTCATTCCAGGTGATGGGTCCAGAATCAGTTTCTGGGGTGAGGCTTGGTGTGATAATGTGCCTCTCTTGGAGGTTTATCCGGGGTTATATAGCCTGGCCAGCAACAAGGAGGCATCCATTGCAAACAACTTTGACTCGGTGAGTGGATCCCGCCAGTGGAATATCAGCTTTGTGAGATCTTTGAATGATTGGGAAGTGGATGATTTGGTGTCTCTTTATAGTCTCCTGTACACTTTTAATTGGGGCCATGGAGCTGACAAAATTTGGTGGGTTCCAAATAAGAAAGGTAAATTTGAGGTGAAGTCTTTCTATTCTATTCTAAACTCTTCTATCAGCTTCCATTTCCCTTGGAAGAGCATTTGGCGTACTAAAGCTCCTCCAAGGGTGGCGTTTTTTGTGTGGTCGGCTGCTCTTGGCAAAATTCTCACATTGGATAATTTGAAGAAGAGAAATATTGTGTTGGTCAATAGATGCGGGATGTGCAAGAAGGAAGAGGAATCTATTGATCACTTACTTCTTCATTGTGAGAGAGCCCAATTTTTATGGAACGCCTTTTTCAGTCGTTTTGGCTTGGCTTGGGTGATGCCTCAGAGGTTGTGGATCTTCTGCATTGTTGGTGGTCGGTGGGTCGCCCGCGAAGTGCTGTGGTTTGAAAGATGGTGCCGCTTTGTATTATGTGGTGCCTTTGGGTGGAAAGGAATGGGAGATTTTTCGAGGACTCCGAAAGAAGTTCTGAAGATCTTTTACATTTCTTTTTTATTACTCTCTTCACATGGGCTTGGTTAGCCCTCTTGTGATTACCTTCTCGACTTTCTATCTCTTTTCTAGCCCCCTTTAGGCGTTCTCTTGTATACTTCCTGTGTACTAGGGTTGCGCCCCCTCTGCGCTTTTTTTTAATGATTATTACTTATCCAAAAAAAAGATTCAGTTTGACTAGATGAATACATACAAACATTATTCTCAATAATCATTGTAATAAAGATATATTTATTTATTACAATTGTTCTACATTTGTAAAAATCAGACACTCCTTTTCTTTCTTTCCTTTTTTTTTATTTTTTATTTTTTTGTTGTTGTTGTTGACGAATATCAGGCATTCCTTAACCAGTCACTTGTTGAGGCTTGAAATCGTGTGTGAAGGAGTGAGAATATATATTAGTCATCCATATTGAAATTCCGCGGGCGTAAACAGAAAAAATAAATGGTAAATAACACTTTACCTACCAAACTACCACCCCAATTAGACTTATACCTCCAAACTACAACTCAGACCCATAACTACCAAAATGTTTCAAATCTAGTCTTTATTTTGGGTGGAGAACATCACACGTGCCAGTCACATGTGCATGAGCCGTTTATTCGACCAAACTACCCCAGTTTGAAGGACAAAATTACAAAACTGCCCTGGACAAAGGGTGAGCCAAGCTAAGGCTTGGATGAGCTCCAAACAGAGGGAGTGGCCATGTGACCACCCCCAACAAAAGGAGAGGGGATGGCTGCGTGGCCAGCCCCTCTATTTAGAGCTCAACCAAGCCTCAACTTGGCTTACCCTCTATTAGAGGAAGCTTCGTGATTTTGTTCCTCAAACTATGGGTAATTTAGGCAAGAGAAACAGCCCAAGCACATGTGACAGGCAGGCACAGGTAACATTTTTCATCCGAAATAATGGCTCAATTTGAAACAAGGAGAAACTCGAAATATTTTGGTAGTTTATGAGTCCATGTTGCAGTGAGTTTTGAAGTATGGAGGAGTAAATGCAATTAAGGTGGTAGTTTGGTACGGGAGGGAGCAAAGTGTAATTTTACCCAGAAATAAATAAATCAATAAAAATCAAAGGCTTTATGAATTAACCTGGCCATATACTTGGTTTTCTCTACCTCCTCCCAAGCTGCTGCACGTGGCTCAACAATACTTTTAGCTGGTTGTTCCGATGCTAAACTTTTCACTGAACTGGATGCATCAGTATCCTCCCCCCCTTTGCTAGCCCAAGCAGCAATGTTCATTTTTCCCAACTGTGTCCCAAGGGCCATTATCTCTTTCCTAGTTTTCATTTGTAGCTCCTTTTCAGACAACTCATTCTTGTTAGGATCTAGATGGTCATTACGTGGAATAGATGGTGATGAAGTAGGGGCAGCTCTGGCAGGAGTAGATGGCCTAGAAGAAGTTGGGCTGCGAATTGGTGTTGTTGCCCTCACAGGGGTTCCAGTCCTGGAAGGTTCTTGGCTAGCAATTGGAGTCATTTCAGTGCCCATATCTCTCATTGATACAGACCAAGCTGTTGAGGGGGGTTGTATAAATGTAGTTGCACTCTGGATGGCTACAGATGAATCATGCCGGCTTAGATTAACTGCCAAAATAACAAGGAAACTTTTTTAACCAGTAAGTTCCAAGTTATTATTGTAGATGAAAGTAGTTATATCTTTGGAGACAGAACACCCCACGCAGCTTAAATCCAAAGTTTTGTCATTACAAATAATAATTTTCTCTTAAAGGAACTACCATTCTCATGAGAGTGGATAACCTTTCCATGCGTTCTTCATACTCTTGTAAATGAAACGGATGACCGTCTCCTATATCTATATATCTTTTTAAGCATATTTATCTATGTATCTACATATCTGTTTTTTCCTTATAAGAAAGAGGTCTGAATTCCTATCAATTTCCACCAAAGTTTGTATGAAAATATAAGGTAGATTAGTCATCCGTAGCAGCACAACCACAGCCACTTTATATAACCTTGTGCCAAACTTAAATGTGAGAGAGACTTGTTGCTAAACTTAGTGGCTGATTCAGAGAATTTTGGAAAGCCAACCACTGATGTAAGATTGTGTGTACCTTTTTCAAAATTTCACCAAAATGAAGCCAATGATATATATCTGAACACAGGTTTTGTATAACTTAAAGTTATTGATTAGTGCTCAATGACAAAATTTATGTTTAGGAGCTAGAAAGCTCTCACAGGAGCTCATAGGAGCCCTACAGACATGAAGCCTAGATATGAAAATGCTCAATTATGTGCCTTTGGTTTTCTTCTTTATCTAATTCCTTTATTTAAGTTTCTTATACAGAAAAATAATACTAGAAACTAGAAGAGTTCAGACAAAAGTTGTCTAAGTAGTACCAGAGAAGAGACTCATAAATAGATAATTAGATGTACAAGTCCAACATGATGTACAAGTCCAAGCTGCTTGCTGCTTGCGCTTGTCTGTATGACAGTTTTTCAGCCAGAAACTTACTCCATTGGCCATGATTTTGGGTACCCCAACAGCTCAACTCACTAATAAAATAACTAGAAAGGTAGGTATTTGGATAATATTCCTAACATGTCCAAGTTAAAAGAGATGGGAATGCCACAAAGCAAGTGATACACTTCCCACACTAGAGCCCAACAAAGACAAAACACGGACAAATATAAATTTTCTTTTAGGCAAATGTAGTACCGACTATAAATGCTCAAAAAAAAAAAAAGTACCGACTATAAATGTTTAAAAAAAACACATAATTACAATAGCATGTCAAAGTCACAGTGCGTTATACAATCGCAAGTCCTACAATATAAGATGGATTAATCCTAAGAAACGCAAGACATCTTTTTCTTTAACTTAGAACAAAGTAAATAGTTGTCTAATGTAATTGCATTGTACAAAGTGTAAGACTTTTTTCTGCTAAGAATGTAAGTATCCACAAAATCCACGACGATACTTCAATAACATGCATAGCGACAAAAGACAATGGAGAATATGAACCAATCTTTACAATAAATAAATTCTTACTTGCTGACTCTCCAACAGAGTTTTCAATCATGAGCACAGACTGGCCATATGAATCTGGAATTGGATAGGAATGGTCATCCTCCCAACTGACACACTTTGTCCCTGCAGAATCCATCTTAGCTTGACTTGTATCAATCCGTTTTGTATCTGGTTCTCCAAAAGGAACCACACTTTGATCCAGTACTTCAACAACAACCTTGGTGGATGGCTGCCAGCTTCCATAACCAACACTAGCCGTCTTTCGTGATCCAATTCCTTGCTCACCATGCACCTGAGCCAAGCCCATCTTTGGCCGGTTTGAAGTAGGACTTGCTATCCACTTCTGGGCATCATCCCATTTGGATGGTGCAGGTTTTGAGAAAGGCCCAAGAGGCCCTCTTTGTGCACCCCGCTCGGCCTTCTGAAACTCAAAAACAGAAGAGGACATGCTCATACCATCATGCACACTATCGTAATCCAAAGAAGGGTCTTCTTGGGTCCTAAACCTTGATTTGTTAAATGCGTTATCCGGCAATCTCCGGTCACTAACCATCTCCAAGCCTAATGAGTCGGTTGCAGTTGAAGTGGAGCATTCAGGAAGAACACTCACAACATCTACATCTTTGCAATTATCAGAGCCGCTACCACCTGAAAAATGTTTTCCACTGCCAATTAATGGATCCCAGAAACTCAGCCTTTTTTTTTTAACATACAATACCGTTTCCTGTTCCGACATATATAAAATAAAACTCAAGACACTAGAACCAAAAGGTACTAATTGACCAGATGGGAAACATTTCCCAGGTGCCAAAAAAAAAATTAAAAAAAAAAAAAAAAATCTGGCAAGCCAAACAGTGGCAATCACTTTGATTGGCTCCAACAAAAGGGCAGAGAAAATGAAAACAAAATAGAGCAGAGAAGAAATAGTTTCCCAAACACAGAATGAAAGGAAAGACGAAGCAAAGCAAGTACCTGCGTCATGAATGTGACGAGGAGGTGGAGAAGAAGAAGAAGAAGAATGGGATCTGGAGGTGAAAGTAGAGTGAAGGTCTTCCACTTCCTTGGGCTTCCTGTCCACTCCAAGAAGCATCGTCCTCAACTTCCCGGGCGACGATCCCCCACCCTAAAATTCACATTTGCATTGGTTATATATATACGAATTTAGAGAATGAGAGATGAGAAAGAAAGAGAACAGAGGTTTTAGGATCCTGTGGTACTCCATTGCTGGGCATCATATCCTAATATTTTTCCTTAAAATGAAGAGTCTCTAACATGTTTACTTTCACAAGCAAAGCACATTAGAATTGCATATAATAAAATTTTCTACACCTTTTTTTCTGGATTTCCAGCATAATCAGCCATATTTTATATAAGAAACATCAACTAAAATTGATGCTTAGAAGACACTGATCCAATCTCAAAGCCACCACAGAAGGCATTTACGCAATGGGGATTTAAGCTAAGCCTAGTTTTTTGCCTTTTCACTCTTATTTTATTTATTTTTTTAATTTCGTTTTGCCCAATGGAAGAGAGAGAGCGTTGTTGTTTGAGAATATAAGAAATCTTCCACTTTCTGCCACAAATCTAGAGTACCATCACCATTCACGGCAAAGATTCAAGCTTCACTGCTCCAATTGACAATCCTCCATTCAATGAATCAATATTTACTATTCTCGGCCTTGCAAACCCTAGAAAACAGTGTTGAGGTCTCATGCTTGGGGATTAGGGTTTTTAAAAATGACGCAAATTTCCTCCAAATTATTCCAATAAGTGAAAAGTGTCATTCAACATGTTTGAGTTTCTCAAAAATTAATGTTTGGGTTCATAGATTAGTCGAGTGACAATAGATGACTCTTAAAAGAGAGCCCCTACTACTAGGTCCTGGTGTAAATCAGTAATTTTACAGCATCCAATCTCCATGTGACATATCATCACTTTAAGAAAAGTACAAAAAATGAAAGTGAGAACAAACACAACAAATCAAAATGATAAAAGGAAACAAAAAACCCCCGGCCGCCAAACCTAGTGGTGGGTCTGGCCATGACCCGCCTCAAAACTGATCGTGACCTACTTCAAAACCAATTTCTAATGCCTTACAACCCATTTATAATGCCTCAAAACTCGTTTTTTGATTCAAAACTAAAACTTAGAGGTGCAAGGTTAACCCTTTAGGGATTTTATCACCCTAAAAGCCAAAAATCACAGGTGAGAAGCAACATAGAGAGAGGGAGAGGGATAGGAGAGGAGACGAGGGGGTGGGAAGAACCTGATCAGCTGTTCTTCCCACCCCTAAGTCTTTCTTTTTCTCTCTAAAGGCATTAGAGAGAAAAGAAAGAAACCTTAAGGAAAACCCTAATCTAGTGTATTTGGTTGTAGGTTATTTTTTTACACTTTTTATGTTTTTACTTACGTGTCAGTTATTGATTGGGGCTGTAAAAATAGGGTTTTAAAGCTCATCCTAATATAAGTTAAACTCCTCTTAAAATATTAAAAATAAAATAAAAACATGTGAAAGATGACACTTAGCATTTATTAGACTAGCTTGAATGAAATTTCTGTCCTTTTAAAAATGTTGTTTGCAAATTTTGTTCTAAAATGACTCATTCCATAACTCACATCAAATCCCGTCTTATAAGGGAAATGTGTCTAAGAGCTTGTATGCATGCATATGGTTAAAACTGTACTTAAACTGTGTGGAACACTTAAGATTATAACTTTTTAGTCAATGTTCACAATGACCCACTCTATATTATAGGTTGTCCCCTCCTTGACTCAAACCCATGAGATGGTGCATGACTCTAATACTAAAAGGGCGAGTTAATCTACCCAAAGTTTGTTTATTTGGTATCAAAACTATGTACCACATCACAGAGGAGCAACCTATAAAATAGAGTAAGTTGTCGTGGACGTCAGATGCAAAGCGTGATAGTATGTCATAATTTTAAGTGTATCACATGACTTAAGTAGAATCTTCACAGTATAATGCAATTAAGTAATCCTCACAAAAATTTTCCTCTCTAGGACCATAACCCTAGAGGAGGAGGAAATAGTTCTTCAAGTCAGCCATTCTGACTATGGAGGAGCAATTGTTGCTTTGGCTGGAAACTTGGATTTTACCGGGGTATCAAATGGTTGAAGACCTAACAAGATTATGCGGGAATCTCTCCCTCTCGGTTGATGAAAGCAAAGAGGTGGAGATCACAAACCAGAAATTGACAGGCTTGTAAACTCGAGGCAAGTCGTGTTTGGTAGTGAAACTAATAGTGGATCAGCTTATTGGAAAGGAAAGGAGAGTATCAAACGAACCTTGGTGAAGGTGTGGGGCCTACGAGTTTCCTCACCTTCAAAGTTTTAGGCGACAATCTGTTTTTGATCGAATTTGAGAATGAATGGGATAAGGCAAGAGTCTTAAAAGGAATGTCGTGGGTCTTTAAAGGTAGTCTATTCTCTGTAGAAGATTTTGATGGATTGTCTACACCATCAGAGATAGATTTCAAACGCACAGCGTTTTGGGTGCAGATGTTTAACTTGCCCCTTGTTTGCATGGGTTTGTAGGTAGGGTCCCAAATTGAATCGACATTGGGGGAAGTTGAGCCAGTTGAAACAGATGTAGAAGGCAGTGGTAGGGGCAAATATCTGAGAGTCTAGATCAAGTTTGACCTGACAAAGCCTTTGGCACATGGAAGAGTAATCAAACTGCAAGGAAAGAAGAAGTGGATCACCTTCCCATACAAGAGTTTTCCAAGGTTTTGTTTTCAGTGTGATTTGATTCACCTTTAAAGTGCAGGATGCCCAAATAGAAGCAGCAATAGTCTCACGGAATGAATTTGGCCCTTGGCTAAGAATGCCTCCCCCACGTAAACGCATCATGAACGGCTAGGGTAGACTGTCAACATGGAGTGGAAATAGCAAAGAGGGTGCAGCTAATTTCTCCGAAGGGACGAACAAAAAGGAGCAGGGAAGCCAATCTATGGGCAGCCGAACTTCGGGAGGAGATGGCAGAGCAACAGCTATTCGGCCAGAGGAGAATTGTGAGGGGACCAGACCCGGTTTTTCTGGAAAACATGTGATAAGCACTAAATATTGCACATTCAAGCACCTTAACTCGCATATGTTAATTCCTTAGCATTGTTATTTGTTTGATTTTATTTTGTTTTCAAGTTTTTAGAAAGAATACAAGACAAACCATTGATTTTGGGCTTAAAATACACTTTGAGAAGACCTAGCATATGTTTCAGTATTTTGGTCATAACTTTTTGCTGGAGTATTGGATTGAGGTGAAACCAAGGGCATTGGAAAGTTAATCTACAAATCATTATGAAATACAAATTTCCCAATTCAGACGTTTACTAGCCAATAGATAGTGAAGTGAATGGGACCTAAAGTCCAACAAGAATAGGTGGTCAAAAAACAATAGCATTTGAGAGAGATTGTTATTTGCAAAACTTGCTTTTGGAAAAAGGGGTGGGAAAAAAGAGGCAAAAACATGTTTTCCATATTTGAGTAGCCAACTTTTTTCAAATTTCAAATTTTCAAAACCCGGTGGAGATCGCAGCCTCCGGCGTTGATGTGAGATCACCGCACTCCTTTCGTCATCCTTCGCACCATCTTCTTCTCTCTCCGGCAAGGATATAGCTGCGTTCACGTAATTTTGATTATAGTAAGGGTTCTTTCTTCTAGTGGTGGCGCCAATGGACGTGTCCCGCTAGGAGGTTGTTTTCTGGTTGGTGACCATGGAGCGCAGCTTCACCTTTGAAGCTAAAACCTTTTGCTTTTCGGCAAAGGATGGGTGTCCTCTTTTTCGTCTGGAGGAAAGGAGGAAAGGATTCGCTGGGTATATTCTCGTGAGTAATCAGTGTGCGTCGTGGTTGATGGATACGGTGGAGGCGGTTACTGTCTCGGCGAAGGAGAAATTGCCGTCGTGCATCGTGAGGGAGATAAGGTTACTATGGTCCAGGGAGGCAATAAGGCGGTATCTTCTTGGAGGTGTCGGTTTTCGCCGAGGGGGGTCGAAAGGGTGTTATCTGGCTTCCGGAGGGTCGTTATGGGAGGGGGTGGCGGCGATTTGCGGGAGAGCTTCGGCAACTGGTGGTGGGAACGATTAATAAGACAGAGCCAGCGGAGAGTCATTTGGATGTTCCACCTTCGGGTTTTAAGTCTGGGAGATCGTACTTGGAGGTCCTCAGATCTACCTCTGGCGTTGAAGCGAAAGCATCGGGATTGAAGGTCATTTCTTCTAGCCCTCTGGACCTTTTTCCGGTGCTATATAGTTTTGAGCTGGGGTATATTGGTGAGCTGCGATCTGCTGTGGATTGCTATGAGTTGGAGTGTCTGTCTTGGTCTCCGGCGGTGGAGTCTGCTTCTTTGTGTCCGAAGAAGACGAAGGACAATGTCGGTATTTCTGGGTTAATGAGAAATTTAGGGATATTGCATGATAAATTGGATCGGGTCCTTACTGGATTGGGCTCGAAGTTTGTAGGTCCGGATGTGATTGAGGTTTCGAGTACCATATTGGATGGGCTTCATTCCCTTTCTAATCAGGGTATGAACCCGATCCTGGATACGGGTATGTTTAAGGAGTTGGATCTAGGTACGGATCAGGGTATGAACTTGGACTCGGATCTGGATTGGGCTTTGGATGTGGGCCGGGCTTCGGATCCGGGTTTGAGTCTTTCCTTAAAACGTATTTTGCCTGATTCTGTCGGTGCGATGGGCACTCTAGAGATCGAGGATGAAGGGAAGGATGATCCGGCGGCTCCTCTCTCTGATGGGGTATCCGCGAGCAACATGATGGCGTCTGAGGTGCCGGAGTTTATCGATGGGGGGTCTTCAGCGTCGGCTCCGGTGCCTTCCGGCGGGGAATCGAATTTGGCGTCCATGCCCGATATGGGTCTTCAGGTGCCAAAGACTCGTTTGGGATCGCCGAAGGTTGTGCTGCGAGTGTCGGAGCGAGCTTTAGACAGGGACTCTGGGTTTGGCGGGGAGGGGCTTTCTATCCCCGAGTTTTCTTCTGATGGTGGGTTTGGAGCTTCGTTGGTTTTAGTGGCGCGCTTGTTGGGCCCTCGGCCGTTGAAGGGTATGCTTCGATGGCTGAGCCGACTCCATTGACGGTGATTCCGGCGGAGGAGGTTGACTTAACCCTTACTGTCGTCGCGTCACCTGATGCCGGTGTTGGGTCTTCTCAGATGTCGGGAGCAGGCCTTTCGGTCCCTTTTGCGGAGGAGTTTCTTGATTTTTACGCGGGTTCTCTGGTAGGGCGGGAGGATCTTTGCTCCTCTTTGCATCTGAACCGGTTGGGTTTATGCTCGGAGATTATCAAGGAGGCTTTTGCTCTTCCTTGGGAGGTGGATGAGCCGGCGAGCCCATCATGCAGGGATAGAGAGGCATCCTCCTCCGGTGGTGAAGGAGGCACCCAGATGGTGCGCCCTCCTGTCCCGATGAGAAGTTTGCTTAGACGTGGCTTCCTTGGTCCGAGAATTGTCTCCCCCCACCCAGTGGTGTTGAAGGAGGTCGTGCCGGTGTTCAAGGGGAAGGATACTTCTACAAAGGATGAAGCCTCTTCTACCTCTGGTCCGGTGATCTTTCCTTCTTTGTTGGAGGATAAGCAGGGAGCTTATTCCTTTGCTGCGCTTCCACCTTCGTCATGATTCCATTAAGAATGTGGTGAGCCTAATCCCATTAACTCCTCTGTTTCTTTGTCTCAAATGTGGTATAACCGAGGTGAAGGAAAAGGTGGCTAAGCGGTGAATAAAAACAAGGAGTTGATTATGGAGGTTGTGGGTGTTTTACGGTGGGTGGGGGATCGGGTGTCGATGCTTTGAACCTCGCTCGGTTTTGGGATTGTCTTGGGGAGGTAAAGACAAGAAATTTGGGACATTATTGAAGCTCATGCCTAAGGTCAAGGGATGAGAGAGCTAAAAATCTGGACTTGGCATCTCTCCTGAAGGACAAGCGGCAGGGCTGGTCGGGGCGAAGAATGCACGCTCATTCCTCCGGAGGTGCACTAGGGCCTCCTTGGTGGAGATCTAGGGCTGTTTCTATTGGGTGTAATGTAGGTCTTTTGCTTGATTTGGATTGTTTCGGGTTTTTTTTGGGCTCCTTGGTATACTTTTGTGTACCTAGAGGCATTGGTGGTTTGAGTTTCCTTTGTATGCTTGAGGCGCTTTGCGCTGTCCTTGTGTACTCAGAGGCGCTTGGCGCCTTTTTTTGATATATACACTGACTTATCAAAAAAAAATTTAGGATGGGTTCCTTGTACGTGAACATGACCCAGAATTGGGAAAAGATTCCATTCTCTGCTGGCATCATATCCTAATATTTTTCCTTAAAATGAGTCTCTAACATGTTTACTTTCACAAGCAAAGCACAATAGAATTGCCTATAATAAATTTTTCTACATCTTTTTTTTTTCTTCGGGATTTCCAGCAAAATCAGCCATATTTTATATAAGGAACATTAGCCCCAGCAATATCAACTAAAACTGACGCAGATCAGCTAATTAAACCCCTAAAAATAAGGTCACCCAAGTACCAACTCCACAACCTATAACAATGTCCATTATTCCCCATACAAACAGATTTCTGTGTAAAAACTATTCTGGCATACCCATATGAGGATCAACAATCCTGATACCTTTAACAGCTATGCACCATCAAAATTTACCATAATTATAGCATGATAAAATCTAGGGCTTCCCCCAGGAAAAGAACACCAAAACCCTAACAAAGTCCAACAACTGAATTAGACCCAAGATCCCGAAGGCCAATTCTTTAAACTCGAATAATAAATTTCAGCCAAAAGTTAATCGATTAAAAACTACAAATATTATGAAAAAAAAAATTGTACAGCTGAAACCCTAGCAAGAACACGCAAAGCCCAAGATCGCAGCAAGGCCAAAGATCTTAAAACACCCAACAAGAATAAGAAATCCCTAAAAACCATACAACCAGACGAAGAAGAAGAAGAAGAAGAGAGACGAACCTTTTTGCACGTCAACGGAGAGGCCAGAAAGTAAACGCAGTCAGTGCTTCTCTTCAAGGCCTCCTCCTGGGCCATTGCCGTTGACGCTTAGGGAGCTTGTTGCTATTGCTGCTGCTGTTTCTGTTGCTGCGCAGCCGCACCCATGGCGGTGTTCATGAAGAAAAACCGACAGAGATCGCCTCGATTGCAGATCGATTAGGAGACAGCGATCCAATCTCAGAGCCGCCACAGAAGGCGTTATATAACTTATATGATGAGGATTTAGGCCGGTCCGATTTGGATAAGTGAAATTTTAAAAATTATGTTTTTAAAATTGATAAAATATATTAAAAAATATTTTTTTATCAATTAGGTGTTTAGCTAAAATTAGCATATAAATACAATTTCATACCAAATAAATAAATATTGTCCTAAATATTATTTTAAATAAAATCATAATTTTGGTTTAAATTCGCACTTTTTTAAATAAACGCCTTCTATTCGGTTTATTGAAATCGCAGATCTTTTTATGATTTTAAAATTTGCATTTTTAAAATTGCAATTTAGTTTAAAAACGCCGATTATTTTTAAAAAAACATACTCTCATGAGGGTCAATTTGGGATTGCAATTTCAATAAATAGGATTTTAAATATAGCGTATTTAAAAATGCCGTTTTTGAAATCACTACTTTTTAAAATCGTAAAGATGTTTAGTAAAACATATTAAAAAAAAAATTATTAAATATTTGTTACGCGAATTCATATTTTGGTTTAAATTCGTATTTTTTCAAACAAGCACACTCTACCTTATTGAAATCGCAAATGTTTTTCCTATTTTAAATTAATTGTTTTTTAAATCGTAATGTCAAATTCCTTATATTTTGCGATATATTTTAAAAACACAAATTATTTTTGTAAAATCGCAATTCCAAACGCAAACCAAGTTTTTTTTAGTTTTTTTTTTTTTTCTTTAATTTTAATTAAATTTATTTTTTTAATTTCGTTTTGTTCAATGGAAGAGAGAGAGAGAGAGCATTGTTGTTTGAGAATATAATATGATGAGGGTGTTTATTAAACATCAGCACATTCCTCCAAGTATAATTACACTGTACTATTCTACACTGTTCACATATTAAAAAAATAAATAAATGATTGATATGAAAAAATGAAAAAGTGGTATTGGAAACTGAAAATATTTATTTTGTAGTAATTTTTTATTTAAATAGTAAATGATGTAATATAAAAAGTGAATAATTTGATTTTTTTTTTTTTTTGAGAAAAAAAATGAAATGAATAGTGTGATGAAATGTAGGAGAATGTGTTGTAATGGGGTATTATTTGACAAACAAGGCCGACGTTGTTGACAACGATATTTGTGTGCGTGCATGTGAGGCTCTCATTCACGCGCTAAATAGCTCACTTGTCATCCCATTTTGGGCCTAGATATGGACTGCCCAATCCTCCACTTTTACTCTTTTTGGTTGGAATTAATTAATTAATGTTATGCTTCATTTAAAACGGACAAGAATCCTCTCCAATCCATTCCATTTTGGACCAGAGAGCATTTGGTTGATGGCTAAGATCTCTCCTTAGAGATCCTAAGGCCATCAATTTGCCACGTGGCATATTAAAAAAGTAGTAATATTTTATAATCTTACTTTTAAAAATAAATTAAAAACAAAATAATTAAAAATTAAAAACAAATCTAAAAACAAAAGAAGGGTGGCTGCACTGGCTGGCCACCCCCATCTTGGCCACAAGGGGTGGCCAACCACCACATTTTAGCACAGGAGCTCCACCAAATGCAAGGGGCTTCAGTGGTGTCGGTCTCTCCAAGCTTCAACAGCTACTCTTCAGGCAAACTTGCAGAGATCGCTGCCAGGGTAGTCTAGGAGCTGTTTGGGATTTTGCTCTCAAACAGACCCTAATGGAATCAATTCTTCATTTACTCCGCTGGGTTCTTCTTTGGCTATCTTGTCAATGGTGTCTGCGAGGTAATCTCTCCCTCTCTCTGTATTGGTGCTCTGTTTGGTTGCTCGAAGAAAGAAGATAATGAGTTTTCAAACTGTTTGGTAAATGAAAAAACTAAATCAAGTGCAACCCAACTCCCAAAATTGCCGATTTAACTGAGTCAGATGCCTCAATTCTTGAAAACATGTGAATTTGACAAGGAATCTTGAACCTGTTTCCCGAGGCACGAGTATTAGGCACAATGCCTTCGACGAGAATGGTATGTGTTGGATCATGGATCAACCTCCTGGAAGCCCAACAGGCCCTGACTCGGTTTGTAGCCCACGACCGCTTTGGCCCAGCATCTCCGGGACTGAAGACTCAGGACTCGAATTCAAAACCTCGAGACCTATTGGCCCTAGGTTCTCAAAATTCGAGGCCCCCACGTCCGAGACCTTCTCGAGGACAGAGGGCTCGAATTCGAGGCCTCCGAGACCTAAGGGTCCTAGGCTCTCGAATTCGAGGTCCCATATTCGAAATCTTCCCTGAAGACTGATTACTCGAATTTGAGGCCTTCGAGACGTAAAGGTCCTAGGTTCTCGAATTCGAGGACTCCACATCGAGTACCTGGAAACCTGGGATCTAGTAATCTATCAACCTGAATTCAAAATTCAAATGGCAACTGCCAAATCCTATCTTAATCTCCGAAGATCAAGGAACGAGTAACTGCTTAGATTCCCTGATAACAAAGCGCCTCATGACAAATCGGGAAGAGCGATCATTGACTAGGTGACTGTCACTCCATGCCTATATAATACAAGTCTCCATCATATGCAAAGGTAGGTCAACTCTAGCACACTTGGAGCTTTAGTTGTTTCCCATTCTTTTTACAACAGTTCATTGACTTAGGCATCGGAGTGACCCCACCGGCTCACCCCCAGTCTCTCTTCGACCCTATTGTCTTTTTCTTTTGTGCAGCATTTATACACGGGCAATCCAAAGAGTCAAATCAGCGTGCCGTCACGTCACCGGTGCATCAACGGTTTGCGCCGTCTGTGAAACGATTTTTTCGATCGTTTTCATTCATCTACTATCCGACATGGTGAATACCGCTCTTTCACGATCTTCACATGCAACCTCAACCAATGCAGCCACCTCTAAGCCTTGGGGCATCAATGACCCGGTTGAGGATGCAACCACCCCTAGTGCGCCGGGGTATCAAATGACCAGTTGAGGATTTCCTCAAATCTATGGGGAATCGATGGAAGTCCTCGAAGCGAGCGAGAACTCAATGCGGATTATTGCAGCCGAGGCCCGAAGCGAGAAAGAAAGAGAAGCGCGTCGAGCAGCGTGAGAAGGAGAAGAGAGCGAGGTTCACCATGAAAGCGGCTGTCAACCCTCGTCGGAGGACAATGAGAGAAATCACGTCCGAGGAGAATGAGGAAAATCGCGACAAATCTCGCCGCACGAATGGAGGGTCTCGAAGGGATCGAACCCATCGAGAGGAGTCCCCACGCAAAGAATCTCGACACGAGAAGGAGGGTAGCAAAGGTCTCATGAAGAGAGGCGGAAGAAAGGTCTCCTCCATCAAGGCGGCACCGAGATAAATCCCGTCATGGGGGCACTCGGCAGAGCCACTAGGAAGCAAAGATGAAAGACCTTGAGGATAAGTATACTCGGATGCTCCGCCGAATGGATGGGGAGGATCCGGAATTGATGGCTGGACATCTTTGGAAGGCGAAAGTCTCCGTTCACGGGCGGTGAAAGCATACCCCATGCCGGATAAATTCAAAATGCCACGGATCGAGAAGTACGATGGGAATGGGGATCCACAGGAGCATTTGGAAGCTTTCCGAGAGCATCTCATCTTGCATGGCACTCCCGACGAGATTGCATGTAGGGCTTTCCCTTTGACCCTAAAGGGAGTAGCGAAAGATTGGTTCACTGGACTCCCCCCTTAGTCAGTCGGCACTTTCAAGGATCTGGGGCGCCTATTCTTAACCCTGTTCTTAACAAAGTTTCTAGCCACCAGGAAAAGGAAGAAGGATCCAACTTGTCTGTTGACCTTGCGTCAAGACAAGGAGGAAAGTTTGAAGGACTTCATGCTTCGTTTCAATAGGGAAAAGCTTGAGGTTGATACTCCCTACGACAAGACGTTACTCTGTGCCTTGATGTAGGGCGTACGAGCGGAAGGGCCGCTTATGGCCGAAGTAGGGAGAAAGAATGTGAATAAGGTGACCCTCCCCCAGTTCATGAAACTGACGGAGGAATTCATTCACCAGGAGGAGCTAGTCGGAGCACTTCTTAAAGCCTAGACGTTGGAGGAACAGGCTAAGAAGGAGAAGAAGAAGGACTCGAATCCTCCCAAGTCAAAGGAAGAAAAGAATCCCCGAAAAGGGGAAAAGAAGCCAGGCCCATTACTCAGAAGTGAGCCTCGAAAAACAGAACCACCGAGATTCCCTAAGGAAGTCTTCACCCCCTTAAACACTAGCCTTACTGAAGTATTTTCTACCATAAAGGGGCCCAGCATTTAGATGGCCACAAAAGATGAAGACCGACCCATTCAAACGGGATCGAAGCAAATTTTGTGAGTATCATGCCGATCACGGGCATTTGACGGAGGATTGCATATCTCTCCGCCGAGAAATCAAAGTCTTCATACAAAACGGGAGGTTAGTCAGATTCCTCGCGGAGGAAAGGAATCGAGAGGCCAATCGTCGAGGACCCCCGGATGGGGTTCGAGAAGGCCTCGAACGAGCAGAACCGAGACGTAGGGACGAAGCTCCAAGAGAGGTTCGACGTAACCAAGAACGAAGGGATATCAGAGAAGAACCCATCCAGAACCAGGAGGTCGTTCGAGAGATCCACACCATCGCCGGAGGAATTGCTGGCTGAGGAGGCTCGAATTCGGCAAGAAAGGCTTATGCAAGAAGTCTGCAAGGCCAAGAAGTATATTCGCTACATAGGCCCTCGAAGGCGGCAAGGACAGATTCGGTGGTGTTGTCCTTCTCAGAGGAAGACGCTCGGGGGGTGGTGATGCCCCATGACATACAGTAGTGACCCTTTTGCTAACCATGGGATACATCGAATTCTCATGGACAATGGAAGCTCCGCTGACATCCTCTACTGGCTAGCCTTCCAGCAAATGGGTATCGATCATGAAAGGATTAGACCATTTGCATCCCCATTAGTCGGATTTGGCGGAGAAGTTGTATTCCCAATAGGGATCATTCCCTTACCGGTAACAGCAGGAACAGCACCTCAACTGGCTACTGTGATGGTCGATTTCTTAGTAATCGACCGACCCTCTGCCTACAATGCGATTGTGGGTCGCCCAAAGCGGCAACATCGACCTATCACCTCATGATGAAATTCCCGGACGGAGGAGTTAGATGGTGTGAGGCGATCAACTAGCGGCAAGGAAGTGTTACAACACTTCAATGAAAAAGGTATCGGATTCGACCACACTCACAATGGCTTCGGTACACGAGGTCAAAGGAGAACCAGCAGAGCCGCTAGAGAAAGTTTCAATTGGGGAAGGAAGGGTCTTGCAGATAGGAACTTGCCTAGAGAAGGAAGTTCGAGAAGGCCTTGTGGAATTCCTTCATAGGAATGTGGAGGTTTTCGCCTGGTCACACGAAGATATGCCGAGAATTAGCCCCAAGGAGATTGTCCATGTGTTAAACGTGAACCCTGGCGCGAAGCCAGTAGAGCAAAAGAGAAGGAAGTTTGCATCCGAAAGGGTCGAAGCAATAACTGTGGAGGTCGAGAAGCTCCTGAAGGCGCAATTCATAGAAGAGGTTCATTACCCGGAATGGCTGGCCAATGTAGTCTTGGTAAAGAAATCCAACGGCAAATGGAGAATGTGCGTGGACTTCACCGACCTCAATAAAGCCTGTCCCAAAGACAGCTTCCCTCTTCTCCGCATTGATGCTTTGGTCGATTCCACCTCCGGATACGGGTTGCTCAGCTTCATGGACGCATTTTTTGGATACAATCAGATCCTCATGCACCCACAAGATCGAGAAAGCGCATTCATCACCGATCGAGGCCTATCTGCTACAAGGTTATGCCCTTGGTTTGAAGAATCGGGGCTACTACCGGACGGTGAACAAAATGTTCCAAGCCGGATAGGAAGGAACATGGAGGTATATGTAGGCGATATCTTTGGTCAAGAGCAAGGAATCGAGGATCACATCCGTGACCTTCAAGAGGCCTTTGCCACCTTGAAGCAAAGACGGAATGAAATTGAACCCCATAAAGTGCGCTTCGGTATCCTCGGAAATTCACAGGGTATATGGTCTCAAGCGAGAGAATCGAGGCCAACCCGAAAAGATTAGATCGAGTCCTCAAATGCAATCCCGAAGACAATGAAGCAGCTACAGCGGTGACCGGACGATTAAGCGACCTTAAATAGGTTTATCTCTCGCTCTCTGGACAAATGCCTTCCTTTCTTCAAAATTTTGAGAAAGGCCTTGAGTGGGACGAATGAGTGCGAGAGGCCTTTTCCAACGAAGCGTGCGAATCCTCCTTCTTTGAGCGAACTATCCCGAGAAGTCCTATACTTATACTTCGTTACCCTCGGCAATAGTGCACCTTGATCCGGGAAGATGAAGGAATACAGAAGCCAGTGTATTTCTTAAGCAAAGCGCTTCACGGTGCAGAAGGGAGGTACCCCCAGATCGAGAAGCTTGCGTTCGCCCTCATTATGGCCTCGAGAAAGCTTCGGCCTTATTTTCAGGCCCATACCATCCGGGTTCTCACGGAGTACCCTCTCCGAAAGGTGATGCAAAAGCTAGATTTATCGGGTAGATTGGCAAATTGGGCGATCGAGCTGGGACAGTTCGATCTCGAATTCATCCCTCGAAATGCCATCAAGGGTCAAGCACTCGCAGACTTTCTGGTCGAATTCACAAACATACCAGAAGTTGAGGAACCAGTTATGGAGCAAAAATGGGTGGTCTACGTCGATGGTTCGTTGACAAAGAAGAAAGGGGGTGCAGGGATAGTACTCTTCACTCCGGATGGGGAAGAGTTGAACAGCTCCTTGAGGCTGAAATTCAAGACCACCAACAACGAAGCGGAGTACGAAGCTGTCGTGGCGGGCCTCGAGTTGGCCCTAGAACTAGGAGCTGATTCCGTGGAAATACGGAGTGACTCCCAAGTTATCGTGGGGCATATCAGAGGAGAATTCGAGGCCAAGGGAGAAAAGATGAAGAAGTACCTCACAAAGGTACAAAGCATCTGCCCTTTTGAAGTTCGCATCAAAAGATTCCGCGAGGACAAGCAGCGGATCATCGGCAAAATGGCGTCAACGGAGACAGAGGAGTCTAATGGGAACGAGGGAATCATCCGGATTCTAAATCAACCCTCGATTTTCGAGGAGGCCTCGGAAAGACCTTGAATTTTGTCGATCGAGGAAGCCTCGGATTGGAGGCAGGAAATCTTCAACTACTTGCAGGATGGAACCCTGCCCTCCGAGAAGAAGTCTGCGATAAAATTGAGAATGAAGGCAAGAAGATTCACAATATTAAATGGACTACTCTACAAAAGGGGATTCACGCTACCTCTCCTAAAATGTATTTCCAGTGAAGAAGGAAATTACGTGCTCCGGGAAATACATGAGGAATCATGGAAGTCATTAGAGCTAGTCTTGGCTCATAAAGCCGTAAGGGCAGGATTTTACTGGCCAAACATGTACAAAGATTCAACAGAGATCGTTAGGTATTGTGACAAGTGCCAACGATTCGTCAACATCACCAAACAACCCCCCGAGGAGTTAATGGCAATTTCCTCCCCGTGGCCCTTCTCACAATGGGGGGTAGATATAGTGGAACCGTTGCCCAGGAAAGAGGCGTCGATTCGCAGTTATCGCGATGGATTACTTCACCAAATGGGCCGAAGTCGAACCCTTGGTGAACATCACGACTGACCATCCAACGGTTCTTATGGAAGAATGTCATCTGCCTTCTGATTGTGCCACATGCGTTTATCACGATAATGGGAAGCGATTCATGCGAACCATTAGGAAGTGGTGTGCCGAATTGTGTGTTAGGAATTACTTCTCTTCTCCCGGACATCCGCAGGCAAATGGGCAGGTAGAAGCCACCAACAAGACCATTTTCAAAATTTTGAAAAAAAAGCTAGGTGACAAAAAGGTAAGCGGGCGGCTCCGGAAGTCCTTTGGGCCTATCGAACCACCAAGAGAACTCCTACAGAAGAATCCCCTTACGCTCTAACATTCAAACGAGGCATTCCGAGTTGGGATCGAAGCTTGAGGGTCGAGTCGCATCAAAAGGAGGCAAACGAAGGGCTAAAGCTCCATTTGGACCTACTGCAAGAAAGGCGTGATTATGCCCAGATCACACTCTCAGCCTATCAAGAAAGAATGGCAAAGTATTTTAACAGGAAAGTGAACCATCGAAGTTTCAAAGTCGGAGACCTAGTCCTGCGTAAAGTTACTCTCGCCACCAGGGATCCAGTCAAAGGAAAGCTAGCTCCAAACTGGGAGGGACCTTACAAAGTGGTTAAATGCCAGAGGCCAGGAGCATACTACCTCGAAGACTCATCGGGGAGAGCCCTTCCGAGACCTTGGAATGCTGGTCACCTTAAGAAGTATTTCGTTTAATGATTGTAATTCATATTTGTTCTTGTTTCTTCGATTTCAGTTCGAATTGGTGCAATAAAAGGAATGCTCGGAGTTTCTCTTCACAAATATGTGGAATCAGTTGGAACAAAGAAACAATGTCACGGCCCGATACGAGGCCTGGTCTTCACCAGCTCTCGCATCAAAGCGACACTCAAAAAATAATTTCACGACCGATCTGAGGCTGGTCTTCACCGAACTCGGCATCAATCGACACTCAAAAGAAACAATGTCACAGCCCGATACGAGACCTGGTCTCCACCAGGTTCGGCATCGAAAGCCTAACACTCCAAAAAAACAAGGTCACGGCTCGATACGAGACCTGGTCTCCACCGACGCATCGAAGCGACACTCAAAAAACAATGTCACGGCCCGATCGAGACAGTCTCCACCAGTTCGACGACACTCAAAAAATAATTTCCGCATTGTCTGAGACTGGTCTTCACCAGGCTCGGCATCCGAGACCTTACACTTACTCGATAACCTGACGATCGAAACGAACAGTCAAAGTAAGAATCACATGGTCTTCTCGAAACAACGTCGAAGCAAAAATCCCAAAACACTTTTCAATTTTTCGAGAAGAATACCTTGTCAATTGATTCTTGATCATTTTTGGGGATGAGTTACACAAAGTTATGTCAAAAAGTTTCCATTTAAGTAAACGAATATTAACTGAAATATGATTAAATATGTTTCATTAATTTCTGAATTTACAATATGGTACAAGGAAAGATATACAAGTTGTTTAACAGAGCCTACGGCTTTACTGGGGGGTCTTGGGCCGGTGGAGGTTCCTCAACGCCGTCGTGTTCCTTCTCCGCCTCTCCACCTTCCGAGCCGCTTCCGGTCGATAGGCGAACCGGTCAATCCCTACAGCATCCGGCATCTCCTCACGACCAAGGCTGATCAGCTGTCGAATGGCCTCTTTCGTCATGGGAATGTCCTCGATATTAACTGAGTTGAGGTCCATCTTCCAAGCCGGGTCCCTCCACCAGGCCCTAAAGGTCTCGAATCCGAGGTGAAGCCCATCCGCCCACGCCGAGTCTCGGACTCTCGAGGCAAAAGACAGCTGATGTAGGTAATCAGCCGCCTTCGCCTTGGCTTCTTTGAGCTCCAACCTCATACCCTTGTACAGGGTGTTAAAGTGTTGGAACTTCTCCTCGGACGACCTTGCCTTCCACCGCTCGCTCCACCGAGACCTTACTCTCCGTCAGCTGCTTAAGAATGTCGGAGTGCTTCTCCTCGAGCAATTTATAATCCTCCTTAAGGATGGAGTGGTCCTCCAGGAGTTCTGCGTTTTCCGCCTCAAGAATGTGGTGGTCCTCTCGAAGCTTCGTGTTCTCGGAACGCAACCGCTCGATATCCTCCTTGGAGAGCTTGAGAGCTTAGCCTCGCGATCCCTAGCAATTCCATCATGGTGGAATGCTCCGCCAGAACCCGGAGGTCTTCCTCGTGCTTGGCCATGGACTTTTTGAGGTTTGCATTCTCCTCCTCGACCTCCGAAAGCCTCCCTTGTAAGTTCTTCGGCCCACTATTGGAAGCCGAAACCTTCCACATATAGCAGTATAGGATCGTGGACCGGAGGAAAGCCTGCAGACAAAGCCAACATGATGTTAGAAAAAATATTCAGAAAATAAGGTTCGATACGAGATCGACACTCACCAAGCACTGCATGGTCAGCATCTCCTCGGCTACCCCATGGAGGGTTATATCCCGCTTTAGTCGGAGAACATCGTGATCGACAAGGTCGACCACGACCTTGAAAGGGTTATCTTTAAAATCCCCTCCAAGTTTAGCCAACTTCCCCCCAACGGTCCAGTTGGCCCCTTCCGGTTTAATCTCGACCGTACTCTCGGAGCTCGAAGCCCAGATGCCTTAAGCGTTGGCCTTTCACTTCCTTCTCTCGAGCCCTGACCGAGTCGGCCTTGAGCCGAGTCGAGCTCTCGACGAGTTCCCCACCTCAGGGATCGGGGACAATGCCCTTCCGGGAGCCTCCTTCGCCGCTTTAGGGGAGGCCCCCATGTTGTCGCCGGCCAACCCTACTGAATCATCCGACATCATCTCGATGTCCTCCAGAATGTGCCGGATGTTCAAGCCAAGAGGTTAACTTTGTACAGGAATACTCCCCTCTGGCACTCGTAGGGGCTCTTCTTCAACCACCTTGGCCACCGCCACAGGAACGGCTAAGACAGGCTCGTTCATAATGAATTTCTCAACCCCCCCTAGCGGCGGAATTGAGGGGGCCATGGCCTTCTTCCTCCGAGAGGCCAAGAATCCGGCGACATTAGCCGCTTCGTCGACCTGGGGACCGATCCCGGCCGTTGGGACGTCCATTTCCGCCACCTTGGTCAGCTTTCTCTTTTTCACGAGGGGAGCCTCGATGACCTCCACTGACTCCTCGGCTACCGAGTGTGCCTTACGAGCGGATCCCGGAAGGTCCTCGATAGGCCCACCTACTTTCGGGCTCTCCTCCTCATCGAGTAGCTTAAGCACCACAGCCACCTTGAGGGCTTCGATTTCTCCACCAGAGGCCCTTCTTCGGCAGTTTATGGGAGTGAAGGAGTGTGAACCTTAGGCTCACGATTTTAAAGTCCCTTGATCATTATAGGATAGACGGCCTTCGCGGGTTTCTCGGTATCGATGACTTTCGCCTTGCCCTTGTCAACGACCTTGGGCTTCACTTGAGCGGCCAAAGGGGCCTCACCCTTTCCCTTTCGAGGGGTAGAGGCCCGTGTATTAGCGGCAGGACCACTGGGGTCCAAACGACCGCTGGGGTCTAGACAAGCCCGCAGAGGATCACCTGCTGGCCTCATTGGACGTCGGAAGGATTCGACGTCATAAACGAATTCGGATAGCTTCGCGGACGTAATAAGGCTTCCGACAAACATCATTTTCGGGTGCTCTCGACCCCACTTGATAACGTTGTTGACCCGATGAATCATCTCGGGGGTCAGAACAGGCTCGTCATGAGCTTTGGTGGGGGGGTCGTTGATGTCTCGGGGTACCCTAGGACCCTTAGCTTTCTCGGTGGGAGTGAACTCCCACTGTCCCGAAATGAAGAAATACTTGTTCTTCCATTTGGGGTTGCTGGAAAATTGAGAGTCTATTTGAAGAAACTTCCCCTTTTTCGTCTGGAAGTTGTAAGCTGCAGAGCTTTGTGGGTTCTTTTGGAGCCGGTAAATGTGCAAGAACTCTTTTATCGTAAGTGTATGATCTCGGCCCAGGGATAGGGGCCACAAGATCACGCACGCAAAGAAAGTTCTCAGCATTGGCTCGATTGGTGGGGTGACAAGTTAAGAAAGCCGAGTAGCTCTCTAATTATCGGGATGAGCGAGTCGTAAGCCCGCCTTGAACATGTGCTCGTATACACAAACTTCGTGTACATCCGACCGAGCCACAGCGCCAGAATTATTTTCATCAAAACGGATTTTGATGAAACTTGGAATAAAGCACTCCTTTCTTATGCGCCTCTCATTAGTAGCAGACAGATGGGATGCCCAGAAGGTAGGGTGGGTTTCTCCCAAGCCGTCAGAGTCGTGTCCGTCCTTTGTCATCTTTGAGAAGATATAGAAAAGCTGGAGAATGTGGATACGAATTAGAAGAAGCAGAGAAAGACGATTGCACAGGCAAATAAGTCCGAAATATAAGTCAGACCTGGATTTTATAGACAATGGGAAGGAATACGAGGCTTTGGCGTCGATAACCGGAGAGACAGGCATTAAAACTCAGAAAAAAAATGCTTCAAAAACACTGAAAGACTCTTGTAATCCCCGAAAATGCTTCGACTTCCGACGGCTGGCCGGTCATTATGACAGCCGCGCCTTCGACCACTCCAACTTCAACGCGTGGCGAACCTCACGTATGCATGGCGTTAAATGTCCGACGTCTCCTCGAGCCAGCCAAGCATCTCGAAATATTTTTGGCGGGAATTCAAAATTTTTTCCCGCCCAAATGTAAAAAAAAAAAAAAAAAACCCGACGAGTCCTCGTGTACGAGTCAACATGTTTTGAGAGTTTGATCCATTTTTCATAAACATATGAAAATTTCCATAAGTCTTCCAGACAAGGAAATTGGGGGGTAACTGTTGGATCATGGATCAACCTCCTGGAAGCCCAACGGGCCCTGACCCGGTTTGGAGCCCACGACCGCTTTGGCCCAGCATCTCCGGGACTGAAGACTAAGGACTCGAATTCGAAACCTCCGAGATCTATTGGCCCCAGGTTCTCAAAATTCGAGGCCCCCACGTCCGAGACCTTCTCCGAGGACAGAGGGCTCGAATTCGAGGCCTCTGAGACCTAAGGGTCCTAGGCTCTCGAATTTGAGGTCCCATATTCGAAATCTTCCCTGAAGACTGATTACTCGAATTCGAGGCCTCCGAGACCTAAAGGTCCTAGGTTCTCGAATTCGAGGACTCCACATCGAGTACCTGGAAACCCGGGATCTGGTAATCTATCAACCTGAATTCAAAATTCAAATGGCAATTGCCAAATCCTATCTTGATCTCCGAAGATCAAGGAACGAGTAACTGCTTAGATTCCCTGATAACAAACTGCCTCGCAACAAATCAGGGAAGAGCCAGTCATTGACTAGGTGACTGTCACTCCATGCCTATATAATACAAGTCTCCATCACATGCAAAGGTAGGTCAACTCTAGCACACTTGGAGCTTTAGTTGTTTCCCATTCTTTTTACAACAGTTCACTGACTTAGGCATCGGAGTGACCCCGCCGACTCACCCCCGGTCTCTCTTCGACCCTATTGTCTTTTTCTTTGTGCAGCATTCATACACAGAGCTGTCAATCCAAGAGTCAAATCAGCGTGCCACGTCACCAGCTGGAAACTGTGCATCAACAGTATGAGCGTCTATCAACGACGTGAGGACCGTCGCCACAGAGCGCTCAATGTGTCCGACTTGGACGGTTCAAGTGATGAGGACCTTGATGGCATTCGAGTCATGAGGGTTGAAGGTTCCACACGGACCCACCATTACTCTCGATGATGGTGCGGAGTAATCGATTCGACTATATTCGCGATTATAAATCCCAACATGTAAGTCTCGGTGGGAGATTGCAAAGGTGAGTCCTGGGTGGCCGAAAGCTCATTTGGGTCGGTGTGGGACTCCTGCCAGCTTTCAAGACTCAAAAAAAGGCTTACTGGGTCTTCATCTTCCATGGAAAAATACACCGGAGATGAAGGGGTTAAGGTTATGGCGATGGATTATGTTCCCCGACTTTCAATTTGATTGTTTTGAATGCAAAGAGAGAGGCGGACAGACGGACACCGCTGAAGCCCCTTGCATTTGGTGGAGCTCTTGTCCTAAAATGTAGTGACCGGCCACCCGCTGTGGCCAAGATGGGGGTGGCTAGCCACCTTTTTTTTTTTTAAGATTTGTTTTTAATTTTTAATTATTTTGTTTTTTTATTTATTTTTAAAAGTAAAATAATAAAATCTTATTATTTTTTTAATGTGCCACGTAGTAGATTGATAGCCTTAAGATCTCTAGGGAGATGATCCTTGTCCACTTAAAACTACCATCACACAATTTTGATACTTCCCTTTCCTTTTCTGAATAGGAAAAAAAATTAAAATAAGCGATACTAATTTATATCGAGAGCTACACTATTTTTTATTTTTTATTTTTTATTTTTTGGAATTACATATATTTTGGATAATAAATTTATTTATCTTTTTTATAATGAGAAATAAATGATTAAAAAAAGTACACATATCTTTTCAAGACACCATTACATTATTAACGTCTCTCAAACTCTAATGTCAATGTTTCTTATGAAGTCTAAACTACCAAAACAATGTTAGAGTTTATCTTCAAGTTAAACAAGTTAGATTAAAAGCCTTAGTGGAAGATGCTAAAAACTCAGTATTGCCTCTTTGGTTTTTCTCTCTTTTCTCTATTAGGGATATTGCCCTAAATCCCAATTGTTGATGCACAGTTCGATTGGTGACGTGGCACACTTGCCAAGTTCAAGTCGGGTGTCAAGCTGGAATGTTAACTGCACAGTAAGAGAAAAACCAAGAGATCGAAGAGACTGAGGGTAAGCCGGCGGAGACACTCTGATGCCTAAGTCAAAATTTGAAAGAGTAAGTATGAGCAACAAATAAAGCTGAAGAGCAAGAGTTGCGGTTACCAGAATGTGGAGAAGTGACTTGTCTTTTATAGGCATGGAGTGGTTGTAGTCCCCTAACCAATGACTTATTTTTCCCTGATTTTCTGTTGTGCAGTTGTTCAAGGGATTTGAATAGTTATCATTTTCTTTATCTCTTGAATTTATGATCACAGGATTTGGTACTTATATATTTCATTATATTTGAATATTCGTATGTAATCTGTTGACATCGTATCTGATTCGTATTTTGAATAGATTTGATGTTCTTTTGAATGTCAAGATAAGATCGTATGCCTATCTTGAACCTATCAATAACTGTATTTGTCAAATGTCCAAGTTGTCCATCGTACATAGTTCAATGTGCCCAAAGTTATTGGTCTTAGATATGACAGAGTCCAAGACCTCTTAGGATTTTGAGTCGAAGGTCTCAGATTTATAAATTCGAAACCCTATGGGTCTCGGAGACTGTGGGCCTCAAGCCTGGTAGTCTTAGACCTCTCTGGTTTCTTCCTTTTTAGGCTTAGATTGAACCCAAGGCTTGTTGGGCCTTTGTGCAGTCGATCCATGACCTAACAGTTACCCCCCAATTTCCTTGTCTGGATGACTATGGGAATTTTGATGTTCTAGAAAATGGATCGAACTTCCGAGACTCGACTCCAGATCAGATTGTCCGAGATGATCGAGGCGGGGAATTTTTTTTTTTTTTGAATTTCACATTTTGATGGAGAATTTGAATTTCAAATTTCCACTGAGACTATTGAAATTTTGAGACGTTGTCATTTGTCTATTTAGTCGGTTCATGTCCCCAAGTGCTTCCAATGCATTTGCAGACCGGTTGCATATGCATTTAATGCAATTTTATTTTTATTTTATTTATTTTTTTATTTATTTTTTTTACAGTTTCCAATACCCCTTGGTCAACACTGACTACTCATATGACTCTTCTAAGGCTATAAAAGGAGAAGAACTTCCTCATTTCGCCATTTTCAACTTTTCTTGCAACTTCCTTTTCTCGGAACCTCCATTTTCTGTCCAAGAGCTCCTTCTTCCTTTCTTCTACCTTCTGACCCATTCCCTTCTCCATCTTCTTTGCAGTATGTTTGTTGGTGAGGATTCGGGTTTAGATGGTCTGGGCAACAACACTTACCCTGCACTTTGGCAGCCATAATTGACCAAGGCTAAAGAGAGAAGGATCAGACTAGAATGCTTCATCCCAAGGTTGGTGAAGCTTCGTTTTGATTACAAGAAGAAGGGGGCCATTGTTTGAGCTGATGCTCATGAAATATGTCTATACAAGACCATGTTCCATGCCGGGTTCTGATTACCCTTCCCACAAGTCGTATGGGAGCTGCTGAGCCATTTGAACCTGGCTTCACACCAAATTGTGCCCAACACCTGGAGGGTACTCTACGCCAGCATTATATTATGGCCCATGGCTCTCGGAGCTAGGAACTTTCTCTCTGCCAGAGAGTTCTTATAGATGTACCGACTCTAGAAGAATACTCAGAGTGATGGTCTACACTAGATTACCACCACAGAGGGAGGCAATCAGGCGTTTTTGGCATTCATTGTCACTCCAACGAAGCAAGCAAGGAATAATCTAGAAGCTATTCCTTTGGTGTGCGAGTATCTAGATGTCTTTTCATCGGACTACTCTAGATTACCACCATAGAGGGAGGTGGAGTTTGGGATTGAATGTGTGCCAGGCACTAATCCTATCTCGAAAGCACCATATAGGATGGCATCGTCAAAGTTGAAGGAGTTAATGGAACAACTCCAAGAGCTTTTGAACAAAGGTTTCATTCACCCTAGTACATCACCGTGGGGAGCACCGGTGTTGTTTGTGAAGAAGAAAGACGGTTCAATGAGGATGTGCATTGACTATCAGGAATTGAATAAGGTGACGATCAAGAATCGATATCCTTTGCCAAGAATTGACGACCTGTTGGATCAGTTGCGAGAAGCGCGGGTGTTTTCTAAGGTCGATTTGCGCTCAGGCTATCACCAAGTAAGGGTAAAGGAAGAGGACATTCCTAAAACAACCTTTAGGACTCATTATGGACACTACGAGTTCTTAGTTATGTCTTTCGGACTAACTAATGTGCCAGTAGTCTTTATGGACACGATGAACAAAGTCTTTCATAACTATTTGGATCAGGTCATCGTTGTCTTTATTGACGATATATTGATCTACTCAAAGATGTCGGAGGAGCACAAGGAACACTTACGGAAGGTATTGGAGAGGCTTAGAGTGAGAAGCTCTATGCTAAACTCAAGAAGTGCGAGTTTTGGCGGGATAACGTGTCTTTCCTCGGACATGTTATTTACAAAAAAGGAGTAGCAGTTGACCCGGAAAAGGTGAAGGCTGCGGTCAAGTGGACAAGGCCAACTAGCGTGTTTGAGATTCGGAGTTTCTTAGGACTCGCTGGTTACTATCGATGCTTCATCGAAGGTTTTTCGAAGCTGTCGGGACCACTCACTACTTTGACTAGAAAGAATGTTCATTTTGTCTGGACAGATGAGTGTGAACAATGTTTCTAAGAGCTGAAGAAGTGATTGGTAACTGCTCCAGTGTTGGCATTGCCTACAGAATCTGGTAATTTCGTAGTGTATAGCAATGCTTCTAAGAGGGGTTTAGGTTAAGTGCTAATGCAGAACGGCAATGTTATTGCCTATGCTTCACGCCAGTTGAAACCATATAAGCAGAACTATCCTACACACGACTTGGAATTGGCAACGGTTGTGTTTGCTCTTAAGATTTGGAGGCACTACTTGTATGGCGAGCGGTGTGAGATCTACATGGACCATAAGAGCTTGAAGTATCTCTTCACTCAAAAGAAGCTGAACATGAGACAGAGAAGGTGGTTAGAGCTGATTAAGGATTATGATTGTGAGATCAATTATCATCCTAGTAAGGCTAACATAGTGGCAGACGCGTTGAGCAGGAAATCAACGGTGGAGCTTGCTGCTCTTGGGATTTCTCAACCCCAGTTGATTAAGGAACTCACTGGGATGGGCTTGGAAGTAGTAGGCGAAGGTATACTTGTACACCTGGCTAACCTGATGGTTTAGTCAAAATTGCTTGCAAGAATCAAGGCAGCTTATCTTGAAGATTCTGAATGTGCCAAGATCAAGCAATTGCTTGTGGAAGCTAAGGCAAAGGAATTTTGTCTTAAGGAGGACAGGCTGCTCACCCATTTTAACCAAGTGTGCGTACCAGAAACCGGAGAACTGAGGAAGGAGATTATGAGTGGGGCTCATCATTCTCCATACACTGTGCATCCTGGAGGCACCAAGATGTATTATGACGTGAATGGGTCATATTGGTGGAACAATATGAAGAAAGACATTGCGAAGTTTATAGAGCAGTGTTCGACCTACCAACAAGTGAAGGCCGAACATCAGAGGTCGGTAGGAACACTTAAGCCATTGCTTATACCGAAGTGAAAGTGGGACAAGATCGCGATGGATTTTATTTTGGGGTTACCTAAGACACCCACTGGTGAAGATTCCATTTGGGTTGTTGTCGATCAGTTAACAAGAGTGCTCACTTTATTCCTATAAAGGTTAAGGATCCGATGGATAAGTTAGCCAGACTATATGTCCAAAATGTAGTCCGTTTACATGGGGTACCATCGGCAATCATTTCAGACAGAGACTCTTGTTTTACCTCGAGGTTCTAGCAAAGTCTTCAGAAGGAAATGGGGACGGAGCTAAAGTTTAGTACTACTTTTCATCCTCAAACAGATGGTCAGACTGAACGGACGAACCAGATCCTAGAGGATATGTTGCGGGCATGTGTGTTGGAATTCAAGGGAAGCTGGGTTCAGTACTTGCCTTTGATTGAGTTTGCCTATAACAACAGTTATTAGGCGACTATTGGAATGCCACCATATGAAGCACTTTATGGACGAAAGTGCCAATCACATTTGTATTGGGACAATGTTGGTGAGAGACAAATGTTGGGGCCGGAGCTAATTCAGGATACTCGTGACAAGGTGCGTGTCATCAAGGAGCGCATAAGTGCAGCTCAGAGTCGGCAGAAGAGCTATGCCGATAATCAAAGGAGGCCTTTGGAATTCGAAGTGGGAGATCGTGTGTTCCCGAAGGTATCACCTATGAGGGGAGTAATGCGGTTTGGGAAGAAGGGGAAGCTTAGCCCCAGATTTATTGGACTGTTCAAAATTACTCAGAGAGTGGGGAAGTTGGCGTATAGGATTGTCTTACCCCCATATTTGATTGGGACGCATGATGTTTTCCACGTGTCAATGCTAAGGAAGTACATCGCTAACCCTAATGTAATTGTGGAGTATGAGCTGTTGGAAATCCAGAAGGAATTAACCTACGTGGAGGAACTAGTTAAGATCGTGGACAAGAAGGAGTAGGTGCTATGTACTAAGACGATTCCTATCGTCAAGGTACTGTGACGTAATCATGGAGTGGAGGAAGCATCGTGGGAAGCAGAACATGATATGCTGAGTCGCTACCCGCAGTTATTTGAATAATTGTGTATGACTCTTTCTTTTAAGACTATACTTGGATAGTATACCTATTTCCATTTTTGGGTAAGGGAATAGTTGACTAAGAAATGGTTGTTTTCTCTTCAGGATTATGGCACCTATACCAATCGACCCGGACTGCGTATGGAACTACTCCTTCTGGTAGTGGATAGATTTGGGAGTAAAAATTGACGAGGATTGGTATAGTGTGGGCAACATCGAGTACAATGCACTCGATGACTTACGAGGCAATTTTCCGCAACTGTTTGAAGATGATGATGTACCAATTAATGGATGGGACGAGATAATCCAGGAACCTACCAAGCATAGCAGGAATGTCTTATGACGGAAGGTAACATTCTACATCTCTTTGAGTCCTGTTCTTTTGGTATTTGTCTCGAAATTTCGAAGACGAAATTCTTATAAGGGGGGTAGAATGTAGTGACCCAAATTATTAATTAGGCATAAGTGGCTTAGTTGGGGGAGTTAATTTGGGCTTTGGGTCACTAAGGTTGCTAGAGGCGTAATTTGGACTTTAGAGTGAACGTACGCTAGGTTAGGCAGACGTACATTGTTGTTGTGGACATCTGCGTGGGGACCACGATACGCTACGTATAGAGGAGGATATGCAGGACCACCAGACGGATGCTACTTTTTGAATATCCTCTGAATAATACCTGGACGTACGAGGCAACCATTTATCCACTGGGCAAGAACCACCGGACGTCCGCTGCTTTTCTAGGCCTATAAATAGAGCCCTACCCCCTTAGTATTTCTCACAAATTCAAAATGCCCCTAGGCTGCCATAGTGTTTCCAAGCTTTATGAGTGTTTGGTGAGCGTGTGTGCAAAGCGTTTGTGAGTTAGGAACGTTCGTGAGGTGGAACTCTTGCGGTTTTGTTTCAAGGAGATAACGTTCGATCCATAGCTTTAATTTACATTGTTATGTGCTTGGTTGTTGTTTAGTTGTAGTGGTTAGCTTAGTTGCACCTTAAAACCCGTTTTGGTTAGTTTAGCGTTGTTACGTTGCATGGAGGTTACAAACTGGACTAGAGGGCTTTAGGTAGTTCCTAGTAGCCTTAGGAGTCAGAGAATAGGTGGACAGTGGAGAGAAAATGAGGTTCTCCTCGAGAACCCATACAAGCAGCAGACGTATGGTGATGAGACCGACGACGTCTGGCTTGTTTACCTGACGACGCATCCGAGCCGGACGTCAGTCCTTTGTGGAGGAAACCCTATTTTCACCAAATGTCCCATAACTCCTGTTTTCCTTGATTTAGGGTTTGTTTAGTGAAATTAGGACTAATATAAGGATTTTCACAGATTTGGAGAACTCGAATCTTTTGGAGTTTTTGGAAACGCGTATCAACCCAGGTAAGTTTTAACTCACATAATACGCATTGTTATTTTCCATGCACTGCACGTCTATTTTGTGTACCGAATAAACATGTATATTTTACAACTCTCATAGTTTGTATTTATTACACATGAACTCTGTCATTTTGGGAAAAACGTCGTGATGAATTTGTTAACCAAGTGAGACTTGTAAAAAGACATGCATGTAAAATACAGACAAGATAATTTATATCGTATGACATGGTACACCGGTACGTACGATAGTAATGGCCATGGGCTTATTATACATGTTAGCTTTATGGTCAAATGTGTGCGTTATATAAGGGTTGTGGATCCATTGGTTTCGTGACTTTGATGCAACCATTCACAATGGTTTGGTCACTACAGGATGGACGTCATTAGTTGGTGTGGGCCACTCGGGGTCAGACCCGATCATGCCACTAATGTTATGTACGGTATGTTATGCAATGGCTGGGGCACTAGCATTGTATTATAGGTCCCTCGGGACAGCATCAACCTTGCTGAGAATGAGTAATATCTCGGGTAGACCATACTGTTAAACTATGACTATTGTTGACACTATATGCATATATCATTCATATAAATATCACGCATAATTAAACTGTCATGATGAAACTGTTTTGCTCAATAAATACCTAAGTTCATTACTGAAAACTAGCATGGGTATTATCTGTGTTAAAAATCACTAAGTCTTAAACTTACCCTTTTGTTTATGTCTTTCCCCATCATTACGAATAATTGTGCGGTTTAGCTGCACTAGACGAAGATGCCGTCAGGGGTTACTTGGGTGATTACTCAGGACCTGATATGGGTAATTTTTGAGGACATGGACTCAGTTTGGCTTAGGATGATGTGGGAGGACGAAGGATCTACCCGTGCAGACATGATCGAGATCTTGATATCATTAGCTTTTTGAAGCTTAAGTCTAGGTTTTGATCTGTTGATCTTTTGTTAACTATGTTGATGTAACGTATTTTGGGATGTATCTATTCTCTTGTTGACGGTCTGATGACCGGTACATTGGTGATTATTTATTATGTTATGGATGTAGTACTTTATCTCTGGTATTGTTGTGCGATGTTTCATTTACTATCTCTTAAATCCCATAGTCTTGGTAAAGTCTTCCACTGCAGTTTTCTCGTTATGACGAGGAAAGTGATTTTCTAGAGGTCGTGTCTTAGAGGGACATGGTTGGGATGGTGTGCCGTGGGGTCAATTACTCGTTAATTGATATTTCCATCAGGCGGGGCGTCACATTTACTTATCATGTCATTAGACTTACGCGGTTATTATTCTTTAGGTAATCTGGTTTACTGCCATGGAAGTGGTAAAAGATGCTACTATTTGATTGGTTATGCTTTACCTATAATTACAGGTTTGTTACTCGATGAACTATAGTAACTCAGATTTATTCATCTTCCTTTGCATGTACTCTGACGTTGTTTTATAAGGGTGATTATCCATTTGGTCACAAGTTGGCTCAACTGGGTGAATTGCCAGTGACTCTACCAGATTAGCCAAGGCTAATTTTAGGGGCGTTACAACATACCAAAACGATTCCTATCGTCAAGGTACTGTGGCGTAACCATGGAGTCGAGGAAGCTTCGTGGGAAGCAGAGTAGGACATATGGAGTCGTTATCCGCATTTGTTTTAATGATTGTATATGACTCTTTTCTTCAAGAGTATACTTGGATAGTATACCTATTTCCGTCTTGGGTAAGGAAATAGTTGACTAAGAAAGAGTTGTTTTCTTTTTAGGATTATGGCGCCTATACCAATCAATCCGAACTGCGTGTGGAACTACTCCTTTTGTGAGTTGATGGCCTTAGGAGTAGAGATTGATGAAGATTGGTATAGTGTTGGTAACATCAAGTACAACGTGCTCGATGACTTACAAGGTGATTTTTCGCAGTTGTTTGTAGATGGCATAGTGCTAATTTATGGATGGGAGGAGATGCCCTAAGAACCTACTAAGCATGATTTTGATGATTCTACGAACGAAAGGTAACATTCTACTCCTCTTTAAGTGTTATTCTTTTGGTATTTATCCAGAAATTTTGAGGACGAAATTTTTATAAGGAATGGAAATGTAGTGACCTAAATAATTAACTTGGCATGAGTAGCTTAGTTAAGGGGGTTCATTTAGGCTTTGGGTCACTAAAGATACTTGAAGGGTAATTTGGTCTTTTGGGACGGACGTACACTAAGTTTAGTAGACATATACTCCTGTCTTTTATGGTGGATGTACAGGGAAACGTTGGACGTGCGCTACTGTTTGTTGTGCGGACGTACATGAGGGACCACTAGATGTACGCTCTGTAAATAGTACAGACGTATACAGGACCACACAGACGTACGTTACTTTTTGAACTACCTTCTGGTTAATACTTGAATTTATGAGAAACCCTTTGGACTGTTGTGCAAAAGTGCTAAACGTACGCTAGGGTTGACGGACATTTGCTACTTTTTTGAAGAGCTGGCAGAGCCCCTCAGCTATAAATAACCCCCTACCCCCTATGTTTTCTCATGCCTCTCTTCTCCCCCTGGCTCCCAAAAGTTAGTTGTGTGAGTGTTTTGCAAGTGCTTTATGTGTTTTAGTGCTACCGGAAGAGGAACTCTTGAGGTTTCACTACAAGGAAGTAATGCTTGGTTACCTAGCTTTTAAATACGTTGTTATACTGCCTGATTTCTGTCTTGTGCTATAGTTGTAGTTGTTAGCTTAGTTATACTTTAAATCATGTTTAGGTTAGCATTTTGTTAACTTAGCATTGTTACGATGCATTGAGGTTTTATTTTGACTTAAAATGCCCTAAGAAGCCTTTTGGTAGGTTTAGGAGTTGGTTTGGGGGTTAGGAGGACGAGTGGAGAAAATGAGGATCTCTCTGAATTCCTCTAAGCGGATGTACGGTCCAAAGTGTCACAACGAATGTACGGCCCCGAGCTTGGACATACAGCCCAAATTGTGACAGGAGACTTTATTTTCACCGAGCCATCCCATAGCTCCTGTTTTCCTTATTCTAGAGTTGTTTTATTAGAAATAAGAATAAAAGGTTGGTCGTACCAAAAATAGTACTCGCCAATTGCACGAGTCGATTGTAGTAATGTGGCTGTGCAAGTGCGAGGTCGAACCCACAGAGAATCGTGTTTGTCAAAAACCAATTTTAAAGTGCTTAAATTAAACTTATCTTAACCTAGTCCCAATATCGAACAACGTGCATTAAAATAAACTAAATTAAAATGCAATAAAATAAAGAAATAAAATAACTAAGTCCCTAATCCACCTCACAATAGATTAATTAATATATAAACATGCTTAGCTCATATTTATAAAACAGTTATGCTACAAGGCATACTCTGAGCGTTAACATGTTGTTCATATTTCTGTCCAAATGACAGAATAATACGAACTAAACATGAATATATATTTAAATATATAGTTAATTAAACATCCGTCTATCGATTAAAAGCAATGCATGTTCTAGTGTCACGCTAGTTCATGCATGCTTACGCCTATCTCAAGTCCTATCGTGCCTATTGAAATAATCAAGCCGTCCCCATTTGACGAAAGACAAAACATGAAAGGTCTAGGTCCAAAGGATCCAATGTGAAAGTGATTTAACACTAACTACAATGGATAAATGGACGTAGCCCTAACGATGAAATGTATCCATCGGACTAAACGCTATGACCAAACAACTTCGATCGATGCAACTTTGTCACGAAATTAAATAAGCGAACTAGCATGGCAAATAATAAAGCGGATTAAAGCGTAAAACTAACTATGAAAGCATTAAGTAAATCTAAAGTGAAGGAATAAGAGACTAAATAAAGTAAAATAAAACATAAATTAAAATAAACAATAAAATGACGTTTAGAGTGTTTAATAGTGAAGAACAGGAGGACTTAGGCCCAAAGGGTGCCTCAATCGTTTCAAACGTGAAAATGAAATGAAAACATAAGGTCCTATTTATAGGTTAGTCCGAGTGCGTTCGAACGCACTACTGCGTTCGACGCACGATTATTTGTGGTCGAGCGCAGGTGCGTTCGATCGCAAATAACTCTGTGGCGGCTAGGGCGATTATGGTCGGCGTTCGATCAGGCACTTGTGTTCGACGCATATAATCGCTAGGGCCGCTGTCGCATGCGACCGTGGTTCTGCTCAGCGTCTGCGTCTTTGCGTGATGCGTGAGTGCGTTGAACGCACTTGGCCTAGCCATGTTTTAATGCAATGTCCTGCACAACACAAAATACTAAAAACACTAAAAACAATTAGATATTAACAATGCTAAAGGCCTAACGAATATAAATTAAGGGATCCAAATAAGCACTTTTAGACACCGATCAAAGGTTTTTCATAGATTTAGAGAACACAGATCGTACAGAATTCTCGGAGACATTATTCGACCTAGATGAGTTTTAACTCAAATAATGCTCAATGTTATTTTCCATGCACTGCACATCTATTTTATGTACCAAAAAAACATTCATATTTACAACTCTCATAGTTTATACTTGTTGCACATGAACTCTAACATTTTGAGAAAATGTTGTGCTGAATATATTAATAAAGTAAGACTTGTAAAAAGAACATGCATGTAAACTACAAACAAGATAATATGCATTCCTATGATATGGTACACCGGTATGTGCGGTATAATGGCCATGGGTTTACTATACATGTTAGTTTTATGGTCAAATATGTGAATTATATGGGCCTTGGATCCAATGGTTGTTCGTGGCCAACATAGCCTTAAAGGGCGGTCACTATAGGATGGACATCATTAGCAATGTGCACTACCGTGGTCGAACTCGGTCATGCCGCTAGTATTATGTACGGTAGCGTACAATAGCTGGGGCACCGGCATTATACTACAGGTCCCTTGGGACAAAGCCAATCCTACTAAGAAGGGATAATATCTCGGGTAGACCATACTGTTAAATTATAATTGTTACTTTGTATCATATACATATATTATATATATCTATATCATGCATAATATAAACTGTCATGATGGAATTGTCATCTGTTTTACAATAACATATGAGTTCATTACTAAACTGGCATGGACATTATTTGTGTTAAAAATCACTAATTCTTAGACTTACCTTTTTATTTGTGTTTTTCCCCCTTCATTACGAATACTTGCGCAGTTTAGCTATCCTAGGAGAGGATGCCGCAGGAGCCAACTTGGATGATCTCTCAAGACTTGATTCACGTGATTTTTGAGGATATTGATCCCATCTAGCTGAGAACCATGTGGGAGGATGGAGGGACTGCTCATGTGGATATGATCAAGATTTTGATTTCATTAACCCTATTTAAGCTTAAATCTAGGTTCTGATCCTTTGATTTGTTAATCCATTTTTAGAACAATGTTATTATGTTATTTTGATTTGTGCCCCCTACTTGATGATGATTTGATGATCAGTACATTTGATAGTTATCTATGTGATGATGATGTTGTTATATTTTATCTGGTGCATGTTGTGTGAATGTCAATTCATTATCTCTTATTCTCATAATCTTAGTAAAGTCTTCCGTTGCAGCTTTCTTGTTACTATGAGAAAGATTGAAATCTCTGAGTCTTGTCCTGTGAGGGATAGGGCTAGGAGGTAAGCCATGTGATCAATTATTAGTTAATTGATTTGCCTAATGGGTCGTCACACAAGAAGACAACCTTGGGCTAAATACAATTAATGGGAGACAACCCAGTAAAAAACAAAGAATACCATCGGAATCAAAATAACAAGGGGGTCGGACAATACCCTCGGTTCTTATACTCAAATTCAAAACAACAAAGGGGTTGGACACTACCCTTAGTTTATACCCTTGGATCTCGGTTTTCACCCTCGGGTCTTGGTTTTCACCTTCGGGTCTTGGTTTTTATTCTAAGGTCTCTGATAGAACAAGTTGTAGAATCTGCTAGACATGCTCAAATTCCCCTTGTCCAAGTTCCTCAGATAAAGGAATTTGGGGATAACTGTTACACCTCTAAAATACGTGTCAAATATTAAAAGCCAAGAGAAAATATAGGATTAACATCTAATCATATATTATATTTGTAATCGCCAAATTCATGACCGGGAGAGCATATTCCGTTCGTAACAGTCAAAAGCTCATTAATGACTGAAAATATCATAATTACAATGGGTATGCATTGATCACATTGACGGTTACACATATCCTCGAATACTCATTGATTACGAGAGCAGTTTCGCATTGACCATAACGGTCAGGGGACAAGATTATTAATTCACTCGTCAGTTACTCCTATATCTCGGATCCTCCGCCTATTTGCCATTTCCAACGCTGGATTATCAACTCTATAAATGAGTACTAATGATCAAATCTAAGGTACATATGCATTTGGATTCTTATTGATTATAAACAACAAAATGATCTAATTTAGATATCATAGTGAGACCCGCTGGCACCCCACCAGCGAGTTCTCCTAATTAGCTATTGTTTTGTAGTAATTAAATGGGCGTGAAGACCAACAGAATTGAAGATCAAAGATGCTCAGAAGAACATGAGGAACGTGTAGATCTCACCAATTAGAGACTGTTGGACCCAAAAAAATGTGCCAACACCTTAAAACATATAAAGTTCACAGTCGGTAAATGGAACTAGGACATTCTATTTTAAGAAAGATTACTACACATCAAATCTTGGTGATCTACCTTGATCAAGCGAAGTGTCGGCTATTGGGAACGATTGCATAAATTTCAAAAAAGCTTACTTTTTATGCAGCGAAATAAAACAAGTGAAAATCATAGTGGCATCTATGACTCTTCATAACTTCATTAAGAAGCATGTAATAAATTATGCTAAGTTCCATCCATATGATGATGAGGAGGATTTACTACCTACTAAACGTATAGGCGATCATTATACAAAAGATAAGTCAAGCATACAGCAATCAAAAACATCCAATGAAAATTTTATGAATATTGAGGGTGATCATATTGCTAATCTACTTATAACCTGTTGATGTTGTAGTTTTTTTATATGATGTTTTTTTATAAACTATTTAAAATGTTGTAAGGATCTCCATGAATGTTGTTATTTTTTATGTGTTAAATACTTTAAAGTGTTGTAATGCTACTTTTGATAAGTTATATATTTTTATTTTAATGATGTAAGTGTGTTTATTATTGCACATTCATGTTTCTTTATTTCTTTTTACTAGTATTATGACTTTTTATATTTAAAGTTTATTTATAGCTTAGAACCTATACAAGTTTTGACGTTTTGTTCAAAATAAGTACAAAAAAAAAAAAAATGATGGACATTACTTTTAAGTCATATAAGTACAAATGAAGGAAAATGTCAATGTTTTGTTACATAAACCATTATAAAATAATAAAAAAAAAAGTTAACATTAACCATTTTTATATATAGAAAAAGGTTGCTATAAAATCAAGAAAAAAATAAATAAATGTCCTTTATTGTCATGTTTGCAACTAAAAGCACTTTTTTAGTTCTATTACCTAAGTAACATAAAAAAAAAAAAAAGCACTTAAGAGATCCAGTTGTCAAACATGTAAATAGTTTTTCAGTAGTAGCACTTTTGACAAAAGTTTTATATCCAAAAGCTTTATTTTCCACCGCAATCTCAAATAGGCTCTTACTCAAAACATATTCACTTGCCAACTTTTTCTAAAGACAATATTCCTTTGTTCATATTAATCTCCAAGAAAAATTATAAGACTATGATTTATCAAGATCCAATGAATCCTAGGAGTCCATCATAATCTTTTGAATCTTTGATGGATGAAAAAGTATAACACAAATGTGGTTATGTATATGATTTGTTAGTCTTAAGGATAAACATAGTAATAAGATTCTAACACAAGTTACATTCATAAAAATCACCAAACTATAAGCAATAACTATTGAATAGAACTTCAATCTTTTATTACAATTGTCATAGTTTACAATATCCAATATATCATTAGAAAATCTCTATTTTCATGTTTTTACCTAGTCTGTACTCTTATGATTTTGTGACAAATTCAAGGACTTGTTATTATATCTTTAAACTTTATGGTCCATGTTTTCTTTTCTTGGTTTTCTGGTTTCCTGGAATCGTTGCAAAATGAATTGCATGCATGAATTAGCACAAAATCCACACACTAGGAATTTTGGTGGAATTCTACTAAAACATGTACCCTTTTAAAAGAAAGACTTCTACCTAAACTTTTGAATGACAGATACTTAGGGCAATTTCTCAACCAATGACCATCATCGTTACTATAGTGACAAATCACTTTGGGTTACCTTTAGACTACTTATGAGTTTTATTGATACCCTTGGAAAAATTATTGCTTCCTATCTTTCATTCACTCTTTTCTTTTCCTTTTGAATCTGAGCAAGAAGAGCTACTATTGTGCCAAATACCCACCTAAATTAGTAGGCAAATACTTGGTACGTTTTACTTGCAAGTGCACAAGATCAAACGATACTATAGTTAGGCAAATACGAGATCATTCCTAGGAAGATTGATGATTTTGTTTATAGTTGAATTTCATAAATAAAATAACAAAATTGTCATTATTTTGAAAGAGATGTAAAATGAAAGGATTAGGGTTTTGACATCAACCACTAATCAGACTAATTAAGATAATACTATGCCAATGTTCCAATCATACGGTATATTTAATGCTTGTCAACTTAAGGGCATGGTATCTACTCCTTAAGTTATTGATCTTCTTAAGCAATGAATTGGGCATGGTATCTACTCTAATTCTTGTCTTTCCTAAAGGATTTAGCATGATAGCTACTAAGTTGTTCTTTAGGGAAACATAATTCAATGAATATCGACAAATACATGAAGCTGGTATCTACTCCTAGTTCCCCTTGTTGATTAGGCCAAAAACTTGTGACGAGGTTCTTTTGTCACTTTATTAAGCCCAAGATTCAGTCATCTAAATTGACTTAATTAACAAATCCATACCATATCCATATGAGGAGTTCAATCACATAGACAATAATCAATTAAAATATACCCATAATATATTTGGAACAAAGGCACTAGTATTGAAATCCTAAAAAGACTTTATTAGGGCTTCAATCTAGCCCCTAACAAAGAGTTTAGTTACATATAATGATGTGCAAATTATAATTACTTGCAAGTGCAAGAGTTGTGTGTAGTACAGATTATGCAAGCGTGAGGTCAATCCACAGGGAATTGTGTCGTGAAAACTAATTCTTATCTAAACTAATCTTATTTTAACTTAGTTCTGAATTTGCAAGAAAAACATAAAAAAAATATAACTGAATTTAAATCAAATGATAAAAGACCAAGGTTTTCGAAATCTACCTCACCAAATCAAAGCACATATTCTCATGCTTAGTTCATACATCCGTTAAACAATTAGGTTCTATGCATGTTCTATTGTTTTTACAAAATCCTATTGAAAGATTCAATGAATCCATCCATTTAACAAATCACAAAACATATCCGATTTAGTTCAAAAGATCCAATATATTCATGCTTTGCACAAAAGATAATGGATATCCAAAGTAAACTAAAAGATGAAATCTATCCATCAAATGAAACACAATGAATATCCAACATTTTAACAATTTATAAACAACAACCAATCACAATTTTGTCACACAATTAAATTGAAACGAATATACATTACATTAAACAATGGAATTGTACGCACATATCATAAAACTATGCAAACAAATCAATGGTGAGGCTTCATCTTCAACCTTAGTTGAAGATTTAGCCTCTCATGACAAAAAATCAATAAGAAACTAAATTACTTCATTAAAATTAAAACACTTACAAAAGAATTGGAGTTCAAAGCTCCAAAAACCTAGAAAACATCAAATTTGACAAAGCACGACGCCCCCGGCACATCTCCATACGTTTACAATGAAACAATATGATATTTATAAGCTAATTTTAGGGTTTTAACACTTCCAAGTCAGACAAGTACACTCAACCGCACTCAAGCATGCACTTTCCACTTTCGATGGGCACAAGTGTGCTCGAGTGCACTAAGGAAATGCTTAATAAATTCTTTGGAAAACTCATCAAAACATAGATTAGGAAATGAAACAATGCTAAAAATGTAAGATAGGCATGGGTTACTTCAAAACCAAGCAAGGACATGGGCTCCTTCTCTCAAAACTCCTTCAAACTCACAATTCTCTCAAGATGACAAGGTTCTCTCAATTATGGTAGCCTAGGAGCATGCTAGGGGTCTGAAGGGCGTGAAGAAGAAGAGGGAGGAAAGGGGTATTTATAGTTGAAGGGTGCTACCAACTCTTTGAAAAAGTAGTGGATATCCGTCAACCCTAGCATACGTTCAGTACTTTTATACAGAGGTCCAAAGGGTGTCTCATACATCTAGGTATTATCCAAAGGGTATTTCTGAAAAAGTAGCATACGTTCGACGTTTCCCCGCCTGTCGGTACTATTTAAAAGGCTGCATCATCCGATGGTCCCCCCACACGCTCGTAGAAACCATACATCCACACTAAAGATAGATGAGTACATCCAACTCCTTAGCGTACATCCACTCCAGAGGGTTAGTGTTTTTGATTCTATTTTCTAAGGGATTTTAGGGTTTTACTAGGTTACTATTAAGGGTTTGTGTCCTTGTTTAAAACCAATTTTAAAAACTCCTTAACTGTTCTTTGTAGAGAAAAATCATTTAGAAGATAAAAAAAAATGGTTATTTTTATCAAGGCATTACAATTGGTGGAAATCTTTGCTCACACGTTTTTTTTAAATAATTTTTTATAATTTTATGGAAAAAATCTACTTTACCTCCTAAAGTTTCAAAAAAATTTCAATTTTAATACCGAAGTTTAAAAATTGACAATATACCCCCCCTAATGTTTTAAAAATTTTTAATTTAAACCTTTCGTTACTAATTTCCGTCAAATTGGACAGATATCTATGAAATTATGTAATTACCCTCATGCTTTTTTTTTTTTAATTTCCGTCCATTTAGACAAAAAATATTAATGGAGGGTTTAAATTGAAACTTTTTGAAACTTTAAGAGGGTAAATTGCCAATTTTAAAACTTTGGGGTTCAAATTGAAAAACTCCAGAAACTTTCGAAGAGTAAAGTGAAGTTTTTCCTAATTTTATTTAGGAGAAATTTCACTTAATCTTCACGAACTTTCATCGTATTTGCAATCATTCTCTTAAACTTAAAAAAAAAATTCAATTTAGTATTATTCAATTATCATTAAAGCTTGGGGTTAAATAAAATAGTAAAGGAGCAAAATGTTCCTTATACTTCAAATCTACTCTCTCTCACATGAGTAATTCTCTTGTATCCCTCAAAAAATGAGATGTCTTTTAAAATTACCATTTGATTAGAATCTAATAATAATTTATCATAAATCCAATGATGATTTTAAGAGCTACATCACCCTTGGAGGGATACAAGATGGACACAAGAAGAACTTGTAGCATTACTCCTCTCACACACACTGTAAAAGTATAGAAGAGTGTGTGTGTCTTCTCCTGCACAAAGATAACCACGCTTTTTTTGAAATATATATATATATATATATTCATTTAAATTTAACAAAAAAATATTACCAAGGTGATCACATTGCAAACATTTTAAACTTGAATACTTTACATGTGAGAAACATATATTTTTTTAATAACATGTGCTTCTAATATGTATTTTTAATAGCTATGGGACACATGCCACTTTTAAAATAAACTAAATATCAAGCTCTCTATATCTTTCTCTACTTTAGTTAAATATTAGGGATAATTATTATTTCCCCTCATGAACTATTACTCGATTATCATACACTTAATAGCTATGGGACACATGTCACACATGACATATGTCACTTTTAAAATGAACCAAATATCAAACTCTCTATATCTTCCTCAACTTTAGTTAAATATTAGGGGTAATTATCATTTCCCCTCATGAACTGTCACTCGATTACCATACACCCTCATTACGACCACATCAAACTACTCTTTCGTTACCAAAACCCTCTTCCATCAGTCAAAGTCATTAAGTCGGACGGTTAACCCATTATGTGCGCGTAAAATTGCTAGTTGATAGGGGTATATAGTAATCAAGTGTTCATAGGAGAAGAATAATTACCCAAAAAAAAAAAAATGCATATGCATTTAAGGCATGTGACATGCACATGATGGATTGACCGTCTGACTTAACGACCTTAACTAATGGAATATGGGTTTTGGTAACGAAATGTTAATTTAATGGGGTCGTAATGTAAAGTTGGCAGTTGATAAGGGTATATGGTAATCGAATGGTAGTTCATAGGGAAAAATGATAACTGCCCCTAAATATTATTATTTTTTTTTTTTTTTTTTACATGTCCACATAAAGGAAGGTGGAGAGGGGACTCGAAGTAGTGACCTCCACTTCATGAAACATGATTCACAGCCGACTAAGCTACCCATTGTGGACTTTTTTTTTTTTTTTTGTTCTTAGTAGATGAGAGAGATAAGGAAAATGAATATATAAGATTAAAAACTAAAAAACTTTCACTTTTTAACACTTGGTATTTGAAGTGTTTTGTTGATCAAAGTTAAATTTGAAATAAAGTAGAGAGCTTGTTAAATGACTATTTTTGTGAATTTTTTCAAATTTTTAAAGAAAAGCCAAATTTAAAGAACTCAATGGAGATGCTCTTAGAAAAGTTTGTACGAATTAGCTAAAAACAAGTTTATAGCTTCTATCCCTTTAAATTTGGGCAAGCAATTTAAAAATTGTAGAAATTTGGTCCCACCACATTAATACAATATTCACATGGCTCACAGTTGTCTAAGAGCATGTTTGAATTGCATTTTATAGCTTAAAAAGTACTTTTATTACTTAAAAAACAGTGAAAAAATAATAAAAATTATTCTCACAACCATCTTTCAACAATTTTCTTTAGTGAATAGGTGAATCTACCATTAAATTTTTATATGTCCCACATGAGTCTACAAATCAATAGAAAATGATGTGTAGCATTTCTCAAAACAGTGCTAAACAAAAGTTGAATTGTTTGATAAAAAAAACTTTAAAAGCTTTTTTTTTTTTTATAACTTTTTATTCTAAAAATGATTAAAATGCATTTTTGATAAAATACTCTCACCAAAAAAAAAAATTCTACCTTAAATCTTTACTTTTCATGAATCAGTGAAAAAAAGAGTAGTGGGTGGGCTTGGAGTTATGGCCCATTTGAATGTTTATACTTGCGGGTTCCTGTGCAGAAGCATCACAGAGACTGAGCTGATATTTCAAAGTCAAAAACCTCAACAGCTTTTCTACTCATAAACCCTAAACCATCACCATTTCCATCTTCCTTGAAAACTCAAGAGAAAAGATATGAACACCTATTGTTCACCCAAAACCCAGAAAAAATGGATCTAATTGGCCGATTTATTGTCAGTCATCTCATTTCCTACCAAAGATGCTCGTTTTCCTTCGCAGTCTCTTCCACGCTGGTCGCAGAGCCTCTCACCGTGTAAGCCCTTTCTCTCCGAACCCTCCAAACCCCACTGACCCATTTTTCAATGCTTTTCCTGTTTCATCATCACACGCTTCTTCGCTTTCTTGCCCTTTAATTTGGTTCACCGGCTTTCTTTTCATAATCAGATACCCTTTTGTCTCCATGTCAAGCTCCAATAGTGTTTTTGATGATTTAAGTAAAGAATCAATGCGTAATATTATTCAACTAGAGCAGTGGGACGATTATAGGATTGTTAGTTTGCTTGATTTGGCGCTGGCGCCGATATGGGTGTCTAAGGTTTTGGTGGAATTAAAAGGGGATCCTAGGTTAGCTTTGAGGTTCTTCAAATGGACCAGAATCCGAAGCGGGTTTCGCCACACCACGGAATCTTATTGTGTCTTGATTCATATACTGTTTTATGCGAGAATGTACTTTGATGCAAATGATATTTTGAGAGAGCTGGTTTTGTTGAGGTGGGTTTTGCCGGGTTGCCATGTGTTTGACGTGTTGTGGTCCACGAGGAATGTTTGTGTTCCGGGGTTTGGAGTGTTTGATGCTTTGTTTAGTGTTTTGGTTGAGGTGGGAATGCTCGAGGAAGCAAGCCAGTGTTTTTTGAGGATGAGGAAATATAGGGTTTTTCCAAAAGCACGGTCTTGTAATATGTTTTTGCATAGTCTTTCAAAGTCAGGGAAGGGGGAATTATCGAGGAATTTTTTTAAGGATATGGTTGGGGCTGGAATTACACCTTCAGTTTTCACATATAATATAATGATTGATTATATGTGCAAAGTAGGAGATTTGGGAGCAGCTAGAAGCTTGTTTGAACAAATGAAGCGCACTTGCGTTATGCCAGATATTGTCACATATAATTGTCTTATTGATGGGTATGGAAAGGTTGGATTATTAGATGAATCGGTTTCTATATTTGAAGAAATGAAGTCCGCAGGTTGTGAACCTGATGTAATAACATATAATGCTTTAATTAATTCTTTTTGTAAATTTGAAAGAATGCCTCAAGCATTTGAGTTTCTCCATGAGATGAAGATCAATGGGTTGAAACCAAATGTTGTAACTTATAGCACATTAATTGATGCTTTTTGTAAGGAAGGGATGATGCAAGAGGCGATTAAATTTTTTGTGGACATGAGACGAGTTGGTCTTTTTCCCAATGAATTTACTTACACTTCTTTGATTGATGCAAATTGTAAATTAGGTCATCTACATGATGCTTTGAAGCTGGCTAATGAAATGTTGTGGGCAGGAGTTAAATTGAACATTGTTACCTACACAGCTTTACTGGATGGCCTTTGTGAAGATGGGAGGATAAATGAAGCAGAAGAAGTTTTTAGGGCAATGCTGAAGGCTGGAATAATTCCTAACCAGCAAACTTATACTGCCCTTGTTCATGGGTATACTAAGGCTAAGAAAATAGAGAATGCTATAGAAATTTTGAAAGAAATGAAGGAGAAAAGCATCAAAGCAGATATCATGCTGTATGGGACCATCATTTGGTGTCTGTGCAGCCAAAATAAGTTTGAAGAATCTGAACTTGTAATAAGTGAAATGAACTGTCATGGTGTAAGTGCAAATCATTTTATATACACAACGCTTTTGGATGCTTACTTCAAGGCAGGAAAAACTGCAAAGGCACTCAATCTGCTACAAAAAATGCAGGACTTGGATATTGAGGTCAATATTGTTACTTATTGTGCACTAATTGATGGTTTGTGTAAGAACGGATTGGTTGAAGAGGCAATTAAGTATTTTCGTAGCATGAATGACATTGGTATGCAACCTAATGTTGCAGTTTATACAGCGCTTATTGATGGTCTCTGTAAAAATAATAGCATTGAAGCAGCCAGGAAGCTGTTTGATGAAATGCTGTACAAGGGTATGATTCCAGATAAAAATGCTTACACCGCTTTAATTGATGGGAACTTGAAGCATGAAAATGTTCAGGAAGCTTTGGCCTTGCGAGACAGAATGATTAGTATGGGTATGGAGCTTGATCTGCCTGCCTATACTTCCTTGATTTGGGGATTTTCTCAATGTGGTCAGTTGCAACTTGCAAAAGAGCTTCTTGATGAGATGATTGGGAAGGGTATCCTTCCTGATGAGATTCTTTGTATTTGTCTATTGAGGAAGTATTATGAACTAGGAAATATGGATGAAGCCGTTGAATTGCAAAATGAAATGGTGAAAAGGGGTCTAATTGCTGGCAGTCTTGATTGTGCAGTTCCTAATTTGCAAACTTGAGAGATAATAATGTTTCACCATCCTTACTTTGATGGGGCTGCGTAAAAAAATTGAATCGGAAGCACAAGATGGTTTTCCTTTTCCTAAATGGAGGTATAAGAACCCCAAGGGATACAAAGTTCCTCATAGGTGTCTGACTGTATGGAATGACGTTGCCAAGTTGTGTTTTGACGGTTTTTGATGAAATAGGCTGTTGCTGATACTCAGCGTGTATCATATCTAAAGTTTTTTTTTGTGGTCTCATCATGCAAATTTCTCTACTGGATGCAATTTCAGTCTGATGTTCTCATGTGATCTTCAGCAGAAAACCCAGATTATGTACGTCTGGTTTAATTACCTTAAACTTTCTGTCAAGGTGAGTGATTGCCTTTTTCTGATCATTAAAAATAAAAAATAAAAAAATAGAGTAACAAGCATCATAGGACATGGCTAAAATTTATAGTCATCATTAGTTTTGTAAATGCCTCTAAACCAAAATTGATAGCCATAACTCTTTCCTACATTTTCTTTTAAACACTTTAAGAATCTGGACTTACTTTCATCAATTATGTGCAACAGCTGGGTTGGTTCCTGAGTTGGAAGAAAGATGTCTGGGCTCAAGGTTCAGCGCAAAAGCGACCAAGTGAAAGCAATATGCATCCAAGGATGTGAAACAATACTAGTCGAGTTGGTTGTTGCTCTGATTGCTTGGACAAGCAAGGTGCAGTATTGCTTTTACATAGCTTAGGATCTTATTTCATACTTGCTGGGTAAAGTCCAATATAATCATCATAATGCTGTAATGTTGTTGTACAGCATTACATTTGTGCCACCTTTGAGCACCTAATTTTGTTTCATAGGTGAGCAATGTCGATGGCCTAGATTTAGCTGCCCAATTGCATGGCCAATAAGGATCAACCACGTAGAGAAAAGGTAAGCTATGGAATTCACCCTTTTTTTTTTCTTTTCTTTTTCCTTCTAAGAATTTAGTAGGTCAGGTTGGTGCCACTTTGGCAGCGACAAAAAGAAAATAAAAGAATTTAAGAATTTAGTTTGGATAAGCAAATAAAATAACTCTTAAGAATAAAAAGGAATGAAATATTTATGTTTTGGTGGTGGCATAAAAATTGCTCGATATCCAATAAAGACTTGGAGGCTCTAGGGAAGACCAATGCCACTTTCATTCCTCAGCTGCTCTATTGCGTCTTGGGTTCTTTCAAGATGCTGTGTTAAGTCCAGCAATATCTTTGGCGACACTGGCACTTGTTCTGGTAGCAAATCAGGGGTTGCTGCAAGAATAGGCTGGTCTCACTCTCATATGATCACATAGTTGACATCTATTTGGGCTTTGCTTGGCTTTTCCATGAAGTAATGAGATGATCATTGGCGCTGTGCTTCTGTGTGTTTTCTTCTTTAATAATTACTGAACATGCATACATCTGCCACTATAGATGCTTTTCCTATAAATCTAGATTTTGAGATCTGTTATGGTCGTTTTTCCTTTATAGTTTTCTGGTGACATGTTCGGCCATATCTCTTTGTGCTTTTTGCTCTCTTCATCCTTCTTTAGATTAAGAGGTAGGATCTTATTTAAATTATTTCTGTCCATGAGTTCTCCATAAAAATATTTGTGTGTGTGTTTCTGGATCTTCTTTTCTTCTGGATTTTATATGGTTTCCTGAATTGTACGATTAGAAACTAGTAGTTATGTCAAATGGGCATTGAAGAAGTTTCACATGTAACCTTTATTTTTTCAGGAGTTGTAGTGAATGGATTCAGATAAGAGATTGCAAAAATATAATTTATGTAGTGTTCTGGAACGTCTTATATATTTAACGAGGTTCTTGAGTTTGTTTTTTTTCAATTTGGTGTCAGAAAATGCACTTGCTATATAGCTTATATCTTATAGTTGTTTGGTAAGACCCTTTTCAACAGCATAATGTTGTAACGTTGTCATACTGCAGGACATATATGCCAACTTTGAGCACCTAATTTTGTTTCATATGCGAGCAATGCCAATTGCCTTGATCTAGCTGCCCATTGGCATGACCAGCTAGTTTCAAGCATCTACAGAAAAAGTAAGTTATTGAGTTCACATTATTGTTTTTTCTTTGTTAGAATTTAGTTGGTCAAATCAGTGCCCGTTTGGCAACATTATTTTATCAATGCTCTCTAATATGATACAAAAAGTAGATATGTGCATGATGTTATGGTTGGCCTTATTCGGCTCACAAATTAAGACACAGATGAACGAATGAAGCTCATACGAGCGGATGCCAAGGTCACTACCAAAGGAATTTTGTTTACCTTTACATGATTCTAGAATTTCAAGTGGCATAAAAACTTTTTTATTATAGATGTAAAATACTTGTGACCTTGTGTTCAATAATTTCTGATATGTTTGGTAATTCTCAGCAACAAATATATTGATGGTAGTCTCAAATGCACATTCTTTTTGGTGCTAATAATAGCAACCATGTACTGATGTGAAGACCAAATGTCTCATTGTATGGTACACATAATCATTTTAGTGTGAATTATTATAAGATATTTTGTTTGTTGTATTCTAGAAATCGTGGAAAGTGAGATGAGGAGTGAGGGCATGCCAAATTACATGGGTAGATATCCAAGCTGCTGGCTGCTGCTATGCTGGTGTGGCTTTTGAAGGAGAACATGGAACAAAATCTTTGACTTGCTTCCGCCTTCATTACATTGCAAGTTCTTTTTCAGTACCTTCGATACACTTATTATATCCTTTGAAACATTTCTACATTCTTGAAAATAGTTCCATTGAGTGCTAAACTTCCAAAAGATTTCTTCAAAATTTGCTTCCCAAATAATGTGTCACAATCATATGTAATCAATTATTTCGGGAAATGTGTCATCATCTTATAAAATCGTGACATATCATTTGGGGAACAAATTTCAAAGAAATTTTTGAAAGTGTAGCATTCCTCGTGATCTCTTTGAATTCCCACTAGATTGTTGCCATGGTTAAACCTAGCTCTATTAAACCATGACCAAGCATTAGATCGTAGTTGGTGGTTCTCATTACCAAGTACTAGGCTGTCGGCTGTCAGCTATCGCCACGAAAAATTGATTATATTATGATCGAGAACTAGATCGTTGTAATCAATATATATATATACGAGTAGAGATTTTTGACTGCCTCTACTACCATTTTTTTTTAAAAAAAAATTAAATAGAAAAGAGGTTAAAGGGGAAAGTGCTTGCTAAATTTAAAATTGAGAATCATTTATCAGAAATTGATTAAATTATATCTCAAATTTACTAGTCTCCATGAATCACTGATCAAAAATTGGTACCAGCAAAACTATATAAAACTAAGATAGCGTTTTGGGGCATTAGCACTAAATTTAGGATAACCAATCTCTTTAGGGCCATACCATTCATAAATGGTTAACTTTTCACTCTTAAATTTTAGTTTTAAATCAAAAAACAAGTTTAGAGGCATTAGCACTAAATTTAGAATGATCAAATCCTTTTAGGGTTATACCATCCTTAAAGGATTAACCTTTTATCCTTAAGTTTTAGTTTTGAATCCATAAATGAGTTTTGAGACATTAGAACCAAAATATTAACTCGTGAAAATTTAGTTAATATTACTCAAATATCTCAAAATACAATTCAAAATATTTCATCAAACATATAGAATGCTAAAAACATAAAAAATTTGTTTTTTTTAAAAAAAAAAGTCCTACGCTAGGCTGTCGAAACATGTCCTATGCATAGCAGGACTATATATACATGCATATTTTGTTAATAGCTCTTCATCAAACAGTCTTTGCCATTTTCATGTAAATACTTGCATATACAAAATACTTCGCTGTCTCTTTACAAAATATACAAGGCTCATCGTAAATAGCATTACACTTAAATAAAAATACTTATACATAAAATGGAAGTGTAAGTGTCTTCTTTCTCTTTTTCTTTTATTTCGAGGCTGCTTAAGACCTTAACCGACTTACTTGGCATTCTACACCTCAGTCTTCGACCCCTCATTTAGTGTCGTTAACCCTACATTGTAACATATTACCTTAAGTAGCGACAAAAACATAACTAACTATATATATCATGAAAATGATTGCACTAACAAACAATCCATATCAATCGCTTAAAATTGAAACCCAAACTTCTTCATTTATATATATATATATATATATATATATATATATATATAAAAAAAAAAAAAAAAGAGTAAATTAAGACCACTTCAAATCTTGGTTTTCAAGAGGAATAATAAATTTCGTAAATATCAATGTATAGGCAAACAGACATATGAGGAAATTTGTAATATTAGACTTAACAGGTTTCAAGTCAAAGTAGAGATTTGTTGATGTGACTTGAAACGATCAGGTTTGACCCCCAAAAGGTAAGCAAGTTAGAGCCTGAAGGAAGAAATAAGAGCTCAACTGAGCGGGATGGGTGTGAAGCAGGTTGACGGAGCCAACTGGGTAGTGAAGAATTGTATACGAAACACTTTGGCCTGCCATGATCGCTTTTAAAACCTTAAAAGTTGTCAATAGGGCTGCTCAAAATGCGCTTTGTTTATTCGCATAACCAAATTTTTATTATTCAATATAAAACTGCCCTAGTTTTTCCGTTGGTCAACAACCAACCAACCAACCATCGGTAAAAAGAAAATTCAAGAGTAGAACTCCACACTAAAAGCCTTCATTTTATAGTGCATTATCCCATGGCAGTCTAAGAAGCAAATATCAAATTAGTTGGACAAAGATGATTCCAAATGAAAGACCATCCTAAAAATTCAATGTCTTTCTGGAAATACTAAATAGTTATTTTAAAATTGGGGGTTAAGAGTAATTTATATTTAAGTGCTTAAAATTTGTCATAAAATGGCATCTTTAGCCCTAACTATAGGGTACCAAGACTGGCAAATTATGCACAAATAAAGCTGACAAGATAAATTGTTTATCAAAACACACAAACAAATTGAGCACTCAAATCATTAAGAGGGAAATACTTTGGCATGAGAAATTGAGCACCTAATCTTTGAAATTATTTTTTGGTTGGTAAATTTAAAAGCGCCTTATGGATTTAAAAACCAAACAAACACCCTTCACCCTAATTTTAAAGGAGCAAAACATGTTGTTTAAGTCATTCTCTAAGCTATATTTAACTCTTGTCGTAAATGCTCCTTACATTCCAATAACCAAAACGTTTAAGTTATATAATTTTTTAAGCTTATTTTTTACCCTATCTCTCTTGATTGATTTAAAACTAATAAAATAATAATATTTAACTAAAGTATAAAAATGTATAGAGAGTTTGATGTTTGACTCATTATAAAAGTGCCACTCTAAATTTGGTAAAGTAAATTTTTTATCCTCAAATTTAGCTTTTAGTTGAAGAGTCCATTGTAAATACTTTAAATAGACAAATTGGTGATGGAACTTGAGGAGGACCTAATTTGTTAAGAAGGAAGATCTATTTACCAAACTATCTAAAACATATTGCCAAGGCCGGCTCAATGTATTTTGGGGTAAGGGCAAAACTTTGAAATTGGGCCTAAAATTTTTTTTAAAAGTAAAAAAAAGAAAAAAAGTTATAATATTATATTTTTATTTAAAATTTATTCTTCTCGCTTTTTGAGATGCAAAATATTTTATTAAGTTTTTATATTCAAGATTTTTTAACATCTTTTTTTTCAATTAATAATATGGCTAATCCATTTAATATCTCTTGTAACATTGTTGATCTTAGGTAGGATTTTATCAATTTTAATTTTGAAAAACTTCTTTCTGTAGAAGCAACTATAACATGTATTGTTAATAAAATTCTATAAGCAATGCATACATTTGAAAAAGAATAAAGTCTTTTTATATGATTTAATATGTCAATTGGAACACTTTTTTCTATTTGTAAAATTTCTTTTAAAACTTTTAGTTCTGAAAATAAATCTAAACCATCAAGATCGTGTTTTAGGAAACATTCTAGATTAGGACATTTATTTTGCAAACCATCATCATCTAGTGATTTTAATTTCTTAAAATTAAATAAAAAACAAAAAATATTTTCATATATTTGAAAATTTTCAAACCTACTTTGAATTGAAGATATAGCTTGATCTACTGTGTATAAGAAAGTAATCAATTCTAAAAGATTCTTCAACAGATTGTGTTGTTTCGTCATTAGCATCCTCATCAAATTATTTCTTTTTATGACTTACACGTTTTTCACGAAAAACATATTCTATTTCCATTATGGTTGCAATCTCTTTAGATGAAATTATAACAAATGCAAATTCAGTTTCTCTATAAGTTTTAAAATAGGAAATAAGACCTTCTAATTGATCTATAGCAACATCAATATGTATATCTTTCGATTGTAAATTTTTACTAACAGTATTAATAGTAATTAAAATATCATACCAAATAGTCATACTCAATAAAAATTCAAAACTTTTCATCTCATAGGTTGCTAAACAATTAGGTTCATCTCTTGTTTTAGGATCTTCATTTGTTTTTGCTAATTGTAGCAGAGCCTCACTTATTTGTGGAGTTTGAAATTTTATTGCTTTTATACTTTCAATCTAACTTTCCCAACGTGTTTGTGATAATGGCTTAAGAGTTAAACTTGACACATTATCTAGTAATATTTTCCATCATTTGTAGATGATGAAAACAAAGTATATATATGTTGTACAATTCCAAAAAAGATATAGATTTAGGACATGATTTAGCAATATCACATAGTATAAGATTAAGACTATGACAACCACAAGGCGTGTAAAATGTTTTAGGATTTATATATGGTACTCTTTTTTGCATCCCTCATTCTTTTCCTTTCATATTAGATCCATTATCATAACCTTGTCCTCGTATATCACTAATGTTAAGTTCAAGTTTTTTGATTAACCCAATCATTTCAATAAAAAGACCTTTTCCAGTAGTAACATTTACAGTTATAAATTCCACAAAATGCTCTTCTACTTTTATTGGATTTTTTGAAATATTAACACATCTTAGAATGAGAGACATTTGTTCTTGATAACTTACATCTGGGGCACAATCAAGTAGATTTGAAAAATATTTTGTTTTTCTAACTTTTTCAATAATACTCTCTTTTACTTCTGTTGCTAACAAATGTATCAATTCATTTTGTATATTATGTCCAAGATAATGATTATGAATTTTCTCATCTTTAATACAATGAATATGTTCTTGCATTACTGGGTCAAGTTTTGCAATCATTTCAATTTAACTTAAAAAATTTCCATTATTTTCTTGGTAAATCTTTTCATTTTGCCCTCTAATACCAAATTATTTTTACCAAGATTCTTTATTACAACAATAATTCTCAACAATACTTTTTTCCAATGATTTTTCTTTTTGTTAATTTGTTCTTGGACCTTTTTATCAATTGTTTTATTTTTTAACAATTTCATTTCTAAATCAATCCAGTCATTCATGTTAATAATATATTCATTGGTTGTTTCATGACCTTTTAGTTTAGCACCAAGATTTTTCCAATTATTAGTTCATTCATTAGCTAGTTATATTCTATTAGGTTTTGAATTAAACAACTTGCAACAAAAACAAAATACTTTATCTACATCTTTTGAATAGACTAGCCATTTTCTACTATGTTGCTCTTCATTTGATAATTTTCATATATAGTATGTACTAGAAAAATACTTAGAATTCTCATCTTTAGGAAAATCTATAATATTGTATCTTCTTTTTGATGAATTTCTTGTTCATTTATGAGTTTTTCACCTAAATTATCCTCATATTTTGTTTATTTTTAATAACAAATTTATTTAGAACTTCTCTTTGAGATTCAATCAATTTGTCTACTTTTATCTCTTTCTTCTTCTTCTTCTTCTTCTTCTTCTTTTTTTTAGTTTTTCATATCCAGATGTATATTTTCTAGTAGACATGTTTAATTAAAAATACTAAAAAATTAAACAAACACAATTTATCAAAAAAAAAATTATGACTAAAATAAAATAAATCACAAAAATAGAACAATAAAACCTGATTTGGCAAAGAAATCATGAAGCAATTCTTAGAGACAGGACATGAGACTTGGAGAGGAAGAGAAAATTAGCACTTAGCAGATGAGATAGGCAGAGAAGAGAAACTCATAAAAGGGCGAGCAAAGAGGAGAGGCAGAGTGGTAGATAGAGAAACACTGTGGTACGTAGCCATCACTTTTATACACTATGGAGTCTATGTTTTTGGCCGTTGCCTATCCCTAGATAATAAAATAGGAAATAAATCAATAATATTTTATTTATAATGATGAGAATTTCTTACAAAAAATGCAGAAATGCTAGAAAGAGCATGTTGATGACATAATAGGGGAAAATAAATAAATAATATTTTATTTGTAATGATGAGAATTTTTTCTCACCAAAAACACATGTTAGGAAGAGCATGCATTGTTGATGGCATGTAGGCACGGCCGCACTAGGCAGTAGGCGTATGTTGATGGCTCATAGCATGTAAAAAAGGGTTGAGGTGTGTAATTAAGGCTTTGTCGGTTGTTTTTTTTTTAATTTTTTTCTTGAATTATTTTTAGAATTTATAATGTGCTTATTAATTGGGGCCTTATTAAATTGAGGCCTTAAATTTTGATGAGAACTTTTTTTGGGCCTTATTAAAAAAAAATCGGGCCTTCAATTTTATTTTGGTTCAAAATAAATTTTTTTTTTCAATTTTATTTTTGGCCTAAACAAAATTTTTTTTGGGCCTTATTAAATTAGGTGTCCTAAGCAAGGGCCTAACTCGCCTAGGCTTGAGTCAGCTTGGCATAGTGCCTACAACCAGAAAAAATAGAGTTTAAAGAAATTACTTCAACTATTATATTTGTTAGATCTTGGCCATGATAACTTGATGCTAATCATTTGAAAGATGAACTTGAGCACAACTGTTCCTTTTTTCCAAAGAAGTAATATGGAGATAAGTTAAAAGTATTAGAATAGAATTATATTTTAAATAATAATATTTATAATTATCTATTTAAGTCAGTCTTTTAATTATTTGTAGCACTATGGTACAAAAGTCATTTAGCAGTATGTTTCTATTATATCTTCGGAGGAGTTTATCTCCAAGTGAGTAGGAGTTCTTTTCTAAGTCAAAGTCATTGTAATGTTTATATTTAAAGGATGATCATAAATAAATAAGTAAGTAGAATTAACCCCAAACTTTGTGTTTAAGTTTCCTCAAAATCTAAAAAGTTTAGGTTCTTTTAGAATCTAAAGTTTAGGTTTCCTCAAAATCTAAATTCTATCCTTGTTACGCATTTCACGTAACACATTGGTTCAAATTTTGTTACTCATTTTCACCTTAGACCCATTGTCAATTACCTCATTAGTACCTTTATTCTTTGAGATATGGATAGTAGCCCTAATGTCAAGCCACCAACCACTATTGGACGTTTGATTGGTTTCTATTAGTCTCTAATTCATTCATAGTAATGTTGCGACACATATTCTCACTCTTCAACTCCTATTTTCATACATCCTTAGTTGGCTCCTACTCTCACAACTAAATTTGTGATATATTATTATTAAATTTTGATTCAATTGTGAGAGTGACAGTTACCTAAATATGTGTGAGAGTGTGAATGAAAGAATAAGAGTATATGTAACATTATTCATTTGTGTAACACACAAATTGTGTATGGGAGGGATTTTTTTTTATTATATTTTTTTTAAAAAATCCTCCATTCAATCATACTCCCACTAAATCCATCAAATAGTGTATGCAATTCTGAGCAACAAATTTATTTCTCATTATGGAAAAAAAAATTATGAGCAATCATATTAAGATAATGAGGTTATGCCTGAATTCCCATAAATAAATTTCATAGATTATAACATGCATTCAAACATTATTAACATAGGCATATTTAAATAGTTCTCAGCCAATACCATTTATTACAGAATAGTAATAAAAGATTAATGGCATAAATTTTCATAGTAAAATAGCAACCTAATGGATTGGTTCTATTATTACGGAATAGTAATAAAAGATTAATGGCATAAATTTTCATAGTAAAATAGCAACCTAATGGATTGGTTCTAAAACCAATGGCAAGGGTTTGAATCCTAATGTGTGCTACAAACAATTTTTTATTTTTAATTTATTTTATTCATTAAACAATATCAAGTTTTTGATGATCAAGATATCCAAAATACCATTACTTAAAAATTAAAACATTTGCTGCTAGGCTAACCTACTGCTGACCCATAACCGGGTTCCATTTTTTTTTTTTTATAGAATTTTTAATTATTTAAGAATTAAATAATTTTTAAATACGGGGTATGAGGGATAATTCACCTATACTTCTTCTAAAGTTTAGGGGATGATTGCAAAGAGTTGAAAGCGCTAACCCATTTAACTAAATTGTTTTAGTTATGGTTAACTTATATAGTTTTATACCTATACTTCGACAGGTTTCGAACCTAACACACTAGATAATGGTAGACAATTTTTGACATGACCTGCGAACTCGACACAATCCTAATACACATGATTTGACATGACCCGAACCCAACATGTAAACATGAATTGTTACATCTAGTAGACATTGTAGTCTAATCCTAGAAGATTATATGAGTCAAAAGACCCAATTGCACCGAGTTGAATACTCTGGAAAGCATGAAATCAACTTTTAAAGAACAACACTCTTGCATGATTTTACAATATTGTGAGATCTTTCTTACTCTAATTTTTATCTCTTGCATTCTTCTATTTATTTTTTACCATTACTTTTTGAATTAATATTATTGTAACGTCCTCGCTAAGTTAACCAACCTATGTTACCTTGGTAAATAAATCCCAAGACTCATTCACCAAGTTAATAAGTCATAGGAGATCTAATTAATCATATTGGAAGAATTCTCAACTTAAATTAAGATAGCACATCTAAATAAATCTATTATTCAATTATTATCCAGAGCAAGAACTAAATCTTCAAAATAATTAAACAAAGTCAAAACGTTACAATTTCAAATATCCTCAAAGCATCACAACAGAAAGAAACTCCAAATGGAAAAAGTCTCAAAACATCATAATCAATATCCAGTCAAAACATCATGACTTGGTTTGATCTTGAGGTAGAGACTGTTTTGTGGGTTTTGGCTTCCATTTGGTTATTTGCAGTGTTGTACAACTATTATTTAATAGTGATAGTTGTTTTACCCGCATTGAACTCTTCACGGAGTTTCTTTGCAATTTATACCGCCTTGTGCGGTCTTGGAATAGGCTTGGCTTGCTAATGGTTCTTTTTGAATTATTGGCGAATACTATTGCCTCATGTTCAGTTCTTTTGGACCGGATCCAGTGTTTGTCCTTACATTTGCACTGTTTTGTATCATTTGGGCTATGTTGTTGGGGCGCCCTCCCCTTATGTTTTTGGGTTTATTGTTGGGGAGCCCACCCCATTTTCGTTTATAAGATCTCTTACTTCTTCTTCCTTTTGGATCAGAATTGGAAAAGATTCTTCCCTGTAACCTTTTCCTTATTCATTTAGAAAAAAAAAAATCCAGTCTTTACTTTAACTATATGAATAAGATAAATAATATCAACCAACTCGAGGCTGAGTATCCTCGTCACTATGCACCCGCATGTCTGGTAGCCACTAAGCATCTAAAACCTGAACGAAGATCCTTACTATATTCTTCACAAGTACAAATTGTCTACATGGTATCGCCATCTAGATGCTGGCTATGTGGGAAACACAATTGTACGTCCACCACCTAGTGAGGTAAAACATTATGAAGACAGTATATATAATTTGTGAATTCATGATTTGCAAAAGGTTTATTCCACATGAAAATGTAACATCGTGCAAGACAGTTGATATTAGTAAAAGAATATCAAACGTATCTTCAAAAAAAAAAAAAAAAAAAAAATCAAACGTAGTATAGATATATGGATACATGATAATTATGATTATATCGTCATAGCTCAACTCCATATGATCTATTTGAGTCCTTACCCCTTCTTAATAGGATTTGGATCCTCTTCATTTTAAATGAAATGGAAGGGATCCATTTAGTTATTTTTATGGGGGTAATTTTGTCATTTTAGATTTTTTGGACAAAAACGCCCCCTAAAAGTAACTAAATCGATCCCCTCCATTCCAAATTCCATTTCATTTGAAATGGAGAGGATCCTTCTCATTCTCAAGAGGGTTTGTACATTTTCAAAAAACTTTTGGTACACACCAATGTCCTAATATGAACAAACTAGCGGTTATCATCACACAACCCAATTAAGTCTGACCTTGAGAGGCCTACTTTGCTAACGTATGTCATAACCACTATATGAACATGGCTATGCATGATTACTCAACTAGCCTCTTGGATCTAATGGAAAATCGTAAATTAAATTGGATCATAGGGCCTTGCTGGTTTAAAGGTAGCCCATGACATATAAAATTTTTAAAAATTCATCCACAAATCCTTCCCACTCTTGATTTTGAGAATTGTCTATGGATTTGATGATTATAGCTAATTCTTATTAATTTGTCTATTCTCTGATCCTGATTACAATAATTAAACACATGTACTAAAAGTGAGACAAGGATCCACTCAATTTTAAATAAAATAGACAGCATATATTTTATAATAAAAATTTAAAATCGATACATTTAACTGTGTATATGATGGTAATGTTAATATGCCTTTTAAAAAAATAATAAAATTATTATTCATTATTAAATGCACAGTCTCTAAGGGCTGTTTGGGAGTGCGATTTTAAAAATTACGTTTTTTAAAATTGTGTTTTTGAAATCGTCACTTTTTAAAATCGCATAGGCATTTGGTAAAACAGGCAAAAAAGTATTTTTTTTATCAATCGAGTGTTTGGGTAAAATTAGCATATAATTGCGATTTCAGACCAAATAGGTAAATATTACATTTTAAGTGAAATCGTGATTTTGGTTTAAATCCGCACTTTTTCAAATAAGCATCACATAGTCAGCTTATTGAAATCGCAGATTTTTCCACGATTTTAAAATTTACGTTTTCAAAATCGCAATCCCAAACACTCCAAAATTGCGATTTGGTTTAAAAACGCAGATTATTTTTTAAAAAACGCACTCCCAAACAGACCCTAAATCTCGATAATAAAATAAGTACCATAAATTTAAAAAAGGAACCTATACCATAATTGTTTTAATAATTTTTAATTTTTAATAATTTCCATTTCCGGGTAAAATATTTGATACCCTTTGAATTGTAAAAAGGGTACCATAAATTTAAAAAAGGAACCTATACCATAATTGTTTTAATAATTTTTAATTTTTAATAATTTCCATTTCCGGGTAAAATATTTGATACCCTTTGAATTGTAAAAAGGAGGAGAGCTACCTCATGCTAACAAAGGTGAGGTTGCACTCATGTTACCCTTAACACCCCCACAGTAGTCAAAGCAACTAAGCAAGCAGTGTAGAACCTGGTGGCTTGGGAGCTGGTGTGGAGATCGGAGTGAGGCTTGGAAATCCGCTTTTGGCATCCGAAAGCGCAGGTACGGTCTCAGGTTTCAGGCTTGGGTTACTCAAACACTCCCCCCTCTCAGTCTGTATAGCCGTTGAACTTCTCCTTCCTCTTCAAAACCAAAACACCGACAAACCCTTCAATCTCTCTCTTCGTGCTTCACAGGAGAAGAAGATCCAAGGGGCAAGCTGGGGTTTATATCTGCAACCAATCTTCATTTTTGGGGCTCGAATTCGAATTCGAATTTCTCATAAAAAAAAAAGTGTCAAAGAGGAATGGGGACTAGGGTTCCGGTGCAACACTATAATCTTAGATCAACGAATTCCTTCATCGGAAGCCCTTTGCATGACCTCAACACCGTCGACGCTCGGCCCGCCGACATCGAAGCCATCAGCGACGTCGATCGCGACGCCGTCACTGACGACAGCTTGGACAACGACGATGATTCCAATGCCGTTGTGAGCTTCTCTTTGTTTTTCGGTTACACTACCTTATAGACATCTTGAGTTTGTGTGTGTGTGTTTGTGTTTTTTTTTCTAATATAATTTAATGGTTTCTGAGAAAGCTGAGGAAAGTAGAGGCATCTGCGATATAAAAGAACTGAAATTGTTGAACTGGGTTCACTATAATTTGAGTTTGAAATAATTTGTTTATGAAGGAAAATTTTAGATGACTGTATTCCAAGTTTCGTGCTTGTGCTTAGAACTCAACATGAGTGGATTGGGATGGTGGATATGTGAATTTAAAAGATTTTTTAATTTTATTTTGAGACTCTGAGACTTGATAGATGTCATGAATTTGTTTGTCTAAGCTGTTTATCACCTTTATGCAAATTAATGAAATTTATGTGATATTTTCTTTCAGGACCTCATGCATGATTCCTATAGGACTTCTTTACCGCTTCACGGTGTAGGAGTTGAAGAAGATCGCTCTAGCCTTGAGAACAATGGATCCGCAAGGGGTTCCTATGATATCTTGACAATTGATGGTAAAATTGATTTACAAATGGAACTCTTATTTGGATTTCAAATCGAATTTCTACAGAATATTTGTGCCTTGTATGGGATTGCTAATTTGAATTGTTCAACTTTGAACTAGATATTTCGCCTGTTGAATCAGCAAGGGCAAGATTTCTACAAATTATTGTGGATCATTTCATTCATGATCATGTGATCGAAGTGGCTGATTCCGAGGCTGACTATACTGTTCAGTCTGGACAAGATAAACTGAATAAAAGGAAGACGAGAGAGGTCCAGTATGAAGGCGACCCAAGGTTCGCTTTACCCTTGATGTATGTGGCAAATTTGTACGAAACTTTAGTTAATGATGTAAATAATAGGCTTGCTTCCTTGAATGGTATTCGTGAGAAGACCATTGCAGTAGCCCTTGAGGCAGCTGGTGGTTTGTATAGAAGGCTGGCTAAGAAATTTCCTAAGAGAGGTATTACATTTTCCCTCCTTATGCGCCTTTGAGATAAACAATTTGAATTCATCTACTTGTATGCACTTGAACTTTGAGAATTTTTTTTCAACATATAGCATCTGGGGGCTTCTATAATATTGCTAATAGTGTTTAATGGTAAGTTTAGTGAACTCTGATGGTTTTTTTTGGGTCTTATTTTTGGGTTATGACATCTAGCCTCTCCATAAATTTAGTGTCTGTATCTTAATGCTTTTGTCAACAGGACCATGCACTTTCAGAAGGAGAGAATTGGCTACTTCTCTGGAAACTAGGACAAGATTTCCAGAATTAGTGATACAAGAAGAAAAGCGAGTTCGTTTCGTGGTAGTCAATGGTTTGGATATTGTTGAAAAACCAAATAGCATGCCAATTGATGATGCCGAGTGGTAAGTTATATGCTTGTTTCTTATGTTGAGAAGGAGTACATTTCAAATCACTTCACTATTTGATATGTGCCTATATATTTCTAACTTGTTTGCTCATGAATGCAGGTTTAAACGATTGACTGGTCGAAATGAAGTAGCTGTCTCCGCTCGAGACTATAAGTTCTACTCTCCAAGACACAAGTATAGGCGTGTTGCAACAAACTTAGTGCCCAACATGCCTGGTTTGCCTGTAAGTGTGATATGCCTGTTTTTTTTTTTTTTGATAAGTAATGTGAATATTATAAATAAAGCGCAGAGGGGCGCAACCCATATACAAAGAATATACAAATGAAACCCCTACGAAATATACAAAGAGCACATATTCAAGAACTCTTCTAAAGTCGAGACTTCAATTCGTTGATGGGCCAACGCCCACAAGTGTAGCATAGAAATCATGTTCTTCCTCATCCCATCCATTGAACACTCCTTATCCTCAAAGGTTCGAGCATTCCTCTCCCGCCAAATACACCATGTGACACATAAAGGCACCATTCTCCAAATAATTTTAGAAATATCCCTACCCCCCACCCCATTCCAGCAAGCAAGCAAGTCGTGGAAGCTTCGCGGCATAACCCATTCCACCCCAAACAATGTAAAGACATAATTCCATAGCCGAGCCGCCTCTTCACAATGCAACAACAAATGATCCACGGACTCCCCATTTTTCTTACACATACAACACCATTCCACTACCACAATATTCCTCTTTCTTAGATTGTCATGTGTCAGAATTTTCCCAAGAGCAGCAGTCCATCCAAAAAATGCCACCCGTGAAGGCACCTTAGAGTGCCAAATACTCTTCCATGGAAACACCTCATAGTTTTGAGTGGACAAGGCCTTATATAACGTCTTCACCTCAAACAGTCTCGAGCTGTCTCTGCTCGAGACTGTAAGTGTGATATGCCTGTAATCATCAAACTAAGGGATCATCCTGAATGTGTCTTTGAAATTTTATGACTGAATTGTTTCCTATAATCATTTAAATTTAAAGGTGCTTATATTAAAAATAAAATGGAAAGAAAGAAAGAAAGAGAAGTAACGGTTCACCTTCTAGAATAAGATCACCGACTGATGGTAATGACCATATTATTTTTTAATGGTAATTACCTTTTACCACCCTTTTTCAACATGGCCTCCATGAAGTGACACTTTTGACAATTGGTTACATTGAACTACCCTGTACTTACTCAAACCCCCTTATGTTAGTCAATCTCAAAAAACTTGAAATGATGCAAATACCCTAAGTTTAGAAACAAAATTTACATAAAATACACTTCAGAGAGAGGGGGTGGTGGCCGGACCACCCCCAGGTGGTTTGGCCACCCCCTAAGCCCATAGTGGGTGCTGGTGGCTTGCCGAGCCAACCCCATGAATTTTTTTGGGGTGGCTCCCTATGGGCTTGGGGGTTGGCCGATCCACCGCTTGGGGGTGGTCCCGCCCACCCCACCCCCAATCTGTTTTTTATTTTTTTATTTTAATAATTTAAAGTTTAAGGTTTTTTTTTAAAATTTTTTTTAATTCTTAAATTTTTGGTTTTTCGAAGTTTTTAAATGTTTTTATTTTTTTAGTCGAAGGTATTTCCATCCTTAAAACGATATTTAACTTCTCAAAAATGAATATTCCGTTTGATTTAACGATATTTCCCAAAGGTGGGGTTTTTTTGTAAGTAAAATAGTAGCTCAACACAGCCGAATGTCAACAGTGTCACTTCATGGTGCCATGTTGAAAAGGGGTGGTAGTTCATGGGGCAAATGGTTATTACCCCTATTTTTTATTTTCTTAAATGTTTTTTTATTTCAACATTTTCTTGTCTCCATAGTGACGATTTATCTGTTCAAAAAGTTTGTATAGAAAATATATGGCCATTCAACTTTAGTGGGATGTTACACATCTTGATTGCTATGCCTTACTGTGTAAATTGGGGTGGAGGTAACTTCTTGTATTTCTGATATACTTATTTTTCAGACGTTTCCTGTTGCGGACAATTCTTGTCCATTAGCTACTGCTCAAGATTTCCGCCCTGTAAGTGAAGTAAGAGTTGCTTTCTTGCTCAATTTTATGCAATTGAGTTTTCTAATGCGTGAGTCTATGGTTTGTTTTTAATAAACAACCACATCTACGTGGGATTGGGTCAATGCTCATTATCAAGTATTACTTAAAAAAAAAAAAACTAAAATACATTTTACTCCCTCAAACTTTGGCTGCTGTCAACTTGGTCCTTCAAGTTCCAAAACTTGCTATGAACACCCTGAAATTTTGAATTACTATCATTGTGGCCCTTTCATTAGGATTTGTCAATGCTGAGGCAGTAAATACCAAAAATGAAGACATGTTGGTCATTTTCCTATTTTTAACGTTTATTTTTTTTTTATTTTTTTACTTCAATCCATCTCTTAGCAACTACTAGTAATGTTCACACGAGACAGATATTTTCAAATGGGTGAAGAAACAATTGCAAAGGGGTCAAACTATAGAGCTATTAGAGCCTGGCTTGAGGTTGACCCTCAATCATCAGAATGGTGAGCTAATTTGCTGAAAATGTAAAAGAAAGAGTCCCCAGCAGCCAAGCTAAAATAGTGAGGAAGGTTTGGTGAGTGAACAGTACTCACCAACTATAGTGAGCATTTTTCACCCACCAGAGCAACAAAAAATCATTTTAATTGTTTTGTCTCTCTTCTCTTCTATTTCACTTGGACAAGTGCCTGAAATAAATGTTGTAGATTTAGCCAACATATAGTTTAATTCTCTAGCATGAATGTCTGCTCCGATTAAAACATCAACCCATAGATTGGAAGAATTTTAAGGACTTGGGTTTACATCTTATTAAAATTATTGGCTAGCTTTTAATTTCGTTTTCTCAGGTCTTTAAATAATTTTCAAATATATGACAATTAAGAAAAGACAAACAGTCAAAAATATAGATGTTTAGAGAATCAAGAAATCTTTGGAAAATAATATTTAAATGGAATAGTGAAAGTGGATAGTTAAAATGGTGAGATTGCTGGGAATACTTTAAAAAAGTTGATAGCTAAAGTAGAAAAAAGTGATTCTGAGAGCAGTTGGTGAGCTGGGAAAATCTAATATGTATAGGTTCACTTCTTTCCAATTCCCATGTGCTCAAACTACAAGTTGAACCAAGGAAAAATTCCAGAGATTTTTTCATGCACTGTATTGCCAAAGGAGATGTAATTCTGAAGTGGTTAAGGCTGTTTAGAGTAATTTGGGTTTATTTTGCATCCATTTGCTGGAGGACATGAAAGCTTTTACGATGGGAATAGCTCAGGTGTGGGGTTGGCCTCATTTTCATTCACTTCACACTTAAGATTAATTGTGGTATCATCTTATTATATTTGTGCTTGAGCTGTATGCTTATGTCTTGATATTTTTTTTCAGCATTTAATACATGAACTTGTTTGCTAATTTTTATTTTGTAATTTTTTTTTAAACCCTTTGCAGCCACAAAATCAGCAGCAGACTGTTTGCAAGCATCCTATGCAACCACTTTCTCATCAACCCCAGTTTCACTCTATTCACCAGAATCATCATCAAACCATGCACCACGCATCCCACTATGCTCACAATCATCAATGTGCTCCACCTTCTCACTTACCTGCAATTTCTCATGCTCATCAACCAACCATATCACAACAGATGGCTTGCCTACAACCCCTCACAGGTGTCCATGCTGGAGGGCGTTTGCATGTACTGGTGAGAGCTATATTGCCTTGACTTCATCTAATATAAATAATGAGAGCAGCTAGTTGAACTTTGTGAACTTTAGGTTTTACATTTGTTTGCATGACAAATTGCATGTTGCTCTTGAAGATAGGATATTAGGTTGAGTAAATTGGTAATATTGCTGCTTTAGAACACATTTCTACTGGGTCATGTTCAATAACGGTCAACTCTCTTGATGAGCATAGGAGTTCTTAGACAATTACTTAGCTTATGAAGACCCAAACTCAAAAACTTTGTGTGGTAACTGAAGCCAATTTCTCGTTCCATCCAAAAACAAATGCAGAAGCCAAAACTGTTGGCAGTAATGACACCTTTGATGACAATAATGGCTTCATGGTATCTAAATCAAATACATTGAATTTTATTTCTATTTGAGTATTTATTTACCATCATTATAGTAGCCAAAACAAAGTTTGTAGGAGGTGGTAGCTGCAGGATAAGTGACCATATATAGGACTCCTTGGATAGCCTGTTATTTATTTGTGTTTTCTTTTATAGTTTCAATGGCAAGTAAGTAACTATAGGGAGGGATGTTTTAAGAGATGTATAGCCTTTTTGCATACTTGTGTTTAAACTATATTTCAATTTTGGTTCATGTTATAAATGGTCAATTGATTAAGAGCTTCTTTTCGCTTTTATTTTATTTCATTTTATTTATTTGTAATGAGTGGTGTATTATTTCTGCATTTTTCTTTTTTCTCTTTTGAAATATTTTTTTTTTCTACCTTATGTCTTTACCAATTTAAGATTGCTATTATTTCAGCCATCCAGCCTAGCAAAGTTTTGTGACGAATGTGGGGCCCCGTACTTGAGAGAGACTTCAAAGTTCTGCTCGGAATGCGGTGTTAAAAGGCTAGGAACATGATATGGCCTCCACAGTTTTTTCATTTTTGTCACATATAAGTTTTGGTGTAGAAGATTAGAGTATAGAATGGTTTTTGTTTTGCGATTATGTATATATATTGGGAGTACTTGTAAAGAGTATTACATCTTTTTCTAAGTTATTTACAAATTGGAGTGGCAGTATATAATTGCTGAAAATGATTAAGAAAAAAAAAATGATTTGTCAAATTTAATTAGCAAGTGGCTGACATATCAATCATACACTTTTAATCATTTTACCATTTATATACTGCAACATCAGTTTGTAAAACAAACAAACAAAAATTGTAGCATCCCAAGCATATTGTGAGAAATTGGTGTGCAAGAAGAAGTACCATCAGATTTACTTTTTTATTTTTTTCTAAGCGTACCATCAGATTTTACTTATTCTTCGTAAAGTTCGACTTTGGCTGGAGATATCTTATTCCAATCATTCAGATGCTACCAGATCATATGGAATAAGGAAAATGGAGCAACATACCTGGCTGAGGATAGAAATTTGGTAATAATCAGCTTGGGGAAAGTCTTAGAGGAAATATAAAACTACCTCCAACAAGCCTATCACTTGTCGTCTCATGACTTTGTCATAGGTTACTATTAAATACAATTAATTCCATTAGATCATTGTAATTGCACTCTAATATTTATTTATTTTTATTATTCAAATATTCTCAATGACTTCATATATTTTGTATTTGACCATCCATAAAATAATCCATAGTCAAATTAAAGTCTTAGGTAAATTGTCACTCTTTGATTAAACCAAAGGATCATAGATTCTATCTTAAGGAGTAGTGACATGTGATCACCAAACACACCCAGATTTTGATAATTAGAGATCTCGCTCTTAAATGTATACACTCTACATTTGGGAATAGGATCCTGTCCATTTCAAATAAAATGGACAATATCCATTTAGTGTAAAATGATGGATAATATTGTAAAATTAGTTCTTCAACTTTAACGTTAAGACAATACTACCCATCATTTTACACTAAATGGATATTGTCCATTTCATTTGAAATGGACAGGATCCTGTTCCCTACATTTGAGTTCACATTCCTATCAAGATTTAAAGTCAATGCTAAGTAGTCATGTGTTCAAGTTATTTATATTGGTAGTTGTTATGATAGAACAACAATGATCTATTAGGAAAATTATACCATACTAAACATTAAGCTAATTAAGTCAATCGAGGTAAAGCTTTAAATCAAAATATCTACTTTATACCTTAAGGGTATTTTGATCTATTTAACTATGATAATCAATTCAAATTAATGGGCCTATATGTGACACCCCCAAAATTAACCTTGGCTAATTTGGTAGGATTATTGGCAATTATCCCAGTTAAGCCAACTTGTGATTAAATGAAATATTGCCCCTCTAGCATTATCAGAGTAAATGCATGGGAAGGTGAAATAAATATGAAAAAACTATAGATCATCGAAATAAAAGCATGGAGCAACTAATTGATAATAGTAAACAAACCTGATATCAATAAGCAACTCTTAAACAGGTCAATAGTAGCAGCTGTGCCACTTCCGGATTGTAAGATAAGTTTCCTAAAAATGTGATAACAACGTAAGCCTAATGACTACTAAGTATGCTTTATAGGTTATAACTATCATATATGGTTTACCCGAGATTTTATTGCTTTCCAACAGGGTTGGCGTCCCAAGGGACTTGTAATACAACACTAGTGCCTCGGATATTGTACGCTACCGTACATAACACTACCATCTTGTAATGACCGTCTGTTAAGATTGTGTCGGTTATAAAACAACCATTGGATCCAAGACTCATATAACGAATACACATTTGACCATATTATTAAGTCTATATAGTAAGCCCATGACTGTTAAACTGCACGTAGCAGTGTACTATGTCATACAATTCATCTTACAATCATTTTATAAGACAATTTGTACCATCCCCAGCCCAAAATGTTTAGGTTTGTTAATCATCTTTCTTACTTGCAAAGATTCCATAAGGTTTATCAATTAAATAATACTATCATAAAAATAATGCATGAAACTCTAGAATATCATATCCTAAAAAAAAAAAACTAAAATCTTCCTGCTTAATAAAAATATGTCTCCCAAACAATAGAAGTGTTCCTTATTAAAATAAATTCAGCAATCTCTAGAAGAACTGTGCAAACACGCTTATTAGCTTGACCAATGTGAAATCATAAGAAAATTCCTAATTACGCCCGCCCCCATTCCGGCCTCCTAAATCAACCTGATCATCACAAACAAAGAAATAAACTAATGAGCCCAAAAAGGCCGATAAATGAAATCCACAACCATAGGCGGTTTACTTCTTGTCCCATTTGAAACATGGGACTCATAACTATATATATTCCCAGTATATTTTTGAATAATAAAATAGCATAAGAAACATAAAGCTGAATAAAAACATTATCATCAATAAAATTAATCATAATCTTTATCTCATACTAGGGCCCGTAGTGTCTTCGTTACCCCGCATACTAGGGTTGCGTGGTCTTTGTGACACAGGGAGAGATCGTGGCCGACCCCATCCCCTAGCCAGCCGATAAACTCTGGGTGCACTCAACATGGCAAAATAAAAGTGATGGAACCACCTTCAGCATAGCCTCTTTCGTGATTAACTTCCATCCTTAACATCGGTACCGAGCTTCTTTCTTCTTTCTCTTGGGCCAAAATACTCTCCTCCATACATGTGCCTCATTGTAAAACTTTTCTCATTTCTTGTACTTTTCTTAATACTTCTTTAAATAGTAGGGCATCATGTAGGAGGTTTATCATCATTTCTCAAATTTCTTATAGACATCATTATTTTCTCAACATTTCTTTTCTCAAACTTATCATGCATGTAACATAATTCAATAGTATAAACAAAATGATCATTTGTAATTTGAAACAAAAGCATGGCATGATAATTTTTGGAAGGATAGTAAATTCACTTACCTCTTAAGCGTAGCAAAAATTTCCTCATTGCTAACTAATCTCCAAGGAAATACAGACATTACTACCCTCATACGTCATACTAATGCATTCTATTACTTCTATGAGTTGGCTTGCTAATTAATTGAGAATGAACTTTCTTAGGTATTTGGGTATACTTTCTCATAAAATTTCAGATTTTTTCTTTCATATACATATATTTATATAAAATCTTAATGTACTTTAATTTATTTTATTTATAAAAATTTCTCTCATTTATTCTATATTAATCTATATAGATAGATAAGTAAACTTTAACCCTCTGTATATATATATATATATATATATAATATATATATATATATGAATACCTTGAATCATTATATATATATATTTATAAGACATATATTTAAAACTAATTAAATATCACATGTAAAATCTATATATATATCATCATATATATATATGAATATATTTAAACTAAGCTAAAGTAATCCTCAATATATATATATATATATATATATATATATCATATATATATACAATATATATTTACTTTACATATAAATATGTGGATATATATATATATATATATATATATTCTATAGATGATTATTTTCATTTGTTCTCTAAAAGACAAAATATGACAGTTTTCCAAACTAGGTTGGAGAATTTTTCAACATATAGAAAAGTGCATGTGTGGTGAGGCTTGAGTTATGACCTCACGTGAAAGAAATAAATAAACCCATCTTTCTCCACTACAAGACACACGGAAACCCAAGGCGAAAATATCAAAAGTTTTGACTCTAACTTGTGCTCTTTAGTATACACATATATGAAGGAAAAAAGTAATATGTGAGGCAAGAAATCATACTTGACGATAGTGTGGGTTTGGTGAAGAAAGCAAGGAGAGATGTGAGGTGAAAAAATATGAGAGGTGTAGAGCTTGCTTCCTCCATTAAATAGGTTTGGCAAAAGGAAAATACAAAAAGGGTTTTGACTTTTAGGGTTTTCTTTTTATTTTATTTTATCTTTACTAAATTTTATTAATATTATTATCCTATTTTATTAATTAATTAATTAATAATTATTATTATATATACCAACTTATATACCTATGCAAATATAACTACATATATTTTTATATTAATATATATATTTTCAATGGTCCATTCTCAATATTAACTTAAGCCAACTCTCTATTTTAATTTTTTTTTTTTTTTAAACCTATGAGTCCATTAAAATACCCTAAAAAATTTTAGGATTGTCACAATCCTCCCCCCTTATAAAATTTCCGTCCCTGGAATTTGGTGACCAAACTAACCAATTGATCATGGAAAGTACCTGATGTGTTATAGTCGCTTTACTATACTTGCTTGCTTTCACTCAAATAAATACGGGTACTTCTCCCGCATGCTCTCCTCCAATTCCCATGAAGCTTCTTCGGAATGATTACTTCATAAGACTTTCATTAGTGAGATAGTCTTGTTCCTGAGGACTTGTTCCTTTCTATCCAATATTCTTGTCGGTGTCTCCTCATAAGTCATGTTGGATTGAATTTGCGAGGCTCGCTCTCCAATACATGTGTGGGATCCGGTACATACTTCCTCAGCATGGATATATGAAATACATTGTGAATTCATGATAAGTTTGGTGGTAGTGCCAATCGATACGCCACTGCACCGATCTTCTCGAGGATCTCAAAGGGACCCACAAATCTAGGACTCAACTTCCCTCTTCTTCCGAACCTCATTACTCCCTTCATAGGGGCGACCTTGAGAAAGACCTTTGTGCCGACCTCAAATTCTAACTCTCGTAAATGCGACATCGGTAGCTCTTCATCGACTTTAAGCTCTACTAATCTTTGCTTAATCACTGTTATCTTCTCACAAGTGTCTTGAATAATCTCTGGTCCGAGTAATTTTCGCTCTCCTACTTCATCCCAGTACAATGGTGACCTACACCGCCTCCCGTATAAGGCTTCATAGGGTGCCATCTTGATGCTAGCGTGATAGGTATTGTTGTAAGCGAACTCTATCAATGGAATGTATTGAATCCAGCTTCCTTTGAAGTCCAAAACACATAGTCGAACATGTCTTCCAAGGTTTGAATGGTCGTTCAGTTTGTCCATGCTTTGAGGGTGAAATCTTTGTCTTGAAGGTTAGCTTGGTTCGATGCTTCCTGTAAACTCCGCCAAAATCTAGAGGTGAATCTTGGATCCCTATCCGACATGATTGACACAGGAATTCCATGTAATCGTACGATCTCTTTAATGTAAAGCTCGGCAAGTTTGTCCATACTGTAGGTCATCCTGATGGGGAGGAAGTGTGCAGTCTTAGTCAACCGATCAACAACGACCCACGCTGCGTCTTGACCACTAGAAGCTCAAGGAAGGCCTGACACAAAATCCATAGAAATACGTTCCCATTTCCATTCAGGAATAGGTAAAGGTTGCAAAGGTCCTGCAGGTCTCTGATGCTCCGCCTTGACTTGCTGGCATGTAAGGCATCGTTCTACGTACTGCGCGATATCCTTCTTCATTCCTTTCCACCAATAGTTTTTACGTAAATCCCGATACATCTTGGTGTTACTTGGATGGACTGTATATAGGGACTGATGCGCTTCTGACAAGATAACCTCTTTAATTTCGCGTCATTGAACACACCGTTCTGAAACTTTAACATCCCATCTCTAGCTACATGAAAATCCGATTGTACCCTTTTTCCACTTCTTCACAACTTCTAATAATTTATTGTTTGTTTCTAATTTGTTCCATTAAATTGGTTCCAAGGTTAGGCTACTCATGTAAGACTGGATTTCCCTACCATCATCTCAACTCTCGGCCCTCTCAAGGTCAAGGAGTAGCTCCTTTCGTAGTGAACATGGCGAATCGCTTCCGCTATGTTTTTCTCTGAGTGCATCAACTACATTTGCTTTCCAGGGTGATAGTTTGTAAATGTAGAAGTTCCAACCAACGTCTTTGGCATATTGAGCTCTTTCCGGGTGAAAAGTATTTTACTTTTGTGATCGTGTATATCTCCTGGCGCTCCCGTATAAGTAGTACGCCATATCTTAAGAGCAAAGACTACTGCGGCAAGCTCAAGGTCATGAGTCGGATAGTTGCGCTATAAGTCTTCAATTGTCTCGAGGCATAGGCGATTACCTTTCCTTGCTGCATTAATACAACCCAACCCTTTGTGTGGCGGCGCTATAAATCACAAATCCATCCGATCGATGGGAGAGTGAGGACGTCGGTGACTAACGTTGCTTCAATTCTTGGAAACTTTGTTCACACTCCTCCGACCACTGGAATTTTTCATTCTTTCTAGTGAGTCTAGTCAATGGTGTTGCAACCGAGAAAATCCTTCAATGAATCTCTATAGTAGCCAGAAGACCTGAAAACTTTGCACCTTGTGGGCATTCGCCTCACCAATTAACTACCGCCTCCACCTTACCGGATCCACGCAATTCCTTCCTTGGTAACAACGTGCCCTAAGAATGCCACATTGTCCAACCAAAACTCGCATTTCTTGAACTTTGCAAAAGTTGTGTTTCCTCAAGATGCTCACATATGTCGTAAATGCTCCTCATGCTCCTCCCGACTCTTTGAGTATATTAAGATGTTGTCGATAAATACCACACACACGATCGACAAGCTCACGAAAATCCGATTCATCATATCCATGAAAACGAGGAGCATTGGTTAGCCAAAAGGCATTACTAAGAATTCATAATGGCCATACCTCATTGAATGCCGTTTTCGTACATCCTTCCCCGAATCTTGAGTTGGTGATAAGCGAACGAAGGTCAATCTTAGAGAATACACCGTGACCCTTGGAGTTGGTCAAGAGGTCATCAATCCTCGGCAGTGGGTATCTATTCTTGATTGTCACCTTATTTAGTTTTCGATAGTCGATACATAACCTCATCGACCCATCCTTCTTCTTCACAAATAAAACCAGTGCTCCCCATGGAGAAACACTAGGGCGGATAAAACCCTTGTCAAGAAGTTCTTGTAACTGAACCTTTAGTTCCTTGAGTTCTAGCGGTGCCATTATGTATGGAGCCTTGGATATGGGTGCAGTATTTGGTAGTAAGTCAATGGTGAATTCAATCTCCCTATCCGGAGGTATCCCTGGCAGCTCTTCTGGGAAAACATCCACAAATTCCCTTACTATAGGTATTTCCTCAATCCTACGTCCCAATTTTTCTTCTGTCATGCAAGCCAAGTATCCTGAACACCCACTTCTCAGTAATTTGGTCGCCTGTATTGCAGATATCAATTTGAGTGCACCAGTATTTCGATCTCCCTGAATCTTGAACTCTGCTGCCCCCGGTGGTTTGAACACTATCTCCTTGCAAAAACAGTCTACACAAGCATGATACTTGGATAGCCAATCCATGCCTAAAATAATATCAAACCTCATCTCAAAGACAATGAGATTCTTTGGCATGACATGGCCCTCAACTGAATAGGACAATTCTTAACTCGAGGTGCATAAATTGTACTCCCTATTGGTGTAGCAATGCTAAATTTATATCTAAGGCTTCAATCGGACAACAAGCCTTAGCAAAATAATACGAAACAAACGAATGTGTTGCCCTGAATCAAAAAGAACAAAAGCTCTACCAGATGAAATGGGGAGAGTACCTGATACTACGCTATTTGAAGCTGCTGCATCACCTGGCGTCAAAGCATACACTCGAGCAGGTGCTGTGGTTCTTTGTCCTCTGTTCTGGTTGGCTTGATTGTTGGCGAGATTCCTACAATCCCTTGCGATATGTCCAGTTTCCCGCACTCTGTAGTGGCATCGATTGCCCGTGAGAGACAATTCCCTTGCATCCTACCACACTTACGCGATGGGCGTTGCGCCCCTCCTTGGTTATGTGATTGTTGAGGCTTATAACTCCTCCCTATTGGTTGATTAAACCTTTTCTTATTGGCATGGTATGGTTGTCCTTCCGAGCGGTTGCTTTGCGGTGTAGTCCTCTTCTTCTGATTGAAGTATTCTGAGTTGATTTTCTATGTCCGTTCAATTACAGCCGCCTTGTTAATCAAATTTGTCAGTATGACAATCTCAAATCCCACAATCTAATTCATGATGCGTGGCTGTAACCCTCGTTCAAACTTTCTTGCTTTGAGCTCTTCTGTGGACACCAAGTAAGGCGCGAACCGGGAGAGTTCTATGAACTTGGCCGCATACTCTTCCACCGTCATGGATCATTGAACCAAATCGGTAAAATCTTGGGCCTTGGCTTGTCTAATTGTTTGGGGAAAGAATCGCTCCAAGAAAACATCCTTGAAGTCTTTCCAGGGAATGGTTACCTCTGCACCTAGCGTTTCGAGGTGCTCCTTATGGCCTTCCACCATCGCTCGCTCCTTGAGAGGTAGAAGGTAGCATACTTGACCCTCTATTCTTCATGCAATTCATCACCTCCATCACTTTTCAATTTGCAAGACCTTTTTGGCTATTGCGTCAAGTTGTCCTTCAAAAGCGGAGGGTCTGTCGATTAAACTTTTGAATGTACACCCTCGTGGTGCCTTGATGTGGTCCTCCTTCTCGCTGGTCTTTGGCTCCCATGGTGATTAATGCCATTAGCTGCGATGCCAATGTGGTCAGCTTCCGGTGTTGGTTGGCGGTGGCATTTCTTCGTTCTCGGCCCTCGTTGCCCTCGGTGTGACCACTCTCGTGTTGTTGTTATGCGGCTGAGTCGGGTGCCATTGTTCTATGATCGAAGAAAATAGAAGAAACTATTAAACAATTAGAAAGTATTCTTATACTATCTACAAGTGACACTAACAAACAAACTCTACTTGGCCGGAATGTGGCTTCCCATTACACCCCTTCTTCTACCAATTGTTCTAACTCTTAAAGTCTACAGAACCTTATAACCTTTGTCTGATACCACAATTGTACCATCCCCAGCCCAAAATGTTTAGGTTTGTTAATCATCTTTCTTACTTGCAAAGATTCCATAAGGTTTATCAATTAAATAATACTATCATAAAAATAATGCATGAAACTCTAGAATATCATATCCTAAAAAAAAAAACTAAAATCTTCCTGCTTAATAAAAATATGTCTCCCAAACAATAGAAGTGTTCCTTATTAAAATAAATTCAGCAATCTCTAGAAGAACTGTGCAAACACGCTTATTAGCTTGACCAATGTGAAATCATAAGAAAATTCCTAATTACGCCCGCCCCCATTCCGGCCTCCTAAATCAACCTGATCATCACCTGAAACAAGAAATAAAACTAATGAGCCCAAAGGAGGCCCAGTAAATGAAATCCACAACCATAGGCAGTTTTACTTCTTGTCCTGTTTTGAAACATGGGACTCATAACTATATATATTCCCAGTATATTTTTGAATAATAAAATAGCATAAGAAACATAAAGCTGAATAAAAACATTATCATCAATAAAATTAATCATAATCTTTATCTCATACTAGGGCCCGTGTGTAATGTTACCCCCGCATACTAGGGTTGCGCGGTCTTTGTGACCTGGGACGAGATACTGTGGCCGCAGCCCCATCCCCTAGCCAGCCGATAAACTCTGGGTGCACTCAGCATGGCAAAATAAAACTGTGATGGAACCACCTTCTGGCATAGCCTCTTTCAGCGGTTGCGCTTCCATTCTTAGCATCGGTACCGAGCTTCTTTCTTCTTTCTCTTGGGCCAAAAATACTCTCCTCCATACATGCGCCCTCATTGTAAAACTTTTCTCATTTCTTGTACTTTTCTTAATACTTCTTTAAATACATTGTAGGGCATCATGTAGGAGGGTTGATCATCCTTTCTCAAAATTTCTTTAAGACATCATTATTTTCTCAACATTTCTTTTTCTCAAACTTATCATGCATGTAACAAAATTCAGTAATATAAACAAAATGATCATTTGCAATTTAAAACAAAAACATGGCATGATAATTTTTCGGAAGGATAATAAATTCACTTACCTCTTAACGGCAAAAATTTCCTTCTAGCTAACTAATCTCAAAGGAAATCAGACATGTTACTATCCCTCATGCACGTCATAGTAATGCATTCTATTACTTCTATGAGTTGGCTTGCTAATTAATTGAGAATGAACTTCTTAAGTATTTGGATATACTTTCTCATAAAATTCCAGATTTTGGTTCATATACATATATTTATATAAAATCTTAATGTACTTTAATTTATTTTATTTATAAAAATTTCCTCTCATTTATTCTATATTAATCTATATAGATAGATAAGTAAACTTTAACCCTACTGTACATATATATATATATATATATATGAATACCTTGAATCATTATATATATATATTTTGGAGCAGTACATATATTTAAAACTACTTTAAATATCACATGTAAAATCTATGCATACTGCGGATCATCCTGTGTATATATATGAATATATTTAAACCAAGCTAAAGTAATCCTCACAGGTATATATATATATATATATATATATATATATATCTCTTAATATAGTATTTACTTTACATATAAAATATGTAGATATATATATATATATATATATATATATATTTCTAGTTGGGGTTAAAAAGTAAGCATGACACATATTTATCATTTGTTCCCACAAAAGACAAAATAGGTGTGAAGCTTTGAGTTATGACCTCACGTAAAGAGGTTAACAAACCCATCTTTCTCCACTACAAGATACACGGAACCCGAGGCAAGAAAATATCAAAAGTTTTGACTCTGACTTGTGCTCTTGCATAGGTATACACATATATGAAGGAAAAAAATAATATGTGAGGCAAGAAATCATACCTGACGCACAGTGTGGTTTTGGTGAAGAAACGCAAGGAGAGATGTGAGGTGAAAAAAATATGAGAGGCAGGGTGTGCGGTAGGAGCTTGCTTCCTCCCATTAAATAGGTTTGGCAAAAAGGGAAAAATACTGAAAAAGGGTTTTGACGCCTCTTAGGGTTTTCTTTCTTTTTATTTTATTTTATCTTTACTAAATTTTATTAATACTATTATCCTATTTTATTTATTAATTAATTATTAATTATTATTATATATACCAACATATATACCTATACAAATATAACTACATATATTTTTATATTAATATATATATTTTCAATGGTCCATTCTCAATATTAACTTAAGCCAACTCTCTATTTTTTTATTTTTTATTTTTTTATTTTTAAACCTATGAGTCCATTAAAATACCCTAAAAGTTTTTAGGATTGTCACACAATTACCAAGTAATTTATAAAAGTAGGCATGCCAATATCATATTCATGGCCAGTGAATTGACATATCCCACGTTTTTAAGAAAAAAGGATTGTAAGTATTCACTTACCTCGCACATTACGTGAATCTTCCGACATGGCTAAATCCTGTTATAACGGAATATAACACATCATCACACTAGGCCTTATTTATCTAAAAGGTGGCTAGACTCTAATGTGCATGTGAACGAGGCTCAAGACAAGAACGTCCGGCCCGAGGGCGTACGTCCGCTCAGTGAGTTAAGCAATCTGCCAAGACTCAAACGGTGCTTTAGGGTTCCTACAATATTTCTAGGCTACTATATTACTTCTAAGCTAGTAAATAAATACATGCAACGTAGGAGAATTTAACACCATGAAACTTAAAGAAGCTTTTGAAAGCATTATTGTTTTGCAAGAAAGTTTAGCAAAATCTCTTTTTGGAAAACCCTCCATATCAACAAACATTAAAGTAGTACTGGAAATGTAAAACATGCAAGAGATTACCTCAAAGTTAGGCAGGGACATGAGCTCCTTTCTCACAAAACGCTCTTTCACTCGAAAACTCTCAATAACCCAACTTCACAAGTTTCTGGTAGCTTGGGGGCATGTTGACCAGTGGAAAATGGTGTGAGAGGAAGAAGGGTTTATGGGGGTATTTATAGGGGAGGGGTGCTACCAACTCTCTAAAAAAGCAGCGGACGTCCACTAACCCTAGCGTATGTCCAGTACTATTTACATAGTGGATAAAAGGGTGTAGTGTACGTCTAGGTATTAACAAAGGTTTTTTTTTTTCCTGAAAAGTAGCATACGTTCGTGTGGTCCCATGTACATCCGTGTACTATTTGCAAAGCATATGTCCGGTGGTCCCCCACATATGTTTGCACTAGAAATAGGAGTGTACATCGCTAACCCTAGCATACGTCCACTCTAGAGGATTAGTGTTTAGGCTCTAAATTTCTAAGGGGTTTAAGGCTTATTATGCAACTACTAAGGGCTTGGGTTTTTGTTAAAACCAATTTTGTTAAGAACTTCCTCAATTGTTTTTTGTAGAAATTATCTTAGAATTAAAAGGGTTGTTTTTATTGGGGTATTACACTATACAACTCTAAGCTCGTCTACACTAGCTAGGCCTAAGAATTACTCTAGGTTAGGATTTGGGATCGTTACAAAATTGTAGTGACCTAAATTATTAACTAGGCATAAGTAGCTTAGTTGGGGGGGATTAATTTGGGCTTTGGGTCACTAAGGACAGTAGAGGGGTAATTTAGACTTTTGGGCAGATATACGCTAGGTTTGGCGAACGTACGTTGTTGTCTGTAATGTGGACGTACGGGGGGGGGACCACCGGATGTACGCTCTGCAAACCATACACGTAGACGTACGTGGGACCACCGGACGTATGCTACTCTTTGAATACCCTATGGATAATACCTGACGTACGAGGTAGCCATTGAACTACTGGGCAAGAACCACCAGACGTACGCCCCTTGGTCGGACGTCCGCTGGTTGTACTAAAAATAGTACTCGCAATAGCACGAATCGTTTTGCAATAAAGTGGTTGTGCAAGTGCGAGTGTCGAACCCACAGAGAATCGTGTTTTGTGTAGGAAAACTAATTTAAATGCCTAAACTAATATTATCTTAACCTAGTTCCAATTATCAAACAAGTGGCGTGCATAAAGATAAACTAAGCTAAAATACTTAAAAACAAATAAATTAAAAATACTAAGGTCTAGAATCCATCTCACCACAATTAATAAACATATAATCATGCTAGTTCAAACTTCCAAAACAACTATGCTACTAGGCATATTTTGAGTGCTAACACTTTGTTCATACTTCCACCTATCGATAAAGCACATATGCATATCCTATTGTTATTACAAAATCTTGTCGAACTAATTGATGCAAACACTGTTTTTAAGAGTCACAATGGATATTGGTCCGAAGACGAATCATCCGATGTACTTCCGGCTACAACGAATGTTGACGTTTAACGATTTGTAAACAACAATCAACACAATTTTTTTTCACTAAACTGAATTGAAACGGATATACATAAAATTAAACGATAGATTAAGCATTAAACTAAGCATGAAAACATGAAGATAAATAAATGGTGAGGCTTCATCTTCAACCTTAGTTGAAGACTTAGCCTCTCATGAAAATAAGAGACAAATTAAGAGCAAAAAAAAAAAAAAAAGAAAAGACAATTTAGGAGGGCTACACAGTGAAAAACTGTAGTGACCCAAATATTTAACTAAGCATAAGTGGCTTAGTTAAAGGGTTAATTTGGGCTTTGGGTCACTAGGATCTGTTAGAAGGGCATTTTGGGAATTTGTCTTATGGTTTGTCTTTTAGTGTGGACATACGCTAGGGTTGGTGAACGTACGCTGTTGTCCTTTAGTACGGACTTACGGTGGTCCCCCATCGGACGTACGGTCTAACAAATAGTACAATTGTACTCTGTGAATAGTACAGCGGACACATGCCACTTTGGGGCGGACGTACGTGGCACTATTCACAGAATCCACTGTGTAATACCTAATCGTACAAAACAGCCTTTAGACCGCTGTGGAATAGTATCGGATGTACGCCATTTGGACCAGACGTTCGCTACTTTTTGGAATACCCTCCGGTTAATACCTAGACGTATGAGACAGCCTTTGGACCACTGTGGAAAGGTATCGGACGTACGCCATTAGGACCGAACGTCCGCTGCTTTCTGGCCCTATAAATACCCCCTCACCCCCTCGCCCATTTCACACCATTCTCACCCCTAAACCCCCCTCTTCGCCCCTAGGCCGCCAGTAGGCCGTTTTGTGAGTGTTTGTGAGGTTTCGGTGCTACCGGAGGAAGGAACTCTCGAGGTTTCGCTTCAAGGAGGTAACACTCGGTTTCCTTAGCTTTTTAATACGTTGTTATGCTGCTCGATTATAGTTCTATGTTGCTAGTTATAGTTGTTAGCTTAGTTATGCTTTAATCATGCTTAGGCTATCGTTTTGTTAAGCTTAGCATTTTTCTTTGCATGGAGGTTTCGATTTGTGTTAGGAGGCCTTAGGGAGCTTTGTTGGCCTTAGGAGTCGGAGAATAGGCGGACAGTGAAGAGAAAATGAGGTTCTCCCCAAAAGATGTCAGAGCGGATGTACGGTCTCATGACCGGACGTACGACCCGTTGTGACTCAGCGGACGTACGGCCTCCAGTCCGGACGTACGGCCAGAGTGTTATAGGGAAACCATATTTTCACCAGGCATCCCATAGCTCATGTTTACTTGTTATAGAGTTGTTCTTTAGTATAAATAGAACTGATGATAGGTCTTTTCTCAGTATTCGAGTTTATGGAGCCTCAAGGGAATTACATGGAGAAGTTTTACGGCCCGGGTGAGTACAAACTCACATGGATGCTTTGTTGTTACTTTTCTTGCATTGCACGTATTTCGTATATATCAAACATGCATGTTTTGCAACTCTCATGAAATATATTTTGGAATTACGGGGAACTCTCTTTTGTGAAAACGTGTGTCTGTTAATGATGCAGGGTTAAAAAGTAAATAATCCAGAAAACAGTAAACAGAAGGGATAAATATTCCTAAGATTGTGAGACTATCACAAAATCAAAGAAATCTTCTCTAAGCAGTAGATGCTATCTAAGCTTGAAGGAAAAAGAACCAAGAAACTCAACTAGTATTCTTATTAAACAAAACCAATAATAATAAAAACTATTTTTCCAAAGGGTCTAAGCCTTGTATTTATAGGCTTAGAGGAAAACATAAAAGAGGTTAACATAAACTAGGATTACATATCCTAGAAGGAAAAGTAATCTAAGATAAACTAGGATTACACATCCTAGAAGGAAAAGTAATCTAAAACCGCGTACTAGAAGGAAAAGTAAACTAAAACAATTAAAAGACTAATAAAGAAACCTAATTTAAATAAAAGACTAAAAGATAAGATAGGTTATCCTAATCTACATTAGTTAACAAGATAATAATGAGACTTGTAAAACTGTGCATGTAAAAGACTAATAAGACTAATTGCATCATAAGACATGGTACACCAGTATGTGCGGTAGTAATGGCCATGGGCTTACTATACGAGTTAGCTTTTTGGTCAATGTGTGCGTGTGTGGGGGCTTTGGATCCAATGACTTGTGACCAATGATGCAGCCATTCCCAATGGATGGTCACTATAGGACGGATGTCATTAGCGGTATGGACCACTCGGGGTTGAACTCGGTTGTGTCGCTAGTGTTACGTATGGTATGTTTTGTGTAATTGCTGGGGCACTGGCATTGTACTACAGATCCCTCGGGACAGCGTCAACCTTGCTGAGAAGGGGTAATCTCTCGAGTAGACCATAACATTGAACTATTACTATTACTCATGATTATAAGCATATATTATCTGTATATATATATCACCTGCATGATAACTATCATCTCATAATGTTGCATGTGCTTTATAATAAAAGAATCCACAAATTAATGACGGGTACGTCATGTGGATTTCTACTCACTAAGTTGTCGGACTTACCCTTGTATTATTTTCCCTTTTTCTCCATATGTACGATTATGCTGTTCTAGATAGTGAATACCGTGAAGCATATGATTCTTATGGAGGACTCGATCCAGGAGATGCTTGAAGACTTATTGCAAGCTTATACGGGTACTCATGGTAACTAATGCTTTGAGTTATGTTGTAGACATTAGGGCTTGATGCATGCTTGCTTGCATATTAAGGATTAGCATAGATCATTTGTACTGATGTATATAGTATGATTTCTGCTACTTTGATTAGACGCTCTGGTTATACTGATTTATGTTTACAATACTTTATTACTTTTGCTGCTTAGTATCCTTTATTTTTGAGGAGTAGAGGTCCCGGAGGTCTTGTTCGGAGCGGAACAAGGTTGGGAGACGAACTGTTGAATTAATTACTAGTTAATTAATTCTCGGGGCGTTACAAAAACAGAAGGTTGGTGGCCCTAGAGGCGCCTCCCAAATGTGAGACAAAAATAATTACAACATGTTCTATTTATAAGAAAAATTAGGTTTGCTGCCAAGTCAGGTGTGCTCGATCGCAATCATGAGGTACGCGATCTAGCGTGCGTAACCGTTATGGAATTCCACGGTGCAGTAGGTTAGCGTGGCGGCTAGGTCAATCGCGCCTTGGTGACAAGGCATCTTGCGATCGCGGGTCATGCTCGATACAGGTCTGTGCTCGAGTGCATGTGCATTAGCTCATTCGCTTGATCGCAGGTGTGCTTGATCGTAGTTCCTGTGCGATCGAGCACATTGCCAGGATCTTGATTGCTTCTTTGGCCATTTCCACCCTCTTAACTGCATTTCGATTGCACGGACCTGCAACACACTAAAACACTAAAATAAACTAAAACATTAGATATTAACAAAGCTAAGAGCCTAACGAATATAAATTAAGAGGTCCAAATAAGCACTTTTAGGCACTCATCATCCGCTGCTTTTCTGGGCCTATAAATAGCACCTTACCCCCTTCGTGTTTCTCACAAATTCAGAACACCCCAGGCTGCCAGAGTGTTCCAAGCTTTGTGAGTGTTTTGTGTGTGTGTGAGGCGTTTGTGAGTTCGAAATGTTCATGAGGCGAAACTCTTGTGGTTTTGTTTCAAGGAGATTTGGAGAGCCTGGACCTTTCGAAGTTTTTGGAGACGCGTATCGATCCAGGTAAGTTTTAACTCACATAATGCGCATTGTTATTTTCCATGCACTGCACATCTATTTTGTGTACCAAGCAAACATGCATATTTTACAACTCTCACAATTTATACTTATTGCACATGAACTCTGTCATTTTGAGAAAAATATTTTGCTAAATATGTTAACCAAGTGGGACTTGTAAAATGACATGCATGTAAAATACAGACAAGATAATTGCATCGTATGACATGGTACACCGATATATGCGGTAGTAATGGCCATGGGCTTACTATACATATTAGCTTTATGGTCAAATGTGTGCGTTATGTGAGGGATATGGATCCATTGGTTTTGTGACCTGGATGCAACCATTCTCAATGGTTCGGTCACTATAGGATGGACATCATTAGTTGGTGTGGGCCACTCGAGATCGGACTTGATCGTGCCACTAATGTTACGTATGGTATTTTATGCAATGGCTGGGGCATTGGCATTGTATTATAGGTCCATCGGGACAACATCAACCCTACTGAGAAGGGGTAATATCTCGGGTAGACCATACTGTTGAACTATGACTATTGTTACATCATATGCATATATCATTACTATATATATCATGCATAATTAAAATGTCATGATGGAACTGTTTTTGCTTATTAAACACTTGAGTTCATTATCAAAACTGGTATGGGCATTATCTGCGTTAAAAATCACTAAGTCTTAGACTTACCCCTTTTTATTTATGTCTTTCCCCATCATTACAAATAATTGTGCGGTTTAGCTGCACTAGACTACTTGGGTGATTGCTCTGGACCTGATATGGGTAATCTTTGAGGATATGGATCCTGTTTGGCTTAGGACGATGTGGGAGGATTGAGGGTCTACCTGTGCAAACATGATCGAGATTTTGATCTCATTAGCTCTATTGAAGCTTAAGTCTAGGCTTTGATCTGTTGATCTTTTGTAAACAATGTTGATGTATCTTATTTGGGCTGTATCTATTTCCTGATGATGGTTCGATGACCAATACATTTGATAACTCTTTGTTATATTATGGATGCAGTACTTTATTTCGGGTATTGTTGTGTGATGTTTCCATTATTGTCTCTTAATCCCATAGTCTTGGTAGAGTCTTCTACTAATGTTTTCTTGTTATGACGAGAAAAGCGTTTTTCCCGAAGGTCGTGTCTTGGAGGGATATGGCTGGGATGGCGCGCCGTGGGATCAATTACTAGATAATTGATATTCCCATTGGGTGGTGCGTCACAGTTGGTATCAATGCCTTTTTTGCTCTGAGAAGACTATAGGATAGAGGGACAAGAGAACTTAGGACATGATCACACCAGAGATTAGGCTAAAGGAGCAATAGGACTTAGTCTCTAGGTTTGTTCGCTTGGTTCTAGTAGAGTCAGTTCTAACTCTGCTCTTCACTGCAGATCATGCCACCCCGAAGAAACCCTGCAACTGGACCTAATGCGTTGGAGATCGGAGAAGGAAGTGTCCACCTTGAGTCTGTGGACATTCTTGTCGATGAAGCGACTCTCCTAGGAAGTCAAGTGATGGATTCGATTGGCCAGTTGGATTCGGCCATAGATCGCGATAGGATTGCGAGACAGCCAGTTGAAGGTACTAGATGTTCTTTGAAGGATTTTTGCAGTCATCAAGTGGAGAGTTTTGACGGGAAAAGCGATCACACCAGTGTTGAGAATTGGTTGAATGACATGGAGGAGTTGTTAGCTACTCTTGGATGTATGAATGAGCAGAAGGTGGCTTATGCTGCTTATAAGCTAACTGGAGAAGCTAAGTGCTGGTGGCATGATAAGAAAGTGGTGCTTGTCGCTGACTTGGGTTCGAATACTACCATTTCTTGGGAAGTCTTCAAGCATGAGTTCAATCAGCATTTCTTTCCATAGACTCATGCAGGAGGTGAAGGCACGAGAGTTTTTGGATTTGGTCCAAGGAGGGATGTTGGTGATTGAGTATGCTGCTAAGTTTCTGCAGTTGTCGTGTTTTGGATTCTACCTCATCCCGACTAAGGAGAAGAAAGCGAAGAAGTTTGAACGAGTTCTGAACTCTCTCGTATTCAGATCATGATGAGCTATTTCGACATTCGGGATTTCTCCCAACTGGTTGATAAGGCGTCGATCTACGAGGAGAGTTTGAAGGAGAATGCGGCTGAGTACGCGGATCAGAAAAGGAGGACCCAAGGAACTGGTACTTCGGTCGGAGGAGCCGGGCCAACTAAAAGGATGGCGGTGGGGAGTTTTCCACCCTAGAGGTCACAAGGACGTACCTTTGGTAACCCTCCAGTTTTGTCGCAAAGAAATCAGATGTCGGAGTGTGCAAGAAGTGTAATTGTGTACATTGGGGACCCTGCAGGATGGCAACCAGGACTTGCTATCACTACAGCCAGTTTGGTCACTTCAGCAAGGGCTGCGTGAGCAAAGGGGTTGCTCAGAAGCCTTTGGCGTCAGCTAGGATTTACGCCCTTGTTCCAGGAGAATCGGAAGGAGGACCGGAAGTGGTGAAAGGTACTGCCCCTATACTTGGATTTGAAGCTTCAATTTTGTTCGATTTAGGGGATACCCACTCTTTTGTATCTATAGTGTTCGTAAGGTTTGGCTAGACTTGTTGTGAGAACTTTGGAATCTAGTCTAGCTATAACTACACTCGTAGGGAAAACTATGGTCTGTAAGCATGTAGTTTGCGAATGCCCTATTAGCATTTGTGGAAGAATACTTCCCGCAAACTTATTTGTTCTCCCTATGTTTAGTTACGATGTTATTCTCGGAATGGATTGGTTGATGAAGCACTCGGCGATTATTGACTACGTTTTAAAGCAAGTAACGCTTATGCCATGGGGAGAAGGAAAAGTGACGTACGTTGGATCGCGAGTGAGGTCTTTACCTCTAACGATTTTGGCTGTGCAGGCGAGGAAGCTTATCGTCGGAGGTGATCAGGCGTTTTTGGCATTCGTTGTCACTCCAACGAAGCAAGCAAAGAAGAATCTAGAAGATATTTTTGTGGTGTGCGAGTATTTAGATGTCTTTTCGTCAGATTACTCTGGATTACCACCACTGAGGGAGGTGGAATTTGGGATTGAGTGTGTGCCAAGCACTAACCCTATCTCTAAAGCACCTTATAGGATGCATCGTCGGAGTTGAAAGAGCTAAAGGAACAGCTCCAGGAGCTATTGGATAAGGGTTTCATTCGCCCTAGTACATCACCATGGGGAACACCGGTGTTGTTTGTTAAGAAGAAGGACGGGTCAATGAGGATGTGCATTGACTATTGGGAATTGAATAAGGTGACGATTAAGAATCAATATCCTTTGCCAAGGATTGATGACCTGTTAGATCAGTTGCAAGGAGCGTGGGTATTTTCTAAGGTCGATTTGCGCTCGGCGATCACAAAGTGAGGGTGAAGGAAGAGGACATTCCTAAAACAGCCTTTAGGACTTGTTATGGACACTACGAGTTCTTAGTTATGTCTTTTGGACTAACTAATGCCCCAGCAGTCTTTATGGACACGATGAATAGAGTCTTTTATGATTACTTGGATCAGTTCACCGTTGTCTTTATTGACGATATCTTGATCTACTCAAGGATGTCGGAGGAGCACGAGGAGCATTTGCGGAAGGCATTGGAGAGGCTTAGGAGGGAGAAGCTCTATGCTAAACTCAAGAAGTGCGAGTTCTGGCTAGATAGCGTGTCTTTCCTCGGGCATGTTATTTCTGGTGAAGGAATAGCAATTGACCCGGAGAAGGTGGAAGCTGTGGTAGAGTGGACTAGACCAACTAGCGTGTCTGAGATTCGGAGTTTCTTAGGACTCGTTGGTTACTATCGACGCTTCATCGAAGGTTTTTTGAAGTTGTCGGGACCACTTATTGCTTTGACTAGGAAGAATGCTCGTTTTGTTTAGACGGATGAGTGTGAGCAATGTTTCCAAGAGCTGAAGAGGCGATTGGTAACTGATAAGTGCTTAAATATTCATATTTAAGCCCCTTAATTTATATTTGTTATGCCTTTAGTTTATGTTATTTTGTCTATTTTACTTTCTTTTTGTGTTTTCTGTGTTTTTGTAGGTCATGGATGAAAATGAAGCGTTTCTAGAAATGTTCCAAGCTTAAAGGGCAAATTGGAAAGATCTAGAAGATGTGGAAATGATAATCGGAATTTATCAAATTGAAGTCAAAATCGGATTAAATTTGGATCCTGAACATGTCTCGGTATTTTAGCCATAACTTTTAGTTCAGGTATCGGATTGAGGTGATTCCAACGGCATTGGAAAGATAACTCAAAATTATACATATTATTGTGAAATAGCATTTTCCTAATTTGGACCGGCGCAATGCTAAAATCACTCCACAAGTTAGAAGCCCAATTCTGGACGAATCCTTCTCCGATTTGTAATAGGATTGTCTCCTAAATTGACTAGGAGATAGAATTCCGAAATTCCTAGGTTTACTAGTGTTTCTAGGACTCCCCTAAAGCCTATAAATAGACCTCTAAGCCTCACAATTAGATACACAATTTCAGAGAGGAGAATTTGGAGGCTACTTCTAGGAGCAGTTTTCGGTTCTTTCTTTTCCTTTTCTTTTTAGTTTTTATTTTAATTATGTGTAACTAATTATTTTAGTAGGGCTGGATTGAAACCCTAATTATGTTTATTTAATATTTCAATATTAGGCGCCTTTGTGATAATCATATTGTGTATTGCTTAACTTGATTAATGCCTGTTTTATTGAATTCCTCATATGTATGTGATTGGCCATTATATGCATGTGGTATGGACTTGTTAGTTAGATCAATTTGGATGACCGAGTCCTGGGTTTAACATAAGTAACAAAAGTAATCACGCCGGGTTCTTGGGTTAATCAACATGGGAAAACCGAGTATACACCATGCCTAGGTCTCATGTGGTTTATGGGTTTTCACAGTTCATATGCTTTCCTAGAGAACAACTTAGTATACACCATGCTAAATCCTTTAGGAAAGAAAAGAGTTAGAGTATACACCATGCCTAATTAGTTGTAGAAACCAATAGCTTAAGGGTATACACCATGCCCTTAGGTTGGCAACCATTAGGTATTCATAATATGATTGGAGCATTGGCATATTGTTATATTATTTGAATATGATTAGTGGTGGATATCAAAGCCCTACACTTTTATTTACACTTTTATATCTTTATTTTTCATAGTATCAAATTTTGACAAAGTTGATATTTTATTAATTTAAAAATTAATCCTCGTGGGAATGATCTCATGCTTGTTATACTATTTTTGATCTTGTGCACTTATAGTTAAAACGTACTCAATATATTATTATTAATAATAGTATTTACCACAGTTTTTGGCCAAAAACTTGTGCCAAATACTAATAAATTAATAGATAATATTAAGCTCAATATTTAATCACAAGGCATCAAAACAATAGTATTAAAAAAATAATCGATCCCACGGAGATTGTTAATATTAGAATTAATTAACTAAATTAAAATACCAAAGTGTCACGAATTGATATTATGAAAATATATAAAGATAAATTAGTGTAGCCTTGATATCCACCACTAATTATGCTCAATTAATAAATCAATATGCCAATGTTCTAATCATATTATGAATACCTAATGTTTGCCAACCTAAGGGAATGGTGTATACTCCTTAAGCTATTGGTTTAAGCAACCTATTACAAATGGAGAAGGATTCTTTCCAGAATTAGCATGGTGTAACTAAGTTGTTCTCTAGAAAGTGTGAAATTTGAAAATGCAACCACATGAGACCTAGGGCATGTATAATTCCTGAGTTTCCCATGTTGATTAATCAAGAACCATGGATTACTTTGTTAAAGTTATGTTAATACTCAGACTGTTTATCCAAATTTAATCCGATTTTGACTAACAAGTCCATAAATGCATATAATCATCACATACATATGAGGAATTCAATAAAACAGCATTAATCAAGTTAGAATACAATATGATTATCAAAACACAGCCAATATTGAAATATTAAATAAACATAATTAAATTCAATAGGCCTACTAAAATAATTATTAACATAATTAAAATAAAACTAAAAGAAAAGGAAAAGAAAGAAATGTAGAATGTATCTAATTGTGAGGCTTAGAGGCAATGATATTGACTTTAGAGAAACACTAGTAAACCTAGGAATTTCATCTCCGAGTCAATTTAGGAGACAATCCTTTAGATTTGGAGGGAATTGGATTTAACGGATTAGAAGTATCTCACTCAAATTTGAAAAAATGATATATAATTTGAGTTAGAGAATCAATTATCATCTGAGCTAAGGAATGGTTTTGATCAATGTTGATAAATTCCTTAACCATCTTGTTAATTCCCATTGTTATTTGTTTGATTTTTAGTGTTTTCTTAAACAAGAAATACCATTGAGCATGATGTGGTCAAGTTTAATCAAATCAAGGAAAGGATAAACTCGGAATTTCTCCAATTTGAGTCAAAACCGGATCGTATAGAATTTCAGATTCTGAATATGTCTTAGTATTTTGGCTATAACTTTCAGTTCAAATATCGGATTAAGGTAATTCGAGCGGCATTGAATAGCTAATTTAAAATTCTACAAATTATACTGAAATAGGATTTTCCTAAATCGGACTCTCGCTATGCCAAAATCGTCCTGCAAGAGAAGGAGGCAAATTTGGACGAATCCTTTTCCTACTTGTACATGGATTGCTTCCTAATTCGACTAGGAGATTGAAATCTGAATTTTCTAGGTTTCCTAGGGCTTCTAGGACTCGTTTCTCCCTATAAATAAGCCTCTAAGCTTCAAAAGAATAGATACTTAGTTTTAGACAGAAATTATTTCTTGGAGACTTAGCGGAGTCATGAGCGGCTAAACCCCTTTGTGGGGTGTTGATGTAACCCTATCCAAGCACAATGGTTTGATTGTATTTAATTTCTAGATTTTCAGTTTATGCATGTTGATTGTATAACTATGAGAATTGCTACATATGGATTTTGTTCTTAATTATTAAATACAATTGTTCTTAATTTCTAAATTCAATATTTGTGAAATTCTTCTCATGTTTGAGAAAGTCTTTTACTTTTATTGAACTCAAATCATTATTATTTTTTGTGATTATGAGGATGATGGTTATACAATGGGTTTAATTGACATATGATTAATAGGATTAAGATAGGCCATACCTAGGAAAGACGGGTTGTACTATACCCTAGTTTAGTGTAATTTAGTTAGACGATCCGTGCCAATCGAAGATAGGTTATGCTATTCCATTAATTATATGAAACTTATTAAAGGATTTTATAGTTTATGCCTAGGAAAGACGGGTCATGCCACATCTTAGTGGTTAGGTGGACAATCTGTGCCAACTGAAGATAGATTATCCTTATTCTTTAATATTGTATTTCTTGTTCTTTTATAACATGCGTAGAATGAATTTCTGGGATTAAATCTGATTAGCCATTGTTGTACGGATAGAGGTGAAGTCAATACCCTACACTCTCTCTCATATTTTAATTCTCTTTTATTTTATGCATTTACTTTTAGAAAACAAAAATCAAAACAAACATCTTTTTAATTAAGTTGATTTTAATCTTTCAAATTTGATAACGAAACCTCAGTCCTTGAGGTTCGACACCCTTTATATAGCCCTATCCTACGGGATTCATCCTATTGCGAGTGGTAATTTTTATTGATGATAATTTTGGTCACAAAAATACCACATCACTTGGGATTTCTCAACCCCTGTTGATTAAGGAACTCACTAGGATGGGATTGGAAGTAGTAGGCAAAGGTATACCTGTACACCTGGCTAACCTGCTGGTTTAGTCAGAATTGCTTGCAAGAATCAAGGCAGCTCAGCTTGAAGATCTTGAGTGAGCCAAGATCAAGCAATTACATGCGGAAGGTAAGGCAAGGGAGTTTTGTCTTAAGGAGGATGGGTTGCTCACCCATTGCAAGCAAGTGTGTGTACCGGGAATCGGAGGACTGAGGAAGGAGATAATGAGTGAGACTCATTATTCTCCATACATTGTGCATCCTGGAGGCACCAAGATGTACTGTGATGTGAAAGGGGTCATATTGGTGGAACAATATGAAAAAGGACATTGCGAAGTTTGTGGAGTAGTGCTCGACCTGCCAACAAGTGAAGGCGGAGCATCAGAGGCCGGCGGGGATGCTTAAGCCATTGCTTATACCGAAGTGGAAGTGGGATGAGATTGCGATGGATTTTATTTTGGGTTTACCAAAGACACCCACTGGCGAAGATTCCATTTGGGTTGTTGTCGATTGTTTGACGAAGAGTGCTCACTTTATTCCCATAAAGGTTAAGGGTTCGATGGATAAGTTAGCCAGACTATATGTCCAGAATGTAGTCCGTTTACATGGAGTACCATCGGCAATCATTTCAGACAGAGACTTTTGTTTTACTTCGAGGTTTTGCAAAGTCTTCAGAAGGAAATGACGACGGAGCTAAAGTTCAAGATCGCTTTTCATTCTCGAGCATAAACTAGATCCTAGAGGATATGTTGCAGGCATGTGTGTTGGAATTCAAAGGTAGCTAGGTTCAATACTTGCCTTTGATCGAGTTTGCCTACAACAACAGTTATCAGGCGACTATTGGAATGCCGCCGTATGAAGCACTTTATGGACAAAAGTGCCAATCACCTTTGTATTAGGACAACGTTGGAGAGAGACAGACGTTGCGGTCGGGCTGATTGAGGACACCTGTGAGAAGGTGCGTGTCATCAAGGAAAGGATGAGTGTAGCTCAGAGTTGGTAGAAGAGTTATGTTGACAACCAAAGGAGGCCTTTGGAATTCGAAGTGGGGGATCGTGTATTCCTAAAGGTATCACCTATGAGGAGAGTAATGCAGTTTGGGAAGAAGGGGAAACTTAGCCCTAGATTTGTTGGACCGTTCAAAATTACTCAGATAGTGGGGAGGTTGGCTTATAGGATTGCCTTACCCCCATATTTGGTTGGAATGCATGACCTTTTTCACGTGTCGATGTTGAGGAAGTACATCGCTAACCTCGATGTAATTGTGGAATATGAGCTGTTGGAAATCTAGGAGGGATTAACCTACGTGGAGGAACCGGTTAAGATCATGGACAAAAAGGAGCAGGTAAGATGATTCCTATCGTCAAGGTACTATGGCGTAATCACGGAGTTGAGGTGGCTTCATGGGAAACAGAACATGATATGCGGAGTCGCTACACGCATTTGTTTGAATGATTGTGTAAGATTCTTTCTTTTAAGATTATACTTGGACAATATACCTATTTCCATTTTTAGGTAAGGGAATAGTTGACTAAGAAATGGTTGTTTTCTTCAGGATTATGGCACCTATACCAATCAACTTGGACTGCGTGTGGAACTACTCCTTCTGCGAGTGGATAGATTTGAGAGTAGAGATTGACAAGGATTGGTATAGTGTGGGCAACATTGAGTACGATGCACTCGACGATTTATGAGGAGATTTTCCACAATTGTTTGAAGAGGATGATGTACCAATTAATGGATGGGACGAGATAGTCCAGGAACCTATCGAGCATGATGAAGAGGACTCTACGGACGGAAGGTAACGTTCTACTCATTAAGTGTTGTTCTTTTGGTATTTGTCTTGGAATTTTGAGGACGAAATTCTAATAACGAGGGTAGAATATAGTGACCCAAATTATTAACTAGGCATAAGTAGCTTAGTTAGGGGGATTAATTTGGGCTTTGGGTCACTAAGGACACTAGAGGGGTAATTTGAACTTTTGGATGGACGACGCTAGGTTTGGCTGACGTGCGTTGCTGTCTATAGTCTGAACGTACGGGGGGGACCACTAGAGTATGCTTTGCAAATCGTACACGCGGATGTACGTGGGACCACCGGACGTACGCTACTTTTTGAATACCCTTTGGATAATATTTGGACGTACGAGGTAGCCATTAAACCACTGGGCAAGAACCACCGAATATACACCCTTGGCTAGACGTCCATTGCTTTTATGGGCCTATAAATAGCACCCTACCCCCTTCGTGTTTCTCACAAATTCAGAATGGCCCCAGGTTGCCAGAGTGTTTACAGAGAGTGTTCCAAGCTTTTGTGAGTGTTTTGTGAGTGTGTGTGTGAGGCATTTGCGAGTTTAGAACGTTCGTGAGGAGAAACTCTTGCGGTTTTGTTTCAAGGAGATTTACAGAACTCGAACTTTTTGGAGTTTTTGGAGACGCGTATCGATCCAGGTGAGTTTTAACTCACATAATGCGCATTGTTATTTTTCATGCACTGCACGTCTATTTTGTGTATCGAGCAAACATGCATATTTTACAACTCTCACAGTTTATACTTATTGCACATGAACTCTGTCATTTTGAGAAAAATGTTGTGCTGAAATGTTAACCAAGTGGGACTTGTAAAATGACATGCATGTAAAATACAGACAAGATAATTGTATCATATGACATGGTATACCAGTACGCGAAATAGTAATGGCCACAGGCTTACTATACATGTTAGCTTTATGGTCAAATGTGTGCGTTATGTGAGGGCTGTGGATCCATTGGTTTTGTGACCTTGATGCAACTACTTCCAATGGTTTGATCACTACAGGATGGAAGTCATTAGTTGGTATGGGCCACTTGAGGTTGGACTTGATCGTGCCACTAATGTTACGTATGGTATGTTATGCAATGGTTAGGGCATTGACATTGTATTATAGGTCCCTCGGGATAGCATCAATCCTGTTGAGAAGGGCTAGTATCTCAGGTAGACCATATTGTTGAACTATGACTATTGTTACATCATATGCATATATCATTACTATATATATATCATGCATAATTAAAATGTCATAATGGAACTAATTTTGCTTATTAAACACCTGAGTTCATTATCAAAACTGGCATGGGCATTATCTGCGTTAAAAATCAATAAGTCTTAGACTTACCCCCTTTTATTTATGTCTTTCCCCATCATTACCAATAATTGCGCAGTTTAGCTGCACTAGACGAAGATGCCGTCAGAGACTACTTGGGTGATTGCTTAGGACCTGATACGGGTAATCTTTAAGGATATGGACCCTATTTGGCTTAGGACGATGTGGGAGGATGGAGGATCTGCCTGTGCAGACATGATCGAGATTTTGATCTCATTAGTTCTGTTGAAGTTTAAGTCTAGGCTTTGATCTGTTGATCTTTTGTGAACAATGTTGATGTATCTTATTTGGATTGTATCTATTCCCTGATGATGTGTAATACCCCGATAAAAGTAACCTTCTATTTAGAAGATTCCCTTTTGATTGAATGCTTAAACCCAAACCATTAGTAAAGCCGCTTAGGCGAAAGCCTAAAACCCTTAGCTTAACCTAATCATATTTGGATAGAAGCTTAACACTGACCCACAGGGGGCGGACGTACGCTAGGTCTAGCGACGACGCTCGCTCAGAAATCTTGGATGTCGATGGGGACCACCAGACGTACGCTCTGCAAAAGTACATCGGACGTACGTGGGACCACCGGATGTACGCTACTTTTTGGTATACCCTTTGGGTAATACTTGGACGTACGAGACACCCTTTGGACCGATGTGCACAGACCACCAGACGTATGCTAGGGTTGCCAAACGTCCGCTGCTCTGTCAGGGAGTTGGTGGCGGAATTTCTCTATAAATAGCCCGCCCCTCCCCTTCATTCCTCAAACTTCTTCTTCCTCTGGTATACCCCTAGGCTGCCAGAACCATTCCTTGGTGTTTTGAGAGAGAAATCCATAAGAAAGAACGTCGACGGAGACTTCCGAGGAAAGAAAAGCATGTCCGTGCTTAGCTTCGGGGTAAGATCTGTTCCCTTGTTATTATCACTTTGTTATCTCATGTTTCTACCCTGATAATGGCTTCAAGTATTCACTAAAGTGTTTTCCTAAAAACGGTGATGTTTTCAAAAGGGTTTTCTCAAAGAATTGAGGTTCTGTGATTCCTTACATTGCATGTTCTATTTTGGTGGCTTAGAAAGGGTCTAGAGGTCTGTGAAGACCATTGGAAACGTGCACTATCCGAACCTTAAAACAGTGTGCTTAACACATTGAACGGACGTACGCTTTCGAGGGCGGACGTACAGTCAGAAGGCAGAGCACCTATTCTTAAGCTTCATACGTGTACGCTCCGACTTAGCCTTAACTCTAGAATGACAGTGTTTTGTATCCGTTATAACAGGAAATAGCTTTGTTGGAGGATTCACTCGAATGTGTGAGGTAAGTAGACATTTACACCCTTTTTCGTAATCCGTGGGATATGTCAGTTGACTGATCATGTGCATGATATGAGCATGTTTACTTTTCGTAATTACTCGGTAACTGCATGATTAAATAAATCACCAAGATGCATCGTAAGACATGGTACGCTGGTACGTGTGGTATGAACTGCCATGGGCTTATTATATAGACTACGTATTATGGTCAAATGTGTGCGTTATGTGAGGGCTGCGGATCCATTGGTTTCGTGACCTTGATGCAACCATTCCCAATGGTTCGGTCACTACAAGACGGACGTCACTAGTTGGTGTGGGCCACTCAGGGTTGGACCTGATCGTGCCACTAGTGTTACGTACGGTATGTTATGCAATGGTTGGGGTACTGGCATTGTATTATAGGTCCCTCGGGACAGCATCAACCCTACTGAGAAGGGGTAATATCTCGGGTAGACCATGTATGTGAGTTATGATCTGTAAAGCATTATCCTTATTTGCATCAAAACAATTAGGCAGTTATCGCCGGTTCTACACCATAGAGCTTTAAAAACCTTGTAACCTATAAGATGGTGTATTAGCGGAGATAATGTCCTCTTTTGGGCTTATACTCAAATGGCACGTTTACTTTTATTAATTGGGCTCATATCATAACTACGTGTGGGGTCTACTTACTAAGTCATTAGACTTACGCGGTTACTACTCCTTAGGTAAACTGATTTACTATTGCAGAGACAGCTAGAGTTGCTCTTGCTCGACCGATTGTGCACTATCTCCAGTTACAGGTTTGTTTTAATTATCTAGTAGCTCTATGTTCTTACTTGATGAACCATAGTACTCTCAGATTTATTCACCTTCCTTGCATTACTCTGACAAGTTTTTACAAGGGCGATGACCTGTTTGACCACTCATTGGTTCAACTGGGTGAATTGCCAGTGACTCTAACGGATTAGCCAAGGCTAATTTTGGGGGCGTTACATGATGGTCCAATGACCAGTACATTTGATGACTCTTTGTTATATTGTGGATGTAGTACTTTATCTCGAGTATTGCTGTGTGATGTTTCCATTATTGTCTCTTAATCCCATAGTTTTAATAAAGTCTTTCACTGTAGTTTTCTTGTTACGACAAGAAAAATGTTTTTCCTAGAGGTCGTGACTTGGAGGGACTTGGTTGGGATGGCGTGCCGTGGGGTTAATTACTAGATAATTGATATTCTCATCGGGCGGGGTATCACAAAAACATATGCTAGATCATTAAAGAAAGCACCAAGGATTTCTCATCCTTTTCCACCACCATTGCCATATTTGGGATGATCGTGCCTTCTATTGTTTATGGATTCGCTTCAATTAATAGTCATTCTAGCATCATCTTTAGCAATATGATAATTGAGATATTGGACCACTTTCTATCTTTTTTTTCTTTTACAAAAATAATTCATAGCTGGATGGATTGGTAGGTTCTTAGAGAGAACCTAAGCCTCCTAACAAAAACAAGGTTTGAAGATAATTTTTTGTATAATTTTTCTTTATTCAATCACACTTTAATTAAAAAAAAAAAAAACTTACAACTGATAAAAGTGGAGATAAACTCCTTATTGGAGATAGACTCAATGGACTCCTACTATAATAGTTACTAAGAAGCGATAGAAACCTATTACTATTGTTCTACAATAACTTAAAGACTTTGACTTATATAGATGAGATTATCTTGTAATATCCTTATTTGTACTGTAGCTACAAAGCCACCAATAGAAAACAATTGAACAAGTAAAAGATAACTCCTTCTCCAAACTTCTTCAATGTAACATATTCTTCCATTACATTTGGCTTATCAACTAGTACATGAATTCCACACTTCTTCACTTCAACTGTTGCCCAAAGTTCGATGAGTACCTCAATTTGTTCTCCACTTTCAATCACCAATTCATTTCTTATGAGTGGCATCTGGTATAGAAATAAATGATCTTCTTTTTTTTTGGAAAAAGAAAGAAATGATTACCATAGGTTATGGGAGCAGGAAAGAGTGTTGGCCAAAAAACGTGTTGGTTGCCTCTAGTTTTATTTTGGATTTTCACGCAAGGAGAAAAACATCTGAAGGATTTGACCCTTTGATAGGGATAAGGTTATGATTAGATTATATTTAATATTAGATTAGATTATTAGGATTAGAGTTTATTTGAATTTGAATATTAGAACTTTAAATGTTTTCACTTTAAGTGTAAGAATCCTAAATTCCTTTAGGGTATTTTTAGTTGACTCCTAAGTTTTAAAAAGAGTTGGCTTAAGTTAACATTGAGAATGGGTGAATAAATATATAATAATAATAATAATAATAATAATAATAATAATAAGAAGCAGAAGAAGAAGAAGAAGAAGAAGAAGAAGAAGAAGTAATTAATTAATAAAAGAATAAAATAAAATAATAGTAATAATAAAATAAAGTAAGATATACAATAATAAAAAAAGAAGACCCAAACGCCGCCCACCCATTGAAAACCCTCTTCCGTGAACTATACCTGGAAAGAGTCGGTTGCTTTTTGGAAACCCAAGTCAGTAGGTTTTTTTTGAGAAATACGCAGAAGCCAATAGTGAACCGTTTGCTATCGGGACAGCCAGCCTTTACGTAATAGGGTAGCATTGGAGAATGCAAAGAAGGTGGTTTTCGGTCTTGGAGTGATGGTTAAGCCAAGGCCAAGTGATCGTACCAAATTTGGGTACTCGCAATAGAACGAACCGTTAGGTCGTATAGCGTTGCGCAAGTACCGAGATCGAACCACAGAGAATGGAGTTTTGCAATTAAAAACTAACACGACTCTTAAATTTAATATATCTTAACCTAGTTCCAAAGTGAGAGATGATGTGCAGAAATTAAATTATTCTAAAAATGCAACTGTATGGATAAAATAACTAAGGTTAAAGACAAACCTCACCCAATAAAAATTAGCTTAATACATTAAACACTCATTTTCCGTTTTTAAACTTTAAACCCTTCAAGACACTCTATTGTGGTTATTGACACAAGTCAAACCGAATAATGTGTTTACCGTTAAGGAGATACAATGAGTATTGATTATGGATAAAATCATCCACTGTATCCTTGGATCACAGTGGATATTAAATCACAACCAATAACTCGTTGTGCACCTGGCTTGGAACACATCACAGGATGACTATCAATGTATCAATAACTCACAACCATTCAATTATTTGTCACAGAAATTAAATGACGAGTACGGAATTAAATGACGAAAAATAAAGCATAAAATGTAAAAGCAAGAAATATAAACTAAGGGTGAGGCTTCATCTTCAACCTAAGTTGAAGATTTTAGCCACCCATTGAATAACAAAGCATAATTAAAGTAAAAGAATGCATTAAAATTAAATTAAAAGGAAAAGCTTACAAATAAAAGGGGCAGAGCAAGGCAAACAGAAACAAAATGCTCTCTAAAAATCGCCCCAAAAAAATGTGTGTTCTACCAAATGGACCTAGGGTCCTATTTATAGACTAAAAAATCGTACGAGTGCGTTTGAACGTATACAGTGCGTTGAGATCGTCTTTGCTAAGTTGCGTTCGATACGTATGTCGTTCGACCCACGAGAAAACCGTGGATGGACTCCTAGGGCACCCGCGCGAGATGCGGGATGATGGGGACTGCGTTCGACCGTGCCTCCTGCGTTCGACCGTGAGTGCGTTCGAACGCACCAAGTGCGATCGAATGCACTTGGCAGGGATCCATTTCTTCACTTAGTGTATTTTTGCTCTCTTGTGGCCAACTTTTGTTGTAAAGACCTGCACAACTCAAAACACTAAAAAACACAAAAAATAATTAGATATTAACAAAGCTAAAGACCTAACAAATATAAGTTAAAGGGGTCAAATATACACAATTTGACACTGATCACCAAGAGAACCCTTCAGATACCACAAGATGTGTTTTATAGCCTGGAGATGTATGGTAGTGAGAGCGTGCATGAACTAACAAACTTGATTGATGGCATAGCAGATGTCAGGTTTGGTGATAGTGAAGTACTGAAGGGTGCCAACAATGCTATGATATTCTGTTGCATCAGAGAGAGGAGCACCATCGTATGTAGAGAGCTTTGAGATAGACGCAAGGGGTGTGGGACATGTCTTGGAGTCTTGCATATGAGTGCGAGTAAGCAGATCCGAGGTGTATTTAGTCTGAGTCAAGACTAGAGCAGTCGATGTACGTTTGGCTTTGATTCCCAAGAGGAAATGAAGATCACCAAGATCTTTCATGGCGAAGTACGTACCTAGTCGTTGAATGAAAGAAAGGAGATGAGAGGAAACTGAGGCAGGATGGTAGTCTTGAGAAAGATCCTACTGCGAATTGCTCTGTGGCTGGACAGGAAAGAGGTCAATAGCAGCAAGGATAGGAGACATATCCATATACGTGCTCTTTTGTTTTCATTATTCTTTTTGGTTACCAAACCTGATGAAAGAGAGGGAATTTAAGAAATTCATCCAAGAGCAAGGGTTATCTTTTTGTGGGTTAATCGAAAGCGAAGTCAAGGAATGTAAGAAAGAAGAGGTGTTGAATGCTATAGGTAGATCATGGAATGTATTTTGCAATTATGGTTTCGTCTTCGAATGGTAGGATTTAGCTATGTTGGAATTTGAGGGATGTTGATGTGATCTTTATCAGCCATTTCGATCAAGTAATACACTATAGAGTTTTCTCTAGCTCTAAAACATGGAGCTGTGTGGCATCCGTAGTTTCTTGGGATAATTGTCGAGTTAGAAGAACTGAGCTTTGGGCAGATGTTGAAGCTAGCTTGGTCGGCTTTGAGGGTACTCTATGGCTGTTATTGGGTGACTTAAATGCAATTAGAAAGCGGAATCAAACCATAGGATAAGGTAGGGTAGTTAAAAGGTACCTTCGATTATATTTAAAATAAACTAGATTTATCAGATATTACTATAACAATATTAATATGAATTTCATACAAAAGCAGATGGCAGAGTTCACTAGTTGGTACCTACAATGAACTTTGTAGGTGAAGTGTTTATCAGAAGCATAGATAGATAGAGCCCCGACCCTTATGTAAGCACGCACTCCATTCCAACAAGGAAGTTGAAAGCACCCTCCTTTCCTTGTCCAACTCCTTATAAACTATGATGGAACGGCAACGAACGAAACCTTATTTAGCTCTTTGTTCATCTTGCTTTAATTGCTTTGATCGTTCACTCTGCTCTCTTTTGTACCCGAACGTGAGGCATCCTTGGCCCCTGTTACATTGCCACTATTTGTCTTATTAGTTGTGAGATGGACGTATTGATAGATCTCATCACAACACTTTTTTCCCATGAAAAAGATGAAACAAAAGAAAGTCATGGAATTTACAAAGACTGAAACAATAAAAGAAATAGAATCGGGGGATTCGTTATAATCATAGGTTCGGGTCAGATATAAGTCACCGAACAATGACTCAATCTCAACAAAAGAAGGATGTTCTAGTTCATTGAACTATTACTAAATCACGTGATAAAAGAAGAATGTTGTTAGGGGGTCTGCAACATGACTCTCTCTCCTAAGGACTATCCCCCAATAGAGGGGGAAATACATGTACAAAGACTACTGGAGACTAGCTTGACTTCATTCTTTCAACTTATAACCACTCCATAGAAAGATTCTTACTTTTAACATATTCATTTTTATTTCAGTATCCGGCCAAATGACACTACATTTCTCCATCCCGACATTCCTGACGTGAGGAAGTAATGAGAGAAGGGCCTACCTTAACCATGTAGCTAGGTTTTACTTCCTATCCGAGTAGCTAGCCTCTTTGTAGTTCCTAATAGTAGCTAGTAGTGCTATCCCAGTAGCTAATGGGAAGCTATCTCCTGGCTGTGCTTCTATTTCCCCCAGTGTCTTCTAGTCTAAGTAGCTAGCCTTCCCTATCCTAGTTGCTAGATGTTAGCTCTTCTTCTTTCTTGTCAGTCTGATGTAACTACGGGTGCCTTTCTTTCCTTAAAGTTCTGGTAGTTGAGGTTGAGTAAGGGTAGTGCGGCTTGGTCCCTCCTAGCAAGAGGGATGAAGTAAGGTCTAAGGGTTGCATGTAGTTTATGTTTTGAAGGTTAGAATAGATTGGATTGGATCTGTCTTCTCTTTTGATTAGTAAGGCCCCCGGCAAATGTGGAACTCAAGGCCGGACCTTCCAATCAACAGTAATCAATCGTCTAACCAAGGAGAAGGGCTTTTTATAACTTCATTGGAGGAGTGCATCCCTTGAGCGCGTAATCAAGCAGTTCTTTCCTGCTCCTGTAATGGATACAGCACGAGAGATGATACGGACAAGTCTTAAGCGCGGTCGGGGGTCCCATCCCTTTTGCAGGGAGTGGGTTTTTTCGGCTGTTTGTTCCTTGGTCGAAACATCGGGCACCGACTCATTGAAACATTAAAAATTTTCCATAGGATATATGTGGTTGCACTAGAACTACTCTACTTTTTGGAGGGGCTCATCAAGCGCTTTCTCCAACTTGCTCGTGGGTTGGCCCAATTTATTCTTATCTATATCCTCAATTGGTGCTTGATCGTCATTATGTGAGAATCCCCTTTCTTTTGAAAAGGAGTCTAACTCTCGCTCGAGTTCACTTCCATTAAAGATATCGAACCAAGTCTCTACTAAAGTGAAATCCGCCCCTTTTAATTCATAAGGATAAGGATGAGCAGAGTGAAGTTGTGTTGTCAATGGATTTCCTTTTGCTAGAAAAGTAGGATGGGGGGCTGTAGAATGATTTTCCCTAGTTGAGGCACTCCTTGATGAGTGAATTGAGTGAGTTGGTTTGCCTTTGCTTCAATCAGATCTGAACCAATGGCAATGGCAAGCACTAGCCTAAATCAATATTATGTTTTTCTTTCATTTACCGGCTCGATCATAGAGAGATGGGTTTTAAAGAAAGAAGATTACTACTTAGTTAGATATAGAAGAACCAATCGAATGCTACTCGGTAACTCACTTGTATCCTTTTGTATTAATGAATGGAAAGATATGGAAAGATGGCAACTTCCTCTGGGTGAAAAACGACTTGAATGGAAATATGGGCAGGAGAGAGATACTTGTGTACGTGGTTAAAAGGTTGAGGGTCTTTTGCCAGGATAGCTACTAAGCTAGTGTTTGCTAGCCCTGGGCATGTACCATTAACCCTTTTTTGGTAAGATAGGCCCTAACATCGCATAAGTTGGGTTCGATAAAATCAGGAAAGACTGCTAGCATAACATCGTCCTTTTCTTTTACTAGGCAAGGGCCTAAATGATCAAGCAGCTCAGTAGTACTTTCAATTGGACAAGTAGTACTTTTTTTTTCGAACATCTTAGGTAAAAGAGAGAAGCGAAGCTGGTTCTCGAGCCTAGGAAGGAAGCTTTAGCACGGCTCGACCGATAGGGAGAGGAAGTGCAACTTTCTCTATCAAAAGAAAGCCAACTTTACCTTGCCCAATGTGCAAAAAATCTTGATTTCAACAAGTAGGCTTCTTCTGATCTTGGCTCATGAAGGGTTACAACAGCCCTAGCCCACGAAAGCATATATGTTTCTGAAAGTGTATACATAAAGTGAATCAGCCTAAGGGCTTCCTCTAGTAGAAGGGCCATGCCTATACGATGTCCGGGTCTACTACCTACCTAAATATATCTTTAGAGTAGACAAACAGTAGTTTAGCTAGCCTGATAGGAAGGCCTCATTGAAAGGTTGCTTCTTGGGTTAAATAGCTTTAGTTAGCAAAGTTATTAAAGTTAGGAACTAGACCTGGAGCTTAAGTCTAAGACTAATTCAACGCCAAAGTCAAACCTTAAACCTTAAGTTGTAGTTGGTGCAGGAGTTAAGGCTAAAGAAAGTGAGTGCCAAGTCCATTGCTAAAGATGAAAGTACTATTGCACTCAAGGGTGGCAGCTACAGATCAAGTTTAGGAAGTGGGCTATGCTTAATTCATCATAAATAAGAAAGCAATGCTTACAACTTCTTAGGTATATCATCAATCAAAGTAAAGTACAAGTACTAGCCAACCAATTCAGAAGGTTTTATAGCCAGTGGAAGGAAACTCCAACAATAAGTCTAGTCTTGGCATAAAGCTATCACATTTGAATCCAATGATAGAAGTTCAGTAGCTTGAGAAATGTAGGGGTCGATTACTTGGTTTTGATCCCAGAGCTCGAGGTCTACTTTAGCTTCCTCTCCCTTGGCTTTGTTCTCAGCCCGGTTATAATAAGGAGATAGTCCGCACTTAACAAAAACACATGTCATATCGGATTTGTCTAAGAGTACACTCCCACTCCTGAACTCTTGAACTAAAGGAATGCTACCAGCAATTAGTAAAGTTAGAAGGTAGTGGGATATCTTGAATATGGATTGAGCTTACTTTATAGTAGACAGTAGACCAACTCTCTTCTCCCCTTGGCCCTATGGTTGAGCTTGCCCTCTTTCATCTATCAGGATGTCAAGTAGCGCATGCATTCCTAAGTGAAAGGTCGGATTCCTTCATTTTTGTCTATCAGATTTAGGAAAGAGCATAGTCCATGTTAGAGGGTGGAGGACTTAAATGACCACCCCCGCTCCCTCTTTTGTATGGTTGACTGTCTGCCTATGATGTGAAAGGAGAGTGAAGAGGCCTTCAATGCGTAGAGAGAGATGGATCAAGATAAGAGCTAGAATGTTAAGAGGCAGGCTTACCCTCTTGTAGTAAGACAGATATGCATGCAATAGAACTGTTGACAAAGTGGTCCAGCTCCGACCTTTAGGGCTGAGTAGCGCCTTTCAAGGTCCTATTTCGAATCCAGGAGAACAATAGTGATGAATAGAGCCCTTATATATATCAATACTTCTTGCCCTTGTTTCGGTGATCAACGACCTTATAGCAATGAGAAGGGTCCTTAAAGGAATAGTAGCTAACAACTTTGATCGTGTTTGCTCCATTGTTGTAAGTCTATCTCTTATATTATAGGTTTATGTAGGTTTATGAGTCACATAAAGCTATAATATATCGAAACCCCTTCCTAATCGATAACTTGAGGGTCAATTTTGCTAATTGATCCTTCTATATTATATCTAGATATGTTTTTACGCCTTCCCAAACCTTTTGAATAAGTTATCGTGGGTGCTACGGACTCAACGGACTTGGATGTGGAGGCGAACATGGACCCAACTTTTGAATGATCAGATTGCTGGATGTGAAACCCTATCTCTGTGGTGGTCTATGAAGACAAGAATAAAGCTTGCTAATAGTAATGAGAAGAATAAAGCTTGCTAGTGATTTACCGCTTAAGCCTCATCTGCTTCTGAAGCATATACACTTCGTGGGATTCCAGATGTAGTGGGCTTAGCCCCAAAGAGGCAAGATTAGTTACATATGTATGACTTACTTATATATCTTGTTAAATGTAATTGTAATTATTGGATTCATACTTTTGCACTCTCGCTTAAGGAAACAAAGTGGATGAAGGGATAGGCTAAGTGTACTAGCTTGGCAAACTGGAGTTATATGTCCCCCTTGGGGAGGGAGAGGCCGGTAGCTGATTTCTAAGAAGTGCCCTTCTCCGAACAAAAGATTGAAGTTTAGCAGCAACCTTTTTGTTTTTGTTTTGGGGGTACATACGAGGGTGTGTATCTTTTTTAAAGAAAGAGCGGGATTGTCAAGCCATGGAGGAAGCTTCCCAGGGCATAGCCGCTTTTTACTTACTGGTGGTGTGAAATCCCTCAATCGGGGGCTATTAAGATAAAGAAAGGGATAGTTTCTGGTTAGCAGAACAATATACTAGGATGTAGGCCCTCTATTCCCACCTCTAGCTGCTGGTAAGCCCTTCTCTCGGTAAATTGAGGGTCTCCCCCTTGTCAAACTAAATTCTAGTAGCTACATAGCGGCAAACGGCGCAGTGATTCCGGAGGTAGCGATAGAGCTAAGCATCAAAAGCAGGTAATTGTAACCATAGGCTTAGTTCTTTTTGGTAGCCCCACCTAGCCTAGGTAGGCCTCACAAGATGGAGCATTCCGAAGGATCGTTTGATGCCCAACGACACCAATATAGAGATCACTTGACAGAATAAGAGCGGGAGACAGACTTCCACTATTTCTAAGGGCAACAGGAGTAAACCTAGTAGTATTGGTTTAGCAATTATGTCAAGTCTCCCCAGTTGCTCACTTGGCTTCGGATGATCAGACTTGTCTTGGATGTGGAACCCCAGAATTGAGGACTTGTGGAGTTGTGGAATATCAGACTTAGGCTCAAACAAAAGCCCTGAAAGCACAGGAAAATAAGGAGCTGTATATATAACCACTGGGATCCAGCACTGCCGTTGGGACGATCTATTGCCCACCCTTCTCTCTTTGGCGGTTACAATATGATATGATATTCTCTGACCTGCCCCTGTTCTTGTTGGTCGTAATCATTATAAATCTTATACCATGGGTGATAGACTAAAACCCCCATTGGCATAATTCCCTTTCTACTTGGTTCATTATTTCATTCTTCACCCCCATGTGCTGGTTGAGAGGGGGTCTAAAACCCATCCATTTAGTGCTTAGTGGGCCTAGCTGGTCCTTGGCAAGGCAAGGGCCATTCGCCTTATTTGTTTTGTGTTTTTTTAAAAGCAGTTTTCTCTCTATCTCCCTAGCGGTTGATCTCCTTTGTACCCCCGCCCTTTTGCTTGATTTAGGGTTCCAGAGAAAGGCTCAACTAGTAAGTCTATTTCCATTTCGAGCAAGTGAAAGGAATTAAGGAGCCACGCATAGATATACGCCTAGTGTGTTTCTTATGAGGTCTTTAGGATTATTTCTCTTATTCTTACCTTACTTAGTTAGTCCTCTATTTCTTATTAACAGGAACTAAAGCCATAATTATTCCACTACACGGGCTGAGCTCCTACCAAGAGTTTATAGGACTTTACTTGAAAGAGGTGGCCTAGGAGTGGTATTACTTACCAATCCAATTTATTCTGCCCTTTCCTTGGGATTGGTTCTTGTTTGTATATCCTTATTCCTTATTCCAACTCACACCTTGTACTTGTTGCATAGCTCTTGTTTATGCGGGGGCCCTAAATGCTTTAATTGTATATCAAGATTGGAAATCTGCTGAGGAATTGGGCCCTAGCTTAAGGCATATTAGGGGTGTAGCCCCTCTGAAATAGGTATGAAATTCCCTCCCTTCAGAGTGGTTTAGAAGAAAGAAAAGAAGTTTCCATGGCATGCGAAGACGGAGATGCAAAGGTAAAAGGGAAGCTACCAGGTGTTAGTTCGACCAAGGAAAGTCTTGGCTTACTCGGTCCAAGTACCCTCTCTCTTTATCCATGGCACTAGCAAACCCGGCCCCTTTTCTTTTTAATTTACTTTCTACTTTCTACTTTCTTATTCTACATTCTATATATGTGTGTTTTCAGCCCAACAAGCAATGGATGAGCGCCTGACGCGCAAAAGTCGTTGCGCTAACGCGCATACGTTTTCTTGCTCCCTTCTTCCTAGATCACTTCCTACCTCGGTTTCTGAGTCAAAATCCCAATCACATCTTTTCTTTTCTATAGAATTGGCTTTCTCCAAAGCGGAGATCCCACCGAGACGTAAGCCGTCTCATCCTTTATTCTTCTAAGTCCAAGTCGTCGTTGAGCTAGGAATTGTAAACGGTTCTGCGAGTCGATCTCTCTCCCTTCTGGGCCCCTACACCTTCAGTTCCGCTGTCTAAACGACTACACCAGCTTTCTTGACATACATATTTTCCAAATCCGACTCGTCCGACTGTGTTGTGCCCCATCTGATTCAGAAAGTAGGGTGGTCAAAGCCCTAGTTGGGGAAGGTGGGAACATATCACTTCCTTGTTACTGCCCATGAGTGGACGTACAAAATAAGGACCTTAATAGTTGAGCCCAATTCTATTTTCCCCCTTCCGAAGCACGAAAGTAGCCTACCCCGTATGCATAAGAATGGGAGTGTGAATCTCCAGGTTTTGGTTTCATGCAAAAATAATAAATATATAATGGATGGGCTTCATTCTAAATTTTTATAAACAAGCCAATGCCCCTTCCGTTACGCTGTCTCCTTTCCAAGGGTTTGTTTGCCAAATCAATGCAATGAAGCCATCTCGAAGAGCTGGGGGGAATGATCCAGACCCAGAGAAACGTAATTGCGAATACAAAGAAAAGCCTTAAGGCAACTAGAGCTAGGAAAATTTGAACCCCAACCACAAATGAACGGGCATTTTCGGGGACTAGCCCTACCTCATTTAATCTTCCTATTAATCTATCTATTCTAGTGGCATAAGAAAAAGTATACACCTGTATGCGACAGGACTTGGTTGCCCAAGCTGCATTACATACCCTTCTTTGTTAAGGGATCAGGTCACACGTAGTTCTCTCCTAAAGTAAGCAGCAAACGTTAGTACAGTGATTCCGCCTCAAACTATAAAAAGGGGGTTCCCTGGGGTGACACGATATTGAAAGAAGCTTTTTTTTTTCATTCCCAAGGAAATCGAAATCCGAGCAAGAAAATCTCTAGTGCACAGGGTCTTACCGTCTAGCCACCGAGTTAATCTCTTTTCCGTAGACGGAGTAAGATTTGGTTAAGGTCGATTTGACTCCGTAGATAGGCGTTCTCACAAGTTAAGTAAGTAGTCCTCCTTACCACCTCCTTGTAGTCTGCCTCATTTGGTAAAGCTTCCTCCTACCCCTTGCCACCCACGGGTATGACTGGAAGATGCTCCACACCATCTTCTTGCAGAATTCCCACCTGGGGTGTGCCCCCGTGAACCAGTTGATTCGCCTAGTCTTGGATGGAGTCCCCTATTGTTGATCCGATTGAACAGGATAGGCTAAAAATTGGGGTCCACCTCCTCGGGAACTTGAACTGTGCTCGAGCAGCACATCCCTTGGCTCGGGAGAGAGCGGTGGAGCTTGATCTCCTTCCACCTCAATAACAGGCAAAAACACCATTTTCTTCAAGGAAAGGGGGGACAAGCTATCAAAAATATCATCCCTGTCTTGGTCGAAACTGCCCCCCTACACCGTCGATACGGCTTGGACTTCAGAACTTGAGGCGCCATAACCCTCAGTAGGCAACATCATATTCCTGAAAGGGGGCGCGGCTTTGGTAGCTAGGAGGGCCCTTACAGCAAATCTAATTGCCAAGGCAAGCCCCCCAGAGCAGCCCATGTTGATGAGAAAGAAAGAGAGGGCTCGACTGCCCAGAGAGACCCCAGCCTTTTCAAGTAAGGTTTTAAAAGGAGGCATATAATCATTTTGGAGACACATAAGATAAATCAAAACTATTATAGAAACTACAAAGAGCAATTCCTTTGCTCTTTTTATGAAAAGAGCATGGGTCGAACTATTGGAAGCAAATATAAAAAGAATACTGAGTAGGATCAAAGAAACTAGCGGACTGATCACTAAATAGATACAAATAGGTGCAAATTCTGACATTGACTATAGCTTACTTGGGTCTTTCGCTCCTTTCTCGTAGAGCGGCATATCGGAAAAAAGAAAATTGAAAACTCTACTCCACAAGTAGGATTTGAACCTATGCCCTTTCACTGAACACCTACTCCATTTTTTAAGAAATCGAATTCTAAGCATCATATCATGAAAGAAGTTTCTTCTAACTTCTCTAAACAACTAGGATACCATGGAATCTACTCTACTTTACACTACTATTTATATACGATGAGTGCGCAGCTAGGAGAGTTAACTAAGACTATGAGCTGATTCAATACCAGAAAAAGTGGATTATGGGCATCAATGCACTAACTCCTTCGCTGTCTTGCTTGCCTTTTTTGCTTGCTCCTTCTTGCACCTCCTCCTCGCATTCACTCCTCGTTGCTTTCTTGCTTCCTTATTCCAAGCTAAACGGAAGATCTAAATTTCAAAGAAGGAAGCTAAGAGGTGAGTAGATTCTCTTCTATTATCACCCCAAGGAAGCTTTGAAGCTATTCGTCTTTCCTTTCCTAGACATAAGGGATTAAAAAAGGGTCTACTAAGAGGAGGCAACCGCCTATAGAATAAGTAAGCGACCGTGAACTGTTTGCTGTTTGACACGAGGATCCCCTTTTATACCGTTAGAATGAGTCAAGGAAATCTCGCTATCAAATCGTCGTGCTCACGAATCATTGTTGAAAGAATAAGCTATTTTGGAATAAGCTGCTCTAGTAATGAATCCCTTTTAGGAAAGGAATGGCTATATGCTTAACATGTGGAATTCGGATGACGTACTCAAAATCCATAGTCAAAGAAGTCAACAGAAAGAAAGAAGTCAAGTGGACAAATCTATTCGGTCAATAGGGTCTTTGGGAGGAATTTTCAAGTAGAAGAAGGAAGGATTACTATAAGATGGAATGCTTCTTGTCGTCAAATAAGGAGCTCTTTGAAGGAAAGAATAGGGCAAGGAAGTGAAATTGTTGATGTAGAGAATGCCTTGAGAGAAGGAGGAATCAATAAAGGAAGAAAACACTCTTCTTGCAAGAATGCCTTATCGGTCTATTTATTAGTGAAAGCGAGAATCGCTTTTGCCTCACAAAAGAAGGGTCTTAAGTAGTGTGTTTGTGGTCACTCCAAAGATAGGATTTGCGACATATACTATTGAAAAGTAGCTTTCCATAGATTCCCTTCTCTTCCTGAGGAAATTGCCTTATCTTATTAAATTAAAGGAAAAGGAAGAACTCGCTTTCCTTTCGAGCAGACTAAGACGAAGAAGCCCACAGAGAGGTAGCAGCTACGACTTCTTCTTTCTAGGCTTACTTGCCAAGTCCAATAGCAACGGATTTTGTATCAGCAAACCATATTGAATCGGGTGTTCCTTCTCTATTTTAGCTTTCTAAATTAGTTAGATTGGTGCCTTTAACTGGGAAAAACTTCTAAATCAGTTAATCCCGAAGTTCCATCGCTACCTGGAGAGCTAACAGTAGCTGATGAAATGGCAAGTGCCAGGCTAAAGAAACAAAGCATATTCCTGCAAACCTTCGTAGAGATTAGCCACAATTGAATAGGAGGAATGCCAAAATGGCATCAACAGGAAAGAAGAGAGAGCTCCCGTGAAAGCCTAAGCCTAGAGAAAAAGAGAAAGCTATTCCAAGTATTTGGAATTTGCCTTATGGAAATCAGTCTCGGTTGATTCCTTATCCATAGGATCAGGAGTATCCTCTAATGCTTCTGTTTGAGCTCTTGCCTACTTACCTGGATAAAAAATCTCTTTCAACCTTCCCCTACTTGACCCTTAACGGAATTCACTGGGCTTTGCTATTGGTTTTGGACTAGTTAGGCCTTCGATCAGTTAGGCGTTGACACCAGATTTGGAATGGAATTTGCTTATTTATCTATTCTTGTCTGCCTTGGGTTCTTTAGCCCTGTGCTTCAGGGCTTCTTGCTACTTCTTTCGATTTTGAATCAATTTCAACCTTTATTGCCCTATATGATTTAGCCCTAGCTTTATCGTCTAGAATTGAAACGAAATCCTATGCAGTAGCTTATGTATGCTTTAACTGAGACTTCATCCTATGAAAAAAAAGCCTTGTTAGCTCCATCTTCTGGATTTGAAAAAGAAACTAAAAACTCAGCCATTTCTTCTGACCCCACCGTACTTGGCTATCCTTTTCAGGCAACCTAAGACGTTGGACTTAGAAAGGAAACAATACAAAACCTCTAAACATCAGTATACTACATCTTCTTTAAAGCTCGTTTGTGTAAGCTTCTTCCCTGTTGGCGCACTAGGAACAGAAGTCTATCTAATGCCAAAAGCTAGGCTGTGAAAGTGAGGTGGTAAGCACAGTAGGAGCATGCATTGTATCGCTTCATTCTCAACTATCAATCAGTGCGGTAATGCCTTGCATCATGCTATTGCCTTTTCTCTACGTTGCGCGTGTTTCACTATTTGGGCACAATAGCTTAGTTTACTTGTCTTTGCATGTTCCAATTCGGTGAGAACTGCTTCCCCACTCATGACAACCTTCTACGAGAGATTAATTCCCATTTCTTTTTCAATCCAACACCTTAGTCTAGCGGAGTGCAACTAGTAGAGCAGAAAAACCTTCTCACTAGCTGAACAATCCACGCCCCTGATAGTGGAAAAGGCACTAAACAAGGCGCAAAACCTGTGACATATTACGCAACGGGACACCTAGGCTTCAGAGTCATAACTTCTACTCGAGATGTTAGAACACCAAGCAAATCGGAAACCGATTTGAGTCGGTCTATTGGAGGTACCACAACAACTCAATTGGATCTTCTTGGCTATTCTGTCCTAGTGACTGTGTCTCCTTATCCCTCTGTGGGTGATGGCTCCAAAACAAGTGGCTTCGACAGAAACCGAGTTTGGTAGAGATTGGACCCCTTGGTTTGATAGAAACGGGATCTCTTTCTACGTATGCCTCCTCTGTTTGTTGGATTTGTAGGGACCAGGATATTCCTATTCTCATGCTTCTTTATCTTTTCCCACCCACCACCTTTCTCCTCAATTTAAATAATTAAGCAACCTTACGGTAAAGCTGTTTATATCGATAGCTAGCATTTCTCTTTTTAGGGTCGGGCGAGCAACCCGTTTCGCCCATTTTTCATCCAAACGAGTTAGTCCATTTTGGATTTCCGGTGAACGATATAGTGGACGGGGAAGAGCTCTATCGCTAAATTCCCTTTTGATGGAATGTCATCTTGTCAAAGATATACTTCACCGGTCTTTATGGGCTATCATGTCGTATGCTTGTCATGGTAAGAAGTGCCTAAGTTTCAATGCATCGAGGAGATTTCACCTTCGGATAGCTTATGCTGGCTTACTTGCTCCAACTTCTTAAACAAAGCTTCACTTGTCTTGCCCGAACGCTGCAGATCAGGCAATCGATGAGGTGTTAAGTTAGTTACACCAATTGAGTCCTCTCTCATTGCCGGTCGTTGATCCCTAAGATTGGGCCACAATCCCTTAGATCTTGTGAGGGCGTTCTTTTAGATAATTTAATCTTTCCACCTCATGCGGATTTCATTTAGTGATGCGTCAAGTCACTTTACATGGTGACATGTTTGTCATGGATTGAATAAGCATTGAGCGAACACCCTTAACTACAATATTAGGTTGTCTACCATCAAAGACCGAAACTCACCCGTGCCTACTTGTGAAGTGGAAACCACGTCCATCCTATCCATTCCATGTTATTACTCGGCGTACATTATCAGCCTAAGCCTCCTTCTCAACGTATGGTTCATTTAGAGCACGTGTGGCACATCGTCTTTCGGCATCTATTCGCTTACCAGCAGTTAAATCAGAGGGCTCTTCTGTGTACATGATGTGTACTTGTTTTGAGAAGAGGGCTTGTGGGGGGCCAGCAGGGGACACCATCCCCGAGCCCATTCTACTTCTGAGGCCTGCGCACCTGATCTAACTCGTCCTGATAAAGATCACCAACCGACACCTAGTCTTGTCCTCATTCTAAAGACCTTTGGCATAGGGGCTAGGTGTTGTGCAAATATCTACCTAAATTAATAGGCAAATAATTGTACGTTTTACTTGCAAGTGCACAAGGTCAAAAGGTGTAGTAAAGCATGTAAGTGCAAGATCAATCCCACAGGGATTAGTAAATTTTGCTTGAAATTAAATTCGCAATATAAAATAAAAGAGAGAAAAATTGAGTTTGATTAAATAATGAGAAAGAGGTAGGGCATGGTGAGTATTTAATGGCAACGGCATGGTGTATACTCCTTAAGCTATTGGTTTCCCTAAGCAACGAGTTAGGCATGGTGTATACTCTAACTCTTTTCTTTCTTAAAGGATTTAGCATGGTGTATACTAAGTTGTTCTCTAAGAAAGCATATGAACTGTGAAAACCGACAACCACATGAGACCTAGGGTATGGTGTATACTCCTGGTTTCCCATGTTGATTAACCCAAGAACCCGGCGTGGATTACTTTTGTTACTTATGTTAAACCCAGGACTCGGTCATCCAAGTTGATCTAACTAACAAGTCCATACCACATACATATGTTGATCAGGCAGACACATATGAGGAATTCATGAAAACAGGTATTCATCAAGTTAAATACTATCATGCAATTAAAGCAAAGGCGCCAATATTCAATAAAAATATAAACATAATTAGGGCTTCAATCTAGCCCTACCAAAAGGTTTAGTTACACATAATATTGATGCTAATCATCTTCATAAAATAAAATAGAGGAAAAGAATAAACCCGGAAAATCGCTTCCTTGAAAGTAGTAAATTCTTCTCCAAAATAGCGTGTGTTTTTCTATGTTTACAGGCCTATTTATAGAGTCCAAGAGTATTCTAGAAACCCTAAAAAGTGTAAGGTTGAATCCTTGTGCAACAAGGATTAGCCAAAACCCTAAAATCAAAAACTTCCAAAACAGGGCTGCGGTTAGAGTGGGCTTCACGCACAGGTGCGCTCGATCACCCTTAGTGCGTTCGATCGCATTGCGGTCGATCGCCTTCTTCTGCGCACGATCGCTTCCTCAGATTCCAGTTTCTCCTCTTTTTGCTCTTTAAGTCCGAATTTCCAAAAATATCTCATTTTCTTCCAAAGACCTGTAAAACAAAGAAAACACATAAAGAAAGTAAAATAAAACAAAATAACATAAACTAACAGCATAACAAATGTAAATTAAAGGGCTTAAATATGAATATTTGAACACTTATCACACTCCCAAACTTACATATTGGTAGTCCCTTAGCAATATAGAGCTAAAAATTAAATGCAAAATAAAAAGATAAATCCAACTTTCGTGGGATGGACGGTTGCATTTAGCATATGCAACAAGCCTTTTAAACCTCTAAGAATTCCTTAGAGGACGAGTTAAGTCTCGTGAGGGTTTTCCAGGAATGTTACCCACAAACATTATGCACATTTCATGCTATCCAAAAATTAAAATATCACTCAAAACCATGAATTTCATTCATTAGCAAGGTTAAAAAGTTAAAACTCCATCTTCACAATGCATTGGACTTTAAAGTCAAATCACTTACAACAGGCAACCTAAGGCATCACAAGCTGAAATAGTGTAAAGTGAACTTAGCGTAAAATTATGAAGTTTCCAAATAATTTCAATGTGCAATGTCTCAACATTTCAAGCTTCACTGAACTTCTTATTAGAATGAACAACACTGGCATAATTTCTTATTATATATATATATATATTTAAGCTTTGTGATGTTCAGTTTCATTAAGCTTTCTAATTGACCCATGTAGCGAGTGTTGAGTCAATGACTCCCAAACCAGATGGTTTTAGGGCATTAGGTGTAAAAACACCCTTAAGGACTTACTAACTCAAGTCAAAAAGGCTACGAAACTAAACTAGCCATAATGTTAACCACATCAAATCTCCTCACCTTTTGACATGAACACTCAATGCTTATTGAGGCAAGAGGCCCAATTACTTAGTGAGAAGTTTATCAATGGTCATCATTATTTTTGTTTCTGAAAGTTAACCAAATCAATTATCTTCACCTTTTGACGTGAAAGCTCAATGCTTTTAAGGCAAGAAGCTCAGTTACTCAGTGAAGAGTTTAACAACGGTCACTTTTTTTTTTTTTATCACTATTCTATTCTCATGCCAATGTGTTCAACCAATAATTCATCAAGTGTTACCCAAAACATGAAGACATACCCATCAAAACCATATGTCATACCCCACCAACCATGTACCAATGTGCTTGTGTTAGAGCAAATCAACATGTGAATTCTTACTTGCCTAGAGTAAGTAACAAACTAGAAAAATCCAATCATCAGATCATGTGTTCAAGATTTTAAGTTCACCAATGAAATCAAATCATAATTCTTAGATCAACCAAGATTTCAAGACAATCATGAACATGCAATTTTTTTTAAAATTAAAAACAGAACATAGTGTACATAAATGTGTCTCCCATACCCCTAACTTAAATTGCACATTGTCCCTAATGTGCAAATATATGGAAAGAGCTGACCTTGGTTTTGGAGAAATTGGCTGGAGCAGGTATGACTCAAAGCATCCCCCCTCAAACTTGACTCAAGCACACTTGTCCTTGAAACACATGAAAATAACAAAGGAAAACAAAAACAACAAAAATAAATAATAAAAATAAAAATAAAATAAACAAACAAAGAAAGAACTAAAAAGGATAAGCTGTGGGGTGCCTCCCATAAGTGCTAAGTTTAACGTCTTCAACAGACTATGTGTCTTTTCACTGATGTTCCTCATGTGGGACCAAAGATGATTCCCTAGCAGCCGGTGGTAGTCTATCCAGAATGGCTTTTAGCATCTTGCCTTGTGTGGTAAATTGTTGTTCCATATTTGCAAAATGTTGTTCCATCCTTTCCAAACACTGATTGGCACCACGCAAAAAATCATATTCAATTTGGCTGATGACTATTGAACTTTTCCTCCCACCTTGTTGAGGTGCAGGTGCATCTTCTTCCATAATGTCCGCCTCCTCCACTCTTTCTGCAACAGGGATTTGCACCCTTATAACCCTTGGCATATGTGATAGACTGTGGTTCCACTGGTTTCTGCCAAAGAAAGGGTGTTCTGTGACAGGTCCATCTTCAGGAGTCCCCTTAATGCCCTTCTTTTTCATGATATGTGTCAGTAGAAATGGAAAAGGTAACCCCCATGAATTGGTAGTGGTGGTCTTTTTCCATATCACTCATTCCCAAAATTTGTTAATTTGGTCCCAAATGATGGAAGGGATGGAATACTAATGGCCTTTATAAAAGGCATACAGTGCCTGGATGAATGGGTCACGCCTCTAAGTTTTATGACCCAAGGGGCACACATTGCGATATAGAATGGAATCTACAAGCCAGAGTTGTGGGGGCAATTTGGACCAGCTGCCTGCATTGTTCTTGTGATCAGCATACTGTCCCGCACACATGTCTTCTATAATTTTAGAGATGTAGTATGACTCTAGCTGTGCATCCATTTGAGCTTCCACAGGGGGGTGTTCATCATTGCATTTTAATGTGGCAGCAATATCGGCAGTTGTCACCTCAACCTGCTTCCCTTTGATGTTGGAGAATAAAACTCCCCTCCTATTGCAATCAGTGTGCAGATTGCTATAGAACTGGACCACTAGTTTTGTGTACGTCATGGAAATGACTGGCTTGAACAACTTCTTCAAACCACGGCGGGTGAATTCTTGGACTGCCCATTGGGTGGCTTCAAAATTTTTGAAGTCACCATTGACATCAAAAGTGGTCTAAAAAAGGATCTCTCGTTGCTCACAAGTTGGTTGGGAGGAGGATTGGGCTCGGGAACTGGAAGCTTGAGAGGTAGAAGCAGTGGTTTGAGGCATCTTGAATGTGGTTAAGGACTTCTATCAAACAGGTGGGGTGCAGCTTGCAATTTGAAGGTAGAACAACTACTCAACAATATATCCAACCCCCTGCAAAATGGAAAAAAACACAACCACCCAACACAGAAGACAACTCCAATATGTGGAAACAGATTGCAGTTGTCTTAAAATATCTAAAAAAAATTTGGATTTGTGAAGGTAGTTTGGAAATGGTAAAAAACAACGAAGAAGACAATGTGGTGCAATGTGGGTGAGAGAAGTGGCTTGTGGTGGTTTATGGTTGCCAGCGGTGGTGGTAGTGCCGATTGATGGTGGATGAAGTGGTGGATATTTAGGGGATTTGGCAATGTAAGAATGTGCGATGGAGTCCTTTGAAACACAAGGATGAGTGCGGCGCTGGTAAAATGGTGGGGTAATGGGGAAGAAGGAACCTATAAGTAGGTCACATGACCCACTGCTATGAGTGCGTTCGATTGCCCTTAGCGTGGGTTCGAACTTAATCGTGCAGGTCTGTGTGTATGTGCAATGAGGCACTCATGCGCCAATGGTTGCACAGCGAGATGGCGATCGATCGCTGTAAAAATAGCAATCGTTCGCTTCCTCAGATTGTTTAGCATGAAGGAGGAGGTTTCAGCGATCGTTCGTTGTTTTCACAGCGATCGATCGCTTTCATAGAATGCACAGGACAATCTAAAGGGTTTCTACGATCAAACGCTATTCTCACGGCGATCAATCGCTTCCACAGAATGCCCAACACAATCTAAGGGGTTTCTACGATCGAACGTTGTTCACACGGCGATCGATTGCTTCCACAGATTGTACAAAACAATCTAGAGGGTTTCGACGATTGTTCGTTGTGTGTACGGCGATTGATCGCGTTCACAGATTGTTCCTTAGACCAAACCATGAAATTATCAAAAAATTTTTTTTAAAAAAAAACTAAAAACAAAAACAAAAACAAAAGAAGATGCAAAAAAGTAAGAAAGATTTACCTCATTCAGCGGCCTCAGTACCACTGATCTCAAAGAGGCTTTTGAGCATCAAGATTGCTCAAACGCTTTCCACAGTTGCTGCAATGCTACTCCGTTGGAAAGGTGCACTTGAAATCCACCTAATGTGGGTCAAGTGCTCTTGATGCTGCTACACATGGAATGGACTGAAGTGCCAAATCTTCATCTCTTGGTATTAGTTTAAATTCATGGTATGGCTTTACTCTCTGTCCATTCACAGTGAATGTCTGATTGTTTTCTAAACTATGAGCCTCCAATGCGCCATGAGAGAATACTTTGGTGACAACACAAGGGCCAAACCATTGGGACTTGAGTTTGCTTGGGAACAGCCTCAATCGTGACTTGTAAATCAACACCTTTTGTCCCACACGAAACTCCTTCCTAACCAGCTGTTTATCATGGTATGCTTTGGTTCTCTCCTGATAGAGCTTGGCGTTCTCATATGCATCATGCCTCAATTCTTCAAGCTCATTCAATTGCAACTTCCTCTTATCACCTGCTTGCATCATGTCAAAGTTAAATTTCTTGATGGCCCAATACGCTTTGTGCTCTAATTCTACTAGTAGATGGCATGCTTTCCCAAAGACTAATCGATATGGAGACATACCAATAAGGGTCTTATATGCAGTCCTATACGCCCAAAGTGCATCATTCAAATGTAGAGACCAATCCTTTCTACTGGTGTTCACCGTCCTCTCTAGGATGCCCTTGATTTCTCTATTGCTTATTTCCACTTGCTCACTGGTTTGGGGATGATAGGGAGTGCCAACTTTATGAATGATCCCATACTTCTTCATCAAAGAAGCCAAGGCATGGTTGTTGAAGTGGCTTCCTCCATCACTGATTATTACCCTTAGAGTCCCAAATCTTGTAAAGATGTTTTCCTGCAAAAACTTTACAACAACTTTGTGATCATTAGTCCTTGAGGGACAGCCTCGACCCATTTAGACACATAATCCACACCCACAAGTATATATAAATTTCCATATGTGTTAGGAAAAGGACCCATGAAATCAATACCCCGGACATCAAAGAGTTCCACCACTAGAATATTTTGCTCTGATTCCTAGATGAAATGTTGCCTGACCTTTGGCATCTATCACAAGAGCTGCAAAACAAAAAGGCATCTTTGAACAAACTAGGCCAATAAAAACTAGATTGTAGTACCTTAAGAGATGTTCTCTTGGCCCCAAAGTGTCCTCCACAAGCAAACTGATGGTACTACTACAGTATGCTCAATTGATCCTCTTCTGAAACACATCTCCTGATGATTTGATCAGGGCAAAATCTGAACAGATAGGGGTCATCCCAATGGTAATGCCTAGATATGGGCATCAACCTCTTCCTTTCTTGACTAGACATACCTGGAGGAAAAATTTTGGCAGTTAGATAATTAACAATATCTGCATACCATGGAAGTTGTACCTTAATTGCAAACAATTGTTCATCTAGGAAGTTTTCGTTCAAAGGTAGCTCATCTCCTTCTTCTTCTTCATGAAGTAGCTTGGATAAGTGATCTGCAACAACATTCTCACTACCCTTCTTATCTCTAATTTTTAGGTCAAATTCTTGTAGTAAGAGTACCCATATGATTAATCTTGGCTTTGCATCTTTCTTAGCAAACAAATATCTTAAAGCAGCATGGTCAGTGAATACAATAACCTTAGAACCAATTAGGTATGATCTAAACTTCTCCAAAGCAAAAATGACAGCTAACAATTCTTTCTCAGTGGTAGAATAGTTTAGCTGGGCATCATTCAAAGTTCTAGAAGCATAATAGATAGCATGGGGTACTTATTGATTCTTTGGCCCAAAACAGCTCCCAAGGCAAAGTCACTGGCATCACACATCAGCTCAAAATGAAGGCTCCAATCAGGTGCCATCATTATTGGGGTTGATGTGAGCAGCTTCTTCAATGTGTTGAAAGTTGTCATGCATTCATCTGTCCATTCAAACTTGGTGTCTTTGGCTAGCAGCGCACAAAGAGGTCTGGAGATCTTAGGAAAGTCCTTGATAAATCTTCTATAGAATCCAGCATGTCCAAGGAAACTTGTAACACCTTTAGTTGTCATAGGAGGGGGAAGTTTTGAAATGATGTCAATCTTGGCCTTATCCACCTCAATACCTTTGTTGGAAATAGAATGACCCAACACAATGCCTTGTTGCACCATGAAGTGACATTTTTCCCAGTTGAGCACCAAATTGCATTCTTCACATCTTTTTAGGACACTTTTCAGATGATAGAGGCATTCATCAAAGTTAGAACCAAAAACACTAAAATCATCCATAACTACCTCATTGAACTTCTCCACCATGTTAGTGAAAATGCTCATCATGCATCTTTGAACGGTGACTGGTGCATTGCATAATCCAAATAACATTCTTTTGTAGGCAAATGTACCAAAGGGACATGTGAAGGTGGTTTTGTCCTGGTCTTCTGGTGCTATGGCAATTTGGTTGTAACCACTGTACCCATCCAAGAAGCAATAGTAACTGTGGCCAGCTAACCTTTCTATCATTTGATCAATGAAGGGCATGGGAAAATGATCTTTCCTGGTTACCTTGTTCAGTCTTCTGTAATCAATGCAAACCCTCCATCCAGTGGTTATTCTTGTAGGTATGAGCACCTCATCTTCATTCTTCACCACTGTGATCCCACTTTTCTTTGGGACAACATGAACTGGGCTTACACATTGACTGTCTGAAATGGGGTAGATGATTCCAACATCTAATAATTTCAATACCTCCTTCTTGACTACCTCCTTCATGTGGGTTGAGCCTTCTTTGTGCATCCATGGTGGGTTTTGCTTCATCTTCAAGGTAGATTTGATGCATCCATTTGGCTGGGCTGATCCCTTTAATGTCAGCAATGGTCCATCCAATAGCAGTCTTATGTTCTCTAAGAACTTTGAATAGCTTCTCTTCTTCCCCTAAACTTAGGTTAGCAACAACTATCACAGGTAGTGTCTTATTTTCTCCTAGATAGGCATATGTCAAGTGCTCTGGCAGCTGCTTCAATTCCAAACTTGGTGCCTGGACAATGGAAGGAACAAGAGTAATATTAGTAGGTGTAAGAGTTTCAAAAGGAGGAGTATACCTACTTGGGTACTTTGGAGAAGCCTCTAGAAGGTGAACAGCTTGGGTGATGTCCTCAGTAACTTCTTCAGATTCTGACTCAATGTCCGCCTTTGTGAGACTATGGGTGAGGGTGGCTTCCATTGGATCAATGTGTTGGACCTGAAAAACTTCCTCAACCAAATCTTGCACCATACATACATTAAAGCATTCCATATCATCTTGAGGTAATTTCAATGCATCAAATATTTTAAATTCTATCTTCCCACCATTTACCTTCATACTTACAATACCCTTTTTCACACAAATTTTGGTATCAGCAGTTCTCATAAAGGATCTTCCTAAGATGATGGGCAGAGGTAATGGCATAGGAGATTCTTTCATATTTAGTACAATGAAATTAGCAGGTAAAATAAATTCGCCTACCTTTACCAAAACATCCTCAAGTATACCACTTCGCCTTTTGAAGCTTCTATCTGCCAATTGCAATGTGACAGAAGTGGGTTTCAGCTCCCCCAACCCAAGTGTCTCATAAACTGTGTATGGCAGCAAATTTACACCAGCACCCAGATCCAGTAATGCTTGCTCAAAGTCATGGTCACCAATCCTGCAAGGAATAGTAAAACTACCTGGATCTTTTAGCTTTGTGGGTAGCTTTCTTAATAAAACCGCATTTACCTCTTTGGTTAAAGCCACTGTTTCATATTCCTGAAACTTCTGTTTATTAATGCAACAATCCTTAAAAAATTTAGCATATGCAGGTATTTGTTGAATTGCATCTAATAAAGGAATGTTTATCTCTACTTTTCTCAAAGTTTCAAAAATATCAAGCAATTTCTTCTCCTTCTTTAGCTTTACTAACCTTTGAGGGAAGGGTGGTGGTGGATATTCCCTCTCCATTTCAGTTACCTTAGATGTGGATGCTTCATCTGGAGATACTTGTTTTGGTTCATCCATTCCTATGGTCTTACCGTTTCTGAGAGTTGTAACCGCTTGCACTTGTTGATGGCCTCTTGGATTGGGTATTGTCTGGGCTGGGAGATCTCCTTGCTTTCTCCTTAGCCAACTACCCCACTTGTACTTCCAACCTTTGAATAGATTGTTCATGCTTGGCAGTGGTTTGTCTTTGTTCATTCCAAAATTGTTTCTCCTCTGCCTTAAACTTCTCTTATGTCTTCAGCATTTGTTGTTGTTGAGTCGGAACTTGCTACTATGATGTCACCAGTTGCATTACAAGACTCTCTAAGTCACTCTTCTTTGACTCTTGAATTGGTTGGGCTGCTTGCTGGGAGTTCCTTTGCTGCCCTTGATTGTTACTCCATGAGAAATTTGGGTGGTTTTGCCGCCCTGGATTGTAAGTGTTGGAGTATGGGTTGTTTTTGGGAGGATAATTGTTCTGTCCCAGATAATTTGCTTGCTCTCGATCTGCAGATGAATACAAAGGGCAAGTGTCAGTTGTGTGATCAAATTGAGAACAAATAGCACATACCTGGGGTGGTGCGGCTTGTTGACTAGGTGAGATGTTTTGTAAGGCTATGGCCTTGACAATCATGTCTAACTTTCTGTCCCCAGCAACCATGTGACTTGGAGATCCACCATTTAAGTTTACTTCATACAAGCCTCTACTTTTTACTCCTTACCTTCCTCTGGATGAGAATTGTTGAGAGTGCTCACTTAACGTTTCAAGCAATTCCATGGCTTCTTCACTGCTCTTTTCCATCAACACACCTCCGCAACCAAAATCAACAACTCCTTTATTTGCATCATTTAGGCCTTCATAAAAAGCCTGTACCAATTCATCTTGAGGGAGCTTGTGATGTGGGCACTTCAAAAGTAAGTCATTGAAATGCCCCCTTGCTTCAAAGAATAAGTCGCCATCTCTTTGTTGCCAAGCTTGAATTTCCTTCCTCATCTGTCTTGTCTTCTGAGTTGGGAAGAATTTCTTTACGAATTTACTGGACAGCGCTTCCCAAGTATGGATGGTATTTGAAGGCATTGAGTTGTACCACAACCTTGCATTGTCTTTTAAAGAAAAAGGGAAGAGAATCATCCTAATTCCCTCTTGATCTAGGCCTTGAACATGTTGAAACTTGCAAAGATTAGTGAATTCCCTTATATGCAAGTTTGGATCCTCAGTCAGTGTGCCTCTGAAGTGTGTCAATGCATTGAGTATTTGTGGAGATATGTAGTAGTTGCCTTCGGCCTCAGGTTGATAGGCAATGCATGATGTTTGGTTGAGATTGTCAGGGATGAAAGCCTATTTCATGGGCCTTCGCTCTGGTGGCAGTTGATGACAAGCGGTGGTTGGTTGACCTGCTGTTTCGCCATAGCTTCCTCTTTTTGAAGTTCTTCTTCTTCTTTCCCAACGTTGTCTCTGGGATTCTGTTTAATGGTCCGCTCAATCTCTGTATCAAGTGGAAGGATAACTGGATTCTTGGAGCAAAGCCCTTGCATGAATTAGATGAAGTTTTGCTAAGTACAGCAACTTCAGTGCTGCTGTTCGGGTGGTCTCTAGAATTGCGCTTGATCGCTCCCAGAAGTGTGATCGATCACACTGCGTTCGATCACTCTCGGCCTGCGCTTGATCGCAATCACAGAAACTGCTGCAACATCAAACAACACGGAGAAACAAAGAAGATAAATATATATATATTTTTTCCTTCAAAAATTTAAAACACTAAGCAAGATAATCCTAAACTAAATTAAACTAAAAAAAAATTAAAACGAAAATAAAATAAAACTAATTTAAACTTAAACGAAAATAATTTTAAACAGAATTTAACACAATCCCCGGCAACGGCGCCAAAAACTTGTTGTGCAAATATCTACCTAAATTAATAGGCAAATAATTGTACGTTTTACTTGCAAGTGCACAAGGTCAAAAGGTGTAGTAAAGCGTGTTAAGTGCAAGATCGATCCCACAGGGATTAGTAAATTTTGCTTGAAATTAAATTAGCAATATAAAATAAAAGAGAGAAAAATTGAGTTTGATTAAATAATGAGAAAGAGGTAGGGCTTTGATTTCCACCACTAATCAAGCTTATATAATAAAACAATATGCCAATGCTTAAATTACATGATGAGTATTTAATGGTTGCCAACCTAAGGGCATGGTGTATACTCCTTAAGCTATTGGTTTCCCTAAGCAACAAGTTAGGCATGGTGTATACTCTAACTCTTTTCTTTCTTAAAGGATTTAGCATAGTGTATACTAAGTTGTTCTCTAAGAAAGCATATGAATTGTGAAAACCGACAACCACATGAGACCTGGGGTATGGTGTATACTCCCGGTTTCCCATGTTGATTAACCCAAGAACCCGGCGTGGATTACTTTTGTTACTTATGTTAAACCCAGGACTCGGTCATTCAAATTGATCTAACTAACAAGTCCATACCACATACATATGTTGATCAGGCAGACACATATGAGGAATTCTTGAAAATAGGTATTCATCAAGTTAAATACTATCATGCAATTAAAGCAAAGGCGCCAATATTGAATTAAAATATAAACATAATTAGGGCTTCAACTAGCCCTACCGAAAGGTTTAGTTACACATAATATTGATGCTAATCATCTTCATAAAATAAAATAGAGGAAAAGAATAAACCCGAAAAATCGCTTCTTTGAAAGCAATAAATTCTTCTCCAAAATAGTGTGTGTGTTTTTCTATGTTTACAGGCCTATTTATAGAGTCCAAGAGTATTCTAGAAACCCTAAAAAGTGTAAGGTTGAATCCTTGTGCAACAAGGATTAGCCAAAACCCTAGAATCAAAAACTTCCAAAACAAGGCTGCGGTTAGAGTGGGCTTTATGCACAGGTGCGCTCGATCGCCCTTAGTGCGTTGATCGCACTGCGGTTGATCGCCTTCTTCTGCGCACGATCGCTTCCTCAGATTCCAATTTCTCCTCTTTTTGCTCTTTAAGTCCAAATTTCCAGAAATATCTCATTTTCTTCCAAAGACCTGTAAAACAAAGAAAACACATAAAGAAAGTAAAATAAAACAAAATAACATAAACTAACGGCATAAGAAATGTAAATTAAGGGGCTTAAATATGAATATTTAAACACTTATCACTAGGGAAGAAGCGTGTGTAATCGCTTACCGATCTCATGTTCCTTTGATAATTCTCATGTTCGTTCTTTCAAGAATGAGGAGGCCCACGTTTGTTGCTCGTTCTGCCTGCTTGTGTGCTTGGAGGGCATATGGTGGCCATCTATTACGATTACACCCAAGTCGTAACAAGGGATACCCCCCAAGACCTATCACAAGCGGAAAAAAAAAACACTCTATTAGATATTTAGCGAGGGAATTAAAAAACCTGTAATCAATGGCAGAACAACTAACTCCTCCCCTTCCATTAGCCCGATTTGCTTGTTGATCCCAACTGGTGCTAATCCTTTGCATCAGTGGTAGGCTTCCATACAAGGAGTTCCTTTCCAGCTAGGTCATCACTCAATAACCGAACGAAAGGACCTAATGTCCTGCATCGTTAGTCAATTCCTTCCAATCTTTTCTTTGGAGAAATCCTTTTTATCTTATGGAATTTCCCAATTCCCACTCCTCGGTAACTCATAGAATAAATATCCTAATTAGACAGAAGGCCTTACTCATTTACAGTCCCCACCTCTAAATATCATGCATAGATAGATTGTCCTTGGGTTGAGAATCGGTGTGCAGCGCTACAGCTTGTGTATCGGCTTCTCTCTTAGGGCTCACTAACCTCAGCGCGCTCCTGCACGGTGCTACCTCTATTTCATGGAGGATACATTGTCACCTCATGAGTTAGAAGTGTTAGCGTCATCAAACTATTTCCCCTTCGCTTATGGCTACTTCTGTGATCACTCTTTAGATTGAATGACCGTAATAAGCTTAAGGCTACTGCTCTGAAAGACCAAAGAACGTGCAATCGACCACACCTCCATAGGTTGTGATGGGTCAGCACTCCCCTAGCTTTGACACATCCTTTATGTCATTCTATTTCGGATGTTATGGAACTAGAACTCAGTCTTCTCAAAGTCATTATCTAGTAACTCTGAGGTGGGACAGAAGCTATCCTATGCTCGTCGCTCGCTTCGCCTCATTGATCCTTTCCATGGGTCTTGTCATGAGCTCAGCTAGGCATAAGGCTCCGGGCAACCGAATGATTTAAGTGTGTTGGCAAGGAGTCAACATGGAGAATTGCACCCTGGGCTCGATCTATTTATCCTACCCCACCTTTAGCCCTTGGTATCATCGACTTTAGCTTTTTTACCTACCTCATAGCCCTCCTTGCCTCAGCAATCGGGAATCCATTCTTCCATAGTAGCTTGCCGAAGTGCATCACCAGCCTTAGAAATTTGAAATTCATCCCAGAGGCTTAAACCTATTCATCTATCCTTTCCATCCCTTGCTCCACTCTTCTCGGAAAAAGGTTCTCGTTCCCATGAATCCCAATTTGCCTGGCATCGATAGTGATTGATAGAATTCCTACTCCAGGTCTTTGAGAAGCTTTTAAGTTTTCCTTATCTCCTATGCCTCGATCCTCAGAACCCTTTGGATGACCTTCTATCGTGCACATGTCCATCGGTCCTCAACCTCATCAAGAGTTCGTAATCCCACTTAGAGTAGTATGGGAGTGATATCTGGATCCTCACTTTTCGTCCCTGTCCATTTCTCTTGCCAGATCCATTGTTGGGTGGGCATCAATATATCTGTTCGACCATCTGTCGACCTTCTTAAATATTAATAAAGAAAAGGAATGGACCTATCCGTAACTACAGGAAGAAAGAAGGCGCGCTATTACGACTTCATGCAGTCAAAGCTACTAATGCCACTTATAGCTAAAGCAGGTTGCTACTACTTACAGCTAATGAAGACCTTGGGAACTCGGGCATTGAAGGTCGTCTCAGTTTGATGTGATCAAAAAATTATCGTAGGTAGAAGAATTTGCAACTTATACGAGTCTGGGTCAAGTCATTGTACCACCACCACGATGACTTCCCTCTGAGTAATTGCTAGCTAACTTTAGCCTCGTCTCCTCCTCACAGCCCACCCACCACCCTTCTAGCGTAAGGGCTGAGCTTTTTTCATTTGTCAATATGGGCAGGTAGAGTCCTTTGCTCATATGCTTGGCATTACTATAGTAGCACCAGTCTTCATTTTTCGTCCACATGAAACGGAAACCCTAACTGATACTACCCACACGATGATCAAAACTCTTCCTTCTCTCCTTCACTATCAATTGATTGGCATATCAACGAAGCTGTAACGGAGTACACGACGATCAAACATGGCACAGCTGCCTGTGATAGGAAAAAACAAGTTGATCAGATAGTTCGTGCGAGGCATGTCCCACCTCATGTTTGATCTTTTCCCTTGCCGTGTAGGTCAAGCTAGAAGTGCATCATTGGACCGACAGCTGACAAGCAAACCTTCCATTCTTATGTCTACATCACTTCTCTCTTTCTTGCATTGACCGGACAAAGGTTTCGAATGAGCATCCCATGGGACAGCCATAGCTTGACCCTTCCTTCTCGCAGTTAGCTATGTAACTTAGGCAGCAAAGGTTTAAGCAGGATGGCGGTTAGTCTTCCTCCTCTCTTTCGAGTGGGCGGCGGGAATAGCTCTTCTAGCATCAACATGGATTAACCAGAGACTGGGAGTAGTCGTCATGTTTGTCCATAGTAGTCATCCAGCCAGCAAGGGAAAGACCACTTAGCACAGTGGAATAGGAAAGAGAGCATCGAGCATAGTTTTCACAGTAATCCTTTTTCGTTTGTTGGGAGACTGAAAAGGGCTTTGTCAAGCAGGCATGATTGCACGTCGATCGAAAGTTGAGAAATCCTATCTCTGGGGCCCCCACTTTAGGGCTATCTTTCTCCATTGACAAACATGGTTCAACGTGATAGGTACGATTCCTCAATCAATGTAGATGACTCAAGGTTGTTGTTTTCAATTTGGAATGGGGAAGGAGAACAGAGCTTTCAATTAAACATTCGTGTGAGTCTAGCTTGGGAATTGCCCTGTCTTTCTCATCTCGATCTGGGTAAGGCTTCACTTCGCTATTCATATGGGTGGTGGATGGGATAAAGAAGAGAGCTTCAAGCAGCAACCGCAAACAGCCATAGCAGTCCTTTCCTTCTGCCTTGTCCTTCTTGATTAACAGAAGCAGGGTCTTTCTCTGTAGGCCCATTCCTGTGCTTTTCACATCAAGTAGCATCAAAGAGCTTTACCTTCTTTTAAAAGGGAAGTTCAACAAGATAAAATCAACAAAAAATACTTTTGACTTCCCCCTTTTCATTCTGCAAACCACAATCGTGAATCCTTCTCAAGCCCTCACTATTTCACTCTGTAAAAAACACCCCAAAACAAAAGAAAGCCTCTGCTATGGGCTTTCCTTGGGGGGCTCTTGTTGTCTACCCAATCTATGGTGGGCTCAAGCTATGGCTAAGGCAATGATGGGATCGATCTAGCGAGATTCTGGGATCGATTTGTCTCTTGGCTCTCCTAACTGTGCCTTGAATCCTATTTAGCCACCCACTAGTAGGTCGGCTGCCCTCGTTGCTTCGGTGTCTTGCCCTAATGATAAATAATGGTTATGAAATCCAAGGCTACTATGGGAAGGTCCCTCCATGAATCAGATTTGGAAAAGGATGCATACCAGGAGTGGTTTCTGGACCAGTCGTTGTTTGCCTTGAAGCCATTGCTCGCCTTGCTTTGTTTGCTAGAATGGAAGCTCACTTTTCTACCCTACCCTCGAGTAAATGAATCAATTGTCTTGCTTGCAAGGATATGTACTGAGTTCGAGAGACATACATGGTCAAAGACCTGACAAAACTCCCATGATGTAAAGGGATCTCCTTGCATTTCTCGTTGCCAAGCAGGGAGATTGGCAACGAGAAATGCAGTGGCCAAACATTATACGATGATCAGTATCATATATGCCTTAGTTGATGTAGGTACGAGTTCCAGTGACTGTCTCCCTATACTATATGCCTTAGTTGATGTAGTTTTGAACGTATCCGCTTTATAGCTTCAAGCTTGTTGGGATATAGCTTCCCTGCCTTTAAAAGCTGGGATGGGAGTATTGCCTGGGCCCTTTCCTCTAGAGGTCAACAGTCAGATAATGGTGGATCGAGAAACCTCCAAGAACGCATTCTAACCCTTTCTTTTGCTACCGCTTTTTAACTAATCATATTAAACCGGATTGCTTATCCAAGAAAGTATGCTATACATTACTTAGGCAAATCCTCATGGATCCACTTTATTCTCATCTCATTTTCGGCAATGGAATATTATCAACACCCTCCTTCCCTATGGTCGGCTAGTAACTCCGTTCCTATAGTAAGCTAGTTACAAAGGTGTACGGTCCAGCCGAGTTAGTTCCCCCAATCCTTTTTCCAAGAAGATAAGCAAGCAAGCCAAGGAAGTACTCTTGGAATATGGGTTACCACCATTAGGCACTAAAGAAAGCCCCAATCCCGCCTATAAAATCTTCCTTTCTATAAGCCACAGTCCTAAGGACAGTGCCTATTGGAGTACCCGTTATAGTTTGAGTGCTAGGGTAATCTCCTTAAGCAATTCCCGCGAGTTTGTGGCCAGTGACACCATTAGAAGAGAAGGAAGCACTATTTCAAATGAAGGGGCAAGCCAGTGATAAAACTAGTTTAAGGAAAGTCCTACTTCCATTCAATACAGCTGAGGGAAGAAGTTAGCTCTAGGCGAGAATACATAATAAAAGAATAGCTATAAAGCCTGTTTTCCTGAGGATCTTTAGAAAGTGATCAAGCCAATATAATATTCCTACACTCTTAGGCAATCCGGCAAGCTTGCAGGTTATAGGCAAGCAGTAATTCTTATTGTAATTGCAACTTTCATTTCATCGATTGGGAGTTATCTTGGAAGTTTTAGTCAAGTTTCCAGCCTTTCGATCTAGTCTTAAGCGCTCTAAGTGCTATCTTAATCTTTTGCAGGCCTGTTCTTGTGCCTTCTCGCTTTGCTCTCATGATTTCATCGCTGCGAGCGAGGTAATGATGCAATTGTAGACCAGTCATAAGGGATCTATCTACCTGTAATTAGAAGCATTTCATACCATACTCCGGCTCTGGATACGAGTAATAAGAGTTCTCCCGGGCATAAGGAGGCATAAGAGAAGAGGTATACTATTAATAAAAAACAGGACTAACTATAATATACTAAATAACGAGACTAAAGCACTACCAGTACCACCTAGCATAAGAGTTAACAATTAGTCCTATCTTAAAGTACTATCATTTATAAAGCATTCTTAATTAATGCTTTTCCTAATCTCTTGCAGGCTAGTTCCTTTTGATTGCAGTAAGTTCCAAACCAGACCAGTACTAAGATAAGCCCTTGTAAATGCAGTCAAGAGGTAAGTCTATCCAATTGCTTTCTAGCGCCTTACCAGGCCAGAAAAAAACCATCGATAAGCGCATCCCTTTCTTTTTTCTTTCTCTGGTGGGGATAGTCAAATAAAATAAAATCTAATAGGTAAGAGGTCAGTGGCAAATGCAATCCCTCCTCCCTCCTGTGATAAAGCCTTACCTTAGAGATGTATCGACAATTATCTTTCTTTTAAGATAGTGTGAAAGCTAGCTTATGAGCGTGCCCCTATAAAGCAAGTGTAATCTGTAGTTCTAGTGCTTCGCTCTTATATTCGTAATGTCTTCGAGCCAGTTTGAAAGCATGACCAGGTAAGGGGGAATATTGAAAATGAGCAGCAGTCTTTCATTTCAATCCAGCAGGGCGGGTCTAAACCATTTTATTTTAAGCTAGCTCCATCAAGAATCAAGTGGAAACAAAAAAGCTAGGGAAATGGCAAAGAGAAAAAGGGCACTTGTCGTCTCAGTCCTCTGCTTACTAAGGGTCTAACATTTCTAAGCGCTTTTTATTCCTAAGTGATTGAGTGAAGGAAGTATGCGTTATTCCCCCAATCAATTTCTTTCTGGCGCCTAGTACTAAGGTTCTATATAAATTATATATATAAAGACATAGATTTTTTTTCTTACAGCTTTTGATCCAGTTTCCAGTGAAGAGATTACCTTGCAACCTTAGATTAACCCTATTTTAACCTAGTTCCAAAATTAGGACGAATTATCGAACACTAAGCTTGCAAAAATGTAAACTACTCTAAAAAGTGTAAATGAATGGAGAAAAATAACTAAGGCTAAAAATTACACCTCACCCAATAAAAATACTTGCTTAAACGTAAAACACACACTTTCCGTCTATCGATTAGAACTTATGTCATATTCTATTGCTATTTTGATACTAGTCGAACCGCTTGATGTGTTTACTGTTAAGGAGCTACAACGGATAGTGATTCTCAATAGAATCATCCACTGTATCCATGGATCATAGTGGATATTTAATTGAGTTCCACTTATCCGTTGTGTACCCAGCTTGGAACACAACAAGGGTTGGACTTCCAAAGCATTGCAACAACAATCACAACAACTTTGTCACTTAAATTGAAATGAACGAACACGAAGAGTAAATGATGGAAAGTAATGCATTAAACGTAAAAACATCAATGAAGTGCTAAGGGTGAGGCTTCATCTTCAACCTTAGTTGAAGATTTAGCCACCCATGTATAAACAAAGTAAAGAAAGCTTAAAGGAAAGCATTAAATTAAAATAAGAGTAAGTTCTACAAATAAATGGGCAGAGCAGGGCCTAAACAATGGCAAATGCTCTTAAAAACGCACCCAAAAAGAACTCTCGTCAAAATGCACTAAGGGGCCTATTTATAGAAAACTGGAGTGCTGCTAGGTCACAGGTCTGCGTTCGAAAGCAGGCCATGCGTTCGACTACATTGATGCATGCGTTCAATCATAGCCTCTGCGTTCGAATGCAAATAACCGCCATGACGCATAGTTGGAAGCGATGGAATCGTAGGGCCAGCTAGGGCAACTGCGCAAGACGCGGGCTGATTGGACTTGCGTTCGAGCATAGTCCTTATGTTCGATCGCAGTTGCACTCAATCGCACCAAGTGCGATCGAGCGCACTGGCAGGGACTCCTTTACTTCACTTCAAGTCCATTTTGCTCCTTTGTAGCCAAGTCTTGATGCAATGACCTACACACCATAAAACACTAAAAGCAACTAAAAATGTTAGATATTAACAATGCTAAAGGCTTAACAAACATAAATAAAAAGGTTCGGTTAAGCACTAAACAACACTCATCAAATACCCCCAAACTTATATTTTCCTAGCCCTTAGCAAAACAAAATGAAAAACACAATTTAAACATAGGTTCACTTTTGTGGGAGAATGGTTGCATTTAGCATATGCAACAAGCCTTTGAAACCTCTAGGGATTCCCTAGAGGATGAGTGAAGTCTCGTGAGGGTTTTTCATGAACAATACCCACAAACATTGCACAAACATTTTATTTTCAACAATGCAACAGTATAACAATTATGGTTTTATTCATGAGCAATCTTAACCAAACAAACACTATCTTCACAATTTTCAGGGAATTATCAATCAAGCTACAAACATGGCATTATGAGATATCACACTAATCAATTCTAGTGAAAGTGAATTCAACACATAAGTATGGGATTTCAAAACTAATTTAAGTCATGCATGCTTTGTCACTCAAAATTTATTAGACTACCCATTGGACACAATAACCAAGGTTTATTTCAATTTTTTTTTTTTTTATTGCTTAGCTCTCTTAAGCTGTCTAGTTGACCCATGTATCAAGTGTTAAGTCAATGACTCCCAAACCAAAAGGTTTTAGGGCATTAGTTGTAAAGACACACCTAAGGACCTACTAACTCGAGTAAAAAGGCTACGAAGCTTTGCTAATCAAGTCTAACTTCTCACTTTTTTACACGAATACTCAATGCTTAATGAGGCAGGAGATCCGGTTACTCGTGGAAAGCTCAAAATGATCATCATTTTTTTTTTTTAACATCAACCAAGGTTATTTCCCAACAGGCTACCCAATTGCATTTAAGCTTACAAAACTAGCATGACCAAACTCAACATTTTATCCCACAAATTACATGCCAAATGTGCTCGTGAAAATCAAATTGAATTGTAATATCTCATACTGCCAAAGGAAATAACAAAATTTAAATTCCCTTAACAAAGCGATCATGTGTTCATTAAATTAAGATCACAAAAGAAAATAAACCATAATTAAAATAAAATGCACAATCGAAAACAAAATGTGCACAAATAATACCCCCAAACTCAAAATTTGCACTGCCCACAGTGTGCGGATAAAGAAAATACAAATGTAGTACAAGGGGTGTAAAAAATAACCAACACGTCACGGAGACGTCACTGAGCTGGTGGCAGCTTGTCTAGAATGGCTCGGAGCATGTCCTGTGTCTCGAGCCTGTCCTGGCGTGCATCCCTCTATATGTCCGCTATCTGGAATCGGATGTCCTCTAGGGTGTCCTGCAGAGCATAAAAATCAGCAGTTCTGAGAGTGATCGGCTCCTCATACTCTCCTTCTTCTAGCTGCTCTCCGACTCTGCCGCCCTCTCTGGCTCAGCTGCTCTCTCCTGCTCAGCTGCCATCTCCTGGTGCGGCTCTGGGCATGTGGGAACAACTCTGGTTCCACTAGATGCGGCCAAAATGTGGGCTCTCAATGATCGGCCCATCTGTAGCATTGCCTTTAATCCCTTTCTTGCTCAGTATGTGAGTGATGAGAAAAGGGAAAGGCAAACCCCAAGTCCTCGTGTGCTCAGCTACTCGATGGTGCACTCCTTCCCAGAATTTATAAATATGTCTCCATATGATCTTGGGAATGGAGCACCAAAAGCCTTTATGGAATGCATAGAGGGCATTGAGGAAAATGTCCTACCTCTGTGTCTTGTGCCCCAAAGGACACACATTCCTATACAGCACCGTATCTATGAACATAAGATTCCAAGGAATCTTTGCTTTGCTGGCTGCATTCCAGTGCTTCTCAGCATATTGTCCCTCACACATGTTGAAAATGATGTCCTCTAGGGTGAGCATGGAGGGGCACTCGATCCAAGGTCTTCCGACTCGGGAGGCTCGTGACTGCACTTCAAAATGGCCACTACATCGACTGTGGTCACCTCCACTTCTTTGCCATCGATGGACGAGACTAGAACGTTTGGCCTACTGCAATCATAATTCAGATGCTCATAAAAAGCTCTGACCAAACGCTCGTATGCAGTGGAGGCAATGGGCTTGAATAGCCTCTTCAAACCCCGGTTCTTCAGCTCTTGGACCGCCCAACTTGTAGCATCATTATTGGAGAACTCCTCTTTGATGGCAAAGGTGTTCTCCAAAATGAGCTTCCGACTCTCAAAAGGAGGCCTGGCTACCATGGCTCGGGTCCCAAAGGATCGAGAAGTCGAGCCTTGCCCTTTAGGCATGCTGGAAATTGGTTGGGGTTTTTGGTCGAACACATGGTGTGCAACCCGAAACCAAAGGGTTTGAGAACCCTTTTCAAATTCACCCCAACCCCCTGCAAAATCACTCACAATCAACAGAACAAACAAGGGGCACAATCCGTGAGTGGAGTTGTGCCCTAAAATAACAAAAAAAAAATGAAGAAAATTGGGGTTTTGGGGGAGATTGGGTTTTCAGTGAGAAAGAGGAAATGGGAGTGATTGGACAGCCGGCGATGGGTGGTGGTGGTGCGGTGGTGGTGATGGAAGTGATGGGTGGCATCGGGATTTGGATATTAGGGAGTTTGGGTGAAGAGAGATGAGGGAGAAGGGAGAAAGAGCTGTACGGCGGGGTGGGAAAATGGGGGAAAAGAGAAGGGACAGTGACCTAAAAGGGTTACGTGAAGAGCCAAAAACGCATACAATCGAATGCACTTGGTGCGTTCGATCACATCCGTGCTAAGTGTGTGTGTGTGAAGTGGGCTCTGCACTCGAATGTACAGGGTACGTTCGAACGCATGCGTATAGGGGTGTATGTGTGAGATGGGTCGCTGTGGTCAAACAAACGCAAGTGAGTTCGAACGCAGCCCGTGTCTACATTCAAACGTAAAGGGTGCGTTCGAACACAGAGTGCAAAGTAAATTTTTTTTTTTTCAAAGATATTTACAAACAGAAAATATTTACAACCAACACACAAACTAAAAAAATTACACATATATTTACAAATACAAACACACATCTACTCCACCCCCAAACTTAAAACGTCACATTGCCCACAATGTGACTAAATTAACAAACCTAGGGGATGGGTAAATTCAGGTATAGCATATAAGAATGCTTCCCCAAATTTGACTAGAAGACACAAATGCTAAAAATAAAGCAAGAAACATAATGAGGGGTGCCTCCCACAAACGCTAAGTTTAACGTCTTCAACCAAACTCGTGATATGAGACTACAATCACTCTGTATAAATCAGATCCTCCAACAAAGTAGCCTCAACCTCTAAACTCCTCAATTCCAAGAATGGTTTCAGTCTTTGTCCATTTACCTTAAAGGTGTTACCATTCTTGGGATCCTCGATCTCGAAAGCCCCATGAGAAAACACTGTCCTAATGATGAATGGGCCCGTCCATCGAGATTTCAACTTGCCAGGGAATAAATGCAACTGAGAATTGTAAAGGACTTTCTAACCTGGCTCAAAAGATCTCCTCAAAATGCTCTGGTCATGAACCTTCTTCATGTGTTCTTTGTACTTCCTCGAATTGTCATAAGCATCATTCCTTAGCTCCTCTAAGTCAGTGAGTTGGAGCTTCCTTTGAGATCCAGCCTTCAAAAAATTGAAGTTCAGCTGCTTGATGGCCCAGTATGCCCGATGCTCCAACTCGATGGGAAGATGACAAGCTTTCCCGTACACCAACCGATATGGTGACATCCCAATTAGTGTCTTAAATGCCGTCCTGTATACCCACAAAGCATCACTCAATCTTAGAGACCAATCTTTCTTGCTGGGGTTCACAGTTTTTTCCAAAATGTGTTTGATCTCGTGATTTGACACTTCAACCTGCCCACTCATCTGTGGGTGATAAGGGGTGGCAACCTTATGTGTGATGAAATACTTCTTCATCAGCTGCTCAAAAATCTGATTTCAGAAGTGCGTACCTTCATCACTGATGATCGCTCTTGGTGTACCAAACCGAGCGAAAATAGTGTCCTTCAAAAATTTGACCACAACTCTGTGGCCATTGGTCTTGCACACAACCGCCTCCACCCACTTGGACACATAGTCCATAGCAACCAAAATGTACAGAAATCCGAAGGAGTTTGGGAAAGGTCCCATGAAATCGATGCCCTATACATCAAAAATCTCAACTACCAAAATGGGATTGAGGGGCATCATATTCCTCTTTGAAATACTCCCAAGTTTCTGACAGCACTCACGAGATGTGAAATAAGCACGAGCGTCTACAAACATGGTGGGCCAATAAAATTCACTCTGCAAAATCTTTGCAGCGGTCTTGTTTCCACTGAAATGGCCTCCACATGCATGATCATGACAAAAGGAGATGGCATTGGTTTGGTCAAATTCAGGTATGCATCTCCTAATGATCTGATCAGGACAATACTTGAACAGATAAGGATCATCCCAAAGAAAGGTTTTCACCTTGGACAAAAATTTAAGCTTGTCTTGTTGCCCCCAATGCAAAGGCATTTGGCTGGTAATAGGATAGTTCACTATGTCAGCAAACCAAGGTGCGGGGTTGTGAGTAATGTGCATCAATTGCTCATCAGGAAAGGTCTCAGAAATGGGGGTGGCGTCCTCGGTGAAATCCATGGTCAACCTAGACAAATGATTAGCCACCACATTTTTGGTCCCTTTCTTATCCCAAATTTCTATGTCAAACTCTTAAAGTAGCAAAATCCATCGGATCAAGCGGGATTTAGCATCTTTCTTAGAAAAAAGATACTTCAATGCTGCGTGATCCGAATAGATAATGATTTTCGATCCTAACAAATAGGATCTAAACTTGTCCAGTGCAAAAATGACCACCAACAACTCCTTTTTTGTGGTGGAGTAATTGAGTTGTGCGTCGTTCAGAGTCCTGCACGCATAGTAAATCACATGGGGAAGTTTATCAACCCGCTGCCCCAAAATAGCTCCAACAGCATAGTCTGATGCGTCACACATGATCTCAAATGGTTCACCCAAACTGGGTGGTCTAATCACTGGTGTGGACGTCAGAATCTCCTTCAGAGCCCCAAATGCTTTCAAACATTCTTCCAGTTAAGCACAAGGTTCTTCTCTTTGCACCTCACTCAGACCAATGTGAGATGGTGCAAACACTCTTGAAAAGATGAACTGAAGATGGAGAAGCCATCCACGAAGATCTCCATAAATCGCTCTACCATGATGGAAAATATGCTGACCATGCACCGCTGAAAATTAGCCGGTGCATTGCACAACCCAAAAGGCGTGGGACAATAGGCAAATGTCCCAAAGGGACATGTAAATGTAGTCTTCTCCTGGTTTTCGGGGTCCACTGGGACCTAGTTATACCTAGTGATCTTTCCTGGTGGCAGCGTTCAATTTACAGTAGTCAATACATACACTCCATCCTGACTGAATACGAGTTGGCACCAACTAGTTATCCTGGTTCTTCACTACCATCAATCTAGCCCGCTTGGGCACAACATGTATCGGGCTCACCCACTTGCTATCAGAAATTGGATAAATGATCCCAGCATCTAACAATTTTATCACTTCGACTCTCACAACCTCCTGCATTGCTGGGTTGAGCCTTCTCTGTGGTTCCCTCGTTGGTTTTGAATTCTCTTCAAGATGTATCTTATGTATAATCAACGAGGGATTGATTCCCTTAATGTCCTCAATAGTCCAGCCTATAGCTTCCTTATGCTCTCAAAACTTCTAACAATTCCTCATCTTGAGCATCTTTCAAGTCTGAAGCTATAATCACAGGTAAGGACTCAGCTAGACCTAGGAACTTGTACTTAAGACTATCAGGTAACGACTTAGGTTCCTTCTTCGGGGAATCAGGTACTGCTTCCTTCTCTTCGCTCACCAAAGGAGCAGTCTCCAAAAGTGCATCAGCCTACTCCATAAGTTTCTCCAAATCCAAATCTTCACCAAACTGAGCAAGGCATGCTTCAAGGGGGTCCTCTATGCTTGATTTTTCAATGACTTCATCAATGATCTTCTCAATCAAGCATACTTGGTTCATTTGGTCATAATCAAGTGGTTGTTTTCTGATGTGAAAAATGTTCAACTCCACCGTCATATTTCCAAAAGAAATCTTCATCACCCCCGACCTACAATTGATTAGGGCGTTAGCCGTAGCTAAAAATGGTCACCCTAAAATCACAGGGATCTCAGTCCCTATCATCTGAACTAGCTCCATGTCCAACACAATAAAGTCCATAGGGAAATAAAATTTGTCCACTTTAATCAGTACATCCTCAACTATTCCCCGTGGAATCTTCACAGATCGATCAGCAAGTTGTAGTGTCATGGATGTGGGCTTCAGCTCTCCTAGCCCTAATTGTAAATAGACTGAGTAGGGCAACAAATTCACACTTGCTCCCAAATCCAATAATGCCCTCTCAATCTAACTAACTCCTATCATGCAAGTAATTGTAGGACATTCCAGGGTCCTTCTATTTGAGAGGTAACTTGCAAAGATTTAGAATCCACCTCACCGCATTAATAAACATATTAGCATGATTAATTTATACATCCGTCTATCGACTAAAAACAATGCATGTTCTAGTGTCACGCTAGTTCATGCACCCTTAAGCCCTATGAATGTCCTATTATGTCTATTGAAATATTCAAAGCATCCGTCCATTTGACAAAAGACAAAACATATCCAATTTAGTTCAAAGGATTAAATGTGAATGTGGTTAACACAAAAGACAAAAGATAAATAAACTTAAATCAAAAAATGAAATGTATCATCGAACAAAACATTATGAATATCCAACTACAACACAATCAATCACAATCTTCTCACAAAATTGAATTGAAACGAACATTCATGACATTAAAAGATGGATTAAAGTACAAACTAACTATAAAAACATGAAGATAAATTGTAACGTCCCCAAAATCAGCCTTGGCTAATCCGGTGGAGTCACTGGTAATTCACCCAGTTGAAGCCAACTTGTGACCCAACGGGTAATCACCCTTAGAAAAACTGTCAGAGTGAATGCAAGGGAAGGTGAATAAATCTGAGATCTACCATAATCCATCAAGTAAGAAAGTGGAGTTACTAATGAATGAGACAAACCTATAATCATAAGTAAAGCATAACCAATCAGGTAGTAGAACTCTTGCCACTCCCACAGCAATGAATTAGATCACCTAAAAAATAATAACCGTGTAAATCTAACGACTTAGTAAGTAAACCTCACATTTATGTGTGACATGAATCCGGTTAATAAGAGTAAACGAGCAATTTGAGTAATAACAGAAGAAGCATTACCTCCGCTAATACACCATTCAACGGGTTTTTAGGGTTTTCAAAGCTCAAGGTGTAGAATCGGCGATAAATACCTAAATGTGTTAATGCAGAAAAGTCTAATGCTTATGAGTCATAACCCCTATACATGGTCTACCCGAGATATTACCCCTTCTCAGCAGGGTTGATATTATCCTGAGGGACCTATAATATAATGCAAGTGCCCCAGCCATTGTACAACATACCGTACGTAACATTAGTGGCACGATCGAGTCCGACTCGAGTGGCCACACCAATTAATGACATATGTCCTATAGTGACCGAACCATTAGGAATGGTTGCATCAAAGTCACAAAACCAATGGATCTACAATCCTCACATAACGCACACTTTTGACCATAATATGCAGTTTATATCGTAAGCCCATGGCTGTTCATACCGCACGTACCGGCATAGCATGTCTTACGATGCATCTTAACAGTTTATTTAATAACACAGTTATCGAGTTATTATAGAAAATAGACATGTTCATATTATATGCATAGTCAATCAACTGACATATCGCACGTTTTACGAAAAAGAGAGTAAGTGTTTACTTACCTCGCGCGCTTGAGCGAATTGTCTGACCAAGCTATTTCCTGTTATAACGGATACAAGTCACCATTATTCTAAGCTTTATAAAACCTAAGAATACGGCTAAGCTAAAGCATACACGTGTGGAACCCAAAACTAGTGTTCTGTCCACTAACCATACATCCAGCCTTGAGGGTGTATATCCGCTCAGTGTGTTTAGCACACCGTTTCAAGATTCAAATAGTGCATGATTCCTATAGCATTTCTAGACCTTGTCTAGGCAAGTAAAAGTGCACATGCAATGTAAGAAATCACAACACAACGGGATTCAAAAGAGTTCTTTGTAAACATTATCATTTTTAAGAAGAAACTTGATAAATACTTTGAAAACTCAACGAGCCATACAACAAGGGCTATAACAGTGTTGAAGATAGAAGGGAAGGGAGCTTTCCTGGAAGCTGAGCACAGACATGACCTCTCCTCCTTGGAATCTCCACTTGGAACACTCTTCCACAGCAAATTCTCTCTAAAAATGTGGATATGATTCTGGTAGCCTAGGGGCACACCAGAGGGTGGAAGAAGGCGTGAGGAATGAAAGGAGGAGCGGCCTATTTATAGGGAAAATCTGCCACCAACTCCTTGTCGGACCTGCGGACGTTTGGAAACCCTAGCGTACATCCGTTGGTTCATGCACAAGGGTCCAAAGAGTGTCTCGTACGTCCAGGTATTATCCAAAGGGTATATAAAAAGTAGTGTATGTCTTGTGGTCCCACGTATGTTTGCTGGTATGGTTTGCAGAGCGCACGTTCGGTGGTCCCCTAGCGTACATCCGCACTACAGATAGAAGCATACGTCTGCCAGACCTAGCGTACGTCCACCACCTGAGCATCAGTATTTGGCTTCCATGTTCTAAAGGCTCAAAGTGTGTTTAGGTTTACTCTAAGGGTTTTAGGCCTTGTCTAAGTAGCTCTACCAAGGCTCTTGTTAAACGTTCTAGTGTTTCCTAAAGAAAAGGTTATTTTTATCAGGGTATTACACTAATAAATGGTGAGGCTTCATCTTCAACCTTAGTTGAAGATTTAGCCTTTCATGCTAAAGAAAGACAAATCGACAAACAAATAAAAGCGTTAAATAAATAAATGACGATTTAGAGACTTTACAATGAAGAACAAAGAGGTTTATGGTCTCAAGGGTGCCTCCAAAACATAGGTTTAGAAAAATTACAAAAGGTCCTATTTATAGACAAAATTAATGTGCTACCTATCACGTGGGTGCGCTCGATCGCATGCAATGCACTTGAGCGCATGCTCACGTGCGCTCAATCGCACGTAACTGCTCCAGAGCTCCCACAGCGCAAGCAAGTTAGCGATGGGCTAGGGCAACACAGGCTAACGTGGAGTGCGCTCGATTGCTTGTCTTGCACTGTAGCGCAGTTGTGCTCAAGCATTGGCTCTGCGCGCTCAATGCAAGTGCGCTCGATCTTGTCTGCTGGGCTCGAGCGCACTGGCAGGGACTCCAAATCTTCACTTTAAGTCATTTTCACCCTTTAACCCGCATATTGATGTTAACGACCTGCAACAAAACAAAACACTAAAACTAACTAAAACATTATAAATTAACAACGCTAAGAGCTTAACAAAAATAAGTTGAGGGGGATCAAATATATAATATTTGGCATTGATCAATCGTGCCTCTTGGGCTCGAGCGCATTGCTCTCAAATGCATCGTTGTACACTGGATTGTAGGTGCGCTCGATCACATCTCTTGTGCGATCGAGCGTAAGGCCAAGGACTATGATTTCTCCTTTTTGCTCAATTCCACCTCTTTAAACCATACTTCGATGTCAATGACCTACAACACAATAAAACACTAAAACTAAACTAAACATTAGAAAATAACAAAGCTAAGAGCTTAACAAACATAAGTTAAGGGGGGTCGAATATACAATATTTGGCACTTATCACAGTCCAAAATTCCTACTAGAGATGTGGTAGTAAATAGCTTCTCAAAGTATTGGACAAAAGCCATCTCAAAATCCACCGAAGAAGCACGATGGACTCCCCCTTCATCAATAATATCTGTTATAGTATTAACTTGCCGACGTTGGTTAACACAGGCATGAAAATACTTTGAATTTGTGTCCCTATCTTTTAGCCAATGTTGTTTTGCATGTTTACTCCAAGTAAACTCATCCTGCTCCATTAGATCATTTACCTCCTACTGTAACTCGTTAATATCATCTAAATTCAGTAAACCATCCTCCCCTTGTAACACCCGTAATTGTTCAGATTTGTCAACAATAAGCTTCTCTGTTAGACCCCTCACTTCCCTATACCAACCAACAAGCTTAGTTTTGTTCTCATTCAATTTTTGGCGCACATCCCACCACGCATCAGAGTGTCTCCTTTTCTCCCTCCACACCTTTTTTTATTACAGCTAGTTGTTCTTTATGTTTTTTTGTCCCCGGTTTCATAGTGGAATCTTTTTGGTTGTCTCACCTGCTCCCTGCCATCACAAGAGATAAGCAATGGTGCATGATCTAAACAACATGCAGCTAGCACCTCAATTTGCATTAAAGGATACAAATTAGTCCAAGTAGAATTGGCCAAAGCCCTGTCCAACCTTTCCTTTACAAAATGCACCCCACCCCTTTTATTACTCCAAGTAAATTTTGGACCAGAGAATCCAAGACCATGTAAAAGACATGCCTCCACAGAGGCTTGGAAATCCTCCATTTGCCAACAGGGACACTAGGACACTCCAAATTTCTCCGAAGACTCCAAGATTTCATTAAAATCGCCCACACAGAGCCAAGCATGTGGAGCAAAATTTCGAACATACCAAGTAAATTCCAAGATTCCTTTCTTTTTTCCACATCAGGGTGACCATAAAAACCAATGAACATCCATAATGGACTAGTATCCTTAATTTTTACTATAGCATTTATATGTCGACGACTGTAGCTCTGAATCTCAATACATATATCTGCATTCCACAAAAGTGCCAAACCCACTCCGCCCTACACTATCGACAACAAATGCACTTTGAAAACTTGCAGCCACTCGAACTCTTTCAAATTTACTTGCGGAAAGCTTGGTTTCCATTAAAAAAACCAAACTGGGACACTTTTCCTTTACCAATCGGCAAAGACCATGAATTGTCCAAGGGTTCCCAAGCCCTTGACAGTTCAAACTTAAGGCATTCATAATAGTCAACGGTTCTGCTTAGCAGCCACTGCCGTTTCTGGAGAAATTTCAACATTATCAGCTTTTATTTTTCAACGAAGGACTTGATTTCCTTACTGTCATAGTTGCACCACCATGAACTGTTCGCGCACATTTCTTCACTGATTGCAAATTTCGTTTTGGAGTCACTACTACATATTTTGGACCCACGTGTACCCCCATTAACATTTGTATTATCTCCATTTGAAATCTTCTCACCTCCCCTCATGTCACTTGTAACATCCCTAGCCCAAAAGGGTTAGGTTTGTTAATTCTCTTTCTTACTTGCAAAGATCCATAAGGTTTATCAACTAATAAAAGACTAGTATAAAATGAATGTATGAAACTCTCGAATATCATGTCCTTAGAAATAAACTAAAATATTCATGCTTAACAAAAATATGTCTCACAAGTGATAATAGCGTTCCTTATTAAAATAAATTCATTAATCTCTAAAAGAAACTGTGCCAACGCACTTATTAGCTTGACTAATGTGAAATCTTAAGAAATTCCTAAATACGCCCGCCCCCATTCCGGCCTCCTAAAGCAACCTAATCATCACCTGAAACAAGAAATAAAACTGATGAGCCCAAAGAGGGCCCAGTAAATGAAATCCACAACCATAGGCAGTTTTACTCCTTGTCCCATTTAGAAAATGGAACCCATAATTACATATATTCCCAGTATATTTTTAAATAATAAAATAGCATAAGAAACATACAGCACAATAAAAACATTATCATCAGTAAAATTATTGAAAAACTTTATCTCATACTAGGGCCCATGTATACTGTTACCCCCGCATACTAGGGTTGCGCGGTCCTTGCGACCTGGGACGAGATACTGTGGCCACAGCCCCATCCCCTGGCCAGCCGATTAACCTTGGGTGCACTCAGCATGGGAAAATAAAATTGTGATGGAACCACCTTCTAGCATAGCCTCTTTCAGCAGTTGCACCTCCATCCTTGGCATCAGTACTGAGCTTCTTTCTTGTTTCTCTTGGGCCAAAAATACTCTCCTCCATATATGTGCCCTCATTGCAAAACTTTTGCTCATTTCTTATACTTCTCTTAACACTCCTTTAGATACATTGTAGGGCATCATGTAGGAGGGTTTATCATCATTTCTCTAAATTTCTTAAAGGCATCATTATTTTCTCAACATTTCTTTTTCTCAAACTTATCATGCATGCAACATAATTCGGTAATATAAACAAAATGATCCTTTGCAATTTAAAACAAAAGCATGGCATGATAATTTTTCTGGAAGAGATAGTAAATTCACTTACCTCTTAACTGTAACAAAGAATTTCCTCTGACTGCTAACTAATCTCCTAAAGGAAATACAGACATGTTACTACCCTCATACACGTCATACTAATGCATTCCATTACTTCTATAAGTTGCCTTGCTAATTAATTGAGAATAAACTTACTTAGATATTTAGGTATGCTTCTCAATCATTTTCATAAATTATTCTCTTTCATATTACTCATATATATATATATATATATATATATATATACACACACACACTTTAGATTATTCCGTACATATATATGTCCTATATTCATATATATATATAAAATACTTGACTCCATAATGTGTTGATAGTTCCCCATATATATACATACATATATATATGGGGAACTATCAAACATTTATGGAGTCAATTTATATATATATATATATATATATATATATATATGTTTACAATTACAACAATTGCATTATTATTATTATTTTTTATATATTAAAGTATTACATATATATATTTATATATATAACTACTTTACAAAAGATAAAATTCTACTGCAGTCCATGAAGTTCCTGATAATATAAAACAATATAAATCAATCTAATTAGAAGATTCAAGGCTTAGATTTAAAATGAAAGAGTATTACTTACAAAAGGGTTCCATATATATTAGTTTTTTTATTCACATAAGAGACAAAATAGGTGTAGACATATATTCACGTGAGGAGTAAAAGAAAAGAAGGCAAACTCTTCTTCTCACTACAGGTCAACACGGCAACCAAGGCATGCCATTACAAAAGCATTGCCCCACTAGTTTTCTAAGAATGGATGTATGAATGAAGGAAAAAGAAGAAAAATTGTGGTGCAATGAGTAATACTTGGAGAGCAACAGACTGTAGTGAGTGAATTGTAGAGTGAGGCGTGAAGGAGGCTGCCTTTAGTGTTTTGTCTTATGTAGTTATATAGGTTGGGAGAAAGAGACACAAAAGGGTTTTTTTTTTTTTTTAAGACAGGCGGCAGCTTCCTTTCTTTTATTTTATTAATACTATTAATACTATTATTCTATTTTATTAAATATTTATTAATTATTATTATTATTATATACCAACATGTATATCTATTTAGATATAACTACATATATTTTAAACTAATATATATATATATTTTTTTCAATGATTCATTCTCAATATTAACTTAAGCCAATTTTTATTTTTATTTTTTTAACCTTTGAGTTCACTAAAAATATCCTAAAAAGATTTAGGATTGTCATATCACTAGCATTAATGACCACTTCTCCCTATTTTGTCACCACAAGATGCTCTGTTACCTTCTTAGGAGTGGTTCCACCATCTAATAAACCTAATTTATAAAACGCAGGATCTACCATATCAGGACAATCTACATGAGCCATAGAACCATTAAGATCACCATTTAATTCGCCCGCCACTGCCTGATGCTTTTCTTTTCCCTTCTTAGTAACCTGCCCACGAAGCGCATAACCCATGGAAGTTTCTTGGCAGTTAACAGGACGTGCAAAATCCTCAACCGCTCCAAAGCAAGAATCGTCCCGTTCCGCACCTCCTACTCCGATCAGATTTCACCAGTCCTCTGGCCAAAACTCCTCTCCCACCGACAAGCCTCTTACAACCCCATCCCCCTTCATCTCCGTCATACAAACATCATCATGGAAGACTTCCTCTCACTAGGCCTCCGTATCAACAATTTTTAGTTGCATTCCACTGCTCTAATTATCATGGACGACCTCCTCCCACCGGACCTCCATATCAACCTTTTTTTGCCACATTCTGCCACTAGCCAAATTCGGATTTATCAGCTCATTCGGATCACTAGCCATATGTGAGGGGCTATTTGTCCCAGCATGTGAAACTAATGGAGAAGGCCTACTCTCCCAATTTTTTGAAACCGACCCCATCGGCCTACTCTCCTTCCTCCATGCCGGTGATGCGACTCTGAGCCAAGTACCAAATTGTGGTTTGTCTGCCATCTCGTTTCTACACCCAAGAGCCCCCATGACAAAACATCCCACAGAAAAAAAAAAATGGGGGAGCCTTTCATATTGAAAAGGAACCCACAAATATTTTCCTAGTAAATTAATAAGGTGCCCCCTGGCTACTGGCTTGGTTAGATCAATCTTCACCAATCCAATGCCATCATCATCCAATGCCGCCTGTTCAAACAGTATCTCCATTGGTGGTGTAATCCCATCAAATTCTTCCAAAGAAAATAAACTCCCATCAAAAACCCAAGGTCTCCCTTCCATCACCCGAATCTTGTTCCATGAGTGCTCAAACTCCACAAGGAAAAAATTCTCACCCAACACCTTAAATGATGTCGACCCAGTAGGTTTGCAACCCCGCACCAATTTTGCCCTTATAGTATCCTTACCAATGATCCTATCAGCCATCACCTTCCCCACCAGACAAGAACTCCCTCTCTCCACAACCTCCTCAAAAGCCTTTTCTTCAACTATAACTTCCACACTTTCCTCCTCCGGAAGTGTTAAATCCTACCACAAAGTTGTCAAATCATCTGCCATCTTTGATCCCTCTCAAAATACCGTACAACAAATGCAAGAAACAAACCCTCCACAGCCTATGCAATAGACTTGGAAAACTATTCTTCTCCTCTAGCAAAAACCAGAGAGAAAACGGTTTGTTTGAGAATTGTGCATTCAAATGACAAATAATTAGTATCAATAATTAGTCTATATTTCTCTTATATTATTTTACAAATTCAATAAATTAATTAACTTATATAAAAAAAAATTACTCATAAATTCATAAATCTAATAATTAATTTATAAAATAATATTAAGACTAATTATTTCTCTTATAATTTGGCAGGCGGAGTAACAAGAGAAGTGTAGTAGGTGGCTTCACCAATCCAACACCCACCTACTTCTTTCGTTCTTTCATTCTCTCTTTCAGCAGTTGCCTCCATCCAGGGGTTGAAGAAAGAAAGGGCAACCAGATTTCCCATTTCCCCGTAAAACCTAAAAGCAAAAGAAACAACCAACCAAACAACCATGAGCTTCTTCACCTTGGCCTCATCATCCCCAACCTCCTCACTCAACACCCTCTCCAACTTCACCCCCAACACAAGACAATCCCCACCGCCTTCTTCACTTGTTCGTTTTTCCACCCCAATTCCCCACTCTCGCTTCACTGTCTCCGCTTCCTCAAACGCCTCCCCTCAAACACCCCGACACCCCATTACTCGAACACTTGTGAAGTACACAAAAGCCGCACTTCTCATCGGCGCCGCCGCATCCATGATCGGGAAGCTCTCGCTGTTGCCGGCGAGAGCGGAATCTCCCTCCGTAGTTGCCCAAGAAGCCCCAATTCTTGAAGAAGCCCAGGCCCAATCCAATGACCAGTCCTCGCCCTTGTCCGAATTTCTCGAATCCAATTCAGAGGCCGTCGAGGCCTTGAAGTCGCTATTACAGCAAAAGCTCGAGAGTGGCGAGGACGAAGAGGCTCTCAAGATCCTGGGACGCCTGGTTTCGGCGCAGCCTTTGGTGACCGAGTGGAAGTTCCTCATGGCGAGGTTGTTTAACGAACTGGGCGACGCCGAGAACGCGCGCAAAGTGTTCGAAGAAATTCTGGCGTTGAACCCGCTGTCGTTTGAGGCGTTGTTCGAGAACGCCTTGGTAATGGATCGTTGCGGGGAAGGCGAGGCGGTGATTACGCGGTTGGAAGAGGCGTTGAAGATTGCGGAGGGGGAGAACAAGGCGAAGGAGGCACGGGACGTGCGGTTCATAATGGCGCAGATACAGTTTTTGCAGAAGAATGTGGAGGAGGCTTTGAGGAATTATCAGGAGTTGGCGAAGGAGGACCCCAATGATTTTAGGCCGTATTTTTGTCAGGGGATGATTTACAGCTTGCTGGAGAGGAATGCAGAGGCCAGAGAGCAGTTTGCTAAGTACCGGGAGCTTTCTCCAAAGAAGTTTGAGGTGGAGGGGTACTTGAGGACCCCATTGTCAAGGATGAAGCTATTTGGCTCGGATGAGAATTGAGTATCTTGCTGGGAACATGCAGGAATAATGATGGGGAAATGGGTTTTTCTCCGCATGGTGAAGGCAATGGCTTTTTTGGGTAATCGGCTAATCCTATGCCTTTGTCAAGTTTTGATAGTTAGTTTACTTTTTTCATTTGATTTTTTTGCTAGTGATGTGGAACCACTGTTGAAGCTTCACAGAGGATAATTAGAGAAACAAGGAAATAAGAACCAAATTTTGTGGAGATAAAGATAAAACGATATTGCTGAATAATCTGTTTCAGCCGAATGTGGTTCTTCTCTGCTTTCTCTGGTTCTTTATCATTGTTATGTTATGTGATTTTAGTTGATGTGCATGGTTGCTAGATTTCTGTTGTGTTTGGAGTAGCTGGTATGGATTTTCTGAGGTGACTACACCTGATGCCTGATATTTTGGAATTGGAGGAAATGCATGAAAGTGGTGAAAAAGGCTAAGCTAAAGGTCTAGAATTCTATGTCCATAGATAGTCCGCTGCAACTCAAAATTTGAAATGCTTCTTTTGGTAAATATAGGTGCAGACGTTAAATTTTTGTGCCAATTTTTTTATACCACCCAGTTCTCCGCTATCTCATTATCAAAGAAAGGTTCATAATCCACTTCAGATTTTCATCATATATTCAGGGTTGGTAAAAACATTTCAGCAATTAGAATGCTAGATCATTCTGCTTTATGATTAATTCTAAGCATATTCATGCCACGTGCTATTTCATTATGGATTTATGATGTTACATCTATATTAGAAGGAATTAGAAGAAAGAAAGGACAGGAATTGGGAGGGGGGATTTCTGAAAAGTGAATCATCATCGAGTATCAAATCCTTCGGAGCATGGTATTGAATTGGACTTTTGGTGGTACATATTGCTTTAACCTCTATTTATTCTGTCGAACCAAGACAGTCACACATAAAGGGTTTCATTCTTACTAATTTCCTTGTGCTCTGGCCTAATTCTTGTCTTTGAAGCGAATAAGCGTCAGCTTCAAACTCTTCTTTATTTAGGGTGTCAACCAATTCTAGGCTGCTCTTGTACGGTTTAGCCTTAGTGTATTAGGAAGCTTGCTCAAACTCCCTCACTAATATTATGACTCAGCTAAACCAGGCTTTTCTAAACTCGGTCAGCTCAGAGCAGTACTTACACTTTTTTTTTGATAAGTCAATAGAATATATCAAAAGCGCAGAGGGGCGCAACTCTTAGTACATAGAGAGCATACAAGGGGGACTAGGGAGAGATAGAGAAAAAGGAGAGAAAATCTACAAAGCTAATGACCGGCGGGGCAAGCCAGCCTGTAGTCCAAGGAAAAAGAGTATCAGGAAAGAAATGGAGGAGCTCCTCTCGAGTCCTCGGCGAGTCCTCGAAACATCTATTATTTTGCTCCCTCCAAATACACCACATAATACAATGAGGGACCATCTTCCAAACATCAACGCTCCTCGTACGACCCCCCGTCCACCAACTTGCAAATAACTCCTTGACGGAGCGAGGCATAACCCAACAAAGCCCAAACCGCGCGAAGAAGGTATTCCACAAACCCCTCACTACCACACAATGAAGAAGAAGATGATCAACCGACTCTCCTTCCATTTCACATAACCAGCATCTATTCACCACCACCAAACCTTTCCTCCCAAAATTGTCCAGGGTAAGGATCTTACTATGAACCGCCGTCCAAACAAAAAAAGCCATTGTAGGGGGAACTTTGGATCTCCAAACACTCTTCCATGGAAAAGAATACGACCCACGAGGCGAGAGTGCTCTGTAGAAAGACTTAACCTCAAAAAGACCCTTGTGAGAAGGCACCCAGCACAACTTATCTATCCCCTCTCCTCGCAGCTTACAATCATATAAGCATCTATAAAACGAGGCCAACTCCTCCACCTCCCAATCATGGATCAGCCGAGTAAACTAGATATTCCACTTAATGGAACCACTAGAACGCTCCACATTATCCGCTATGGATGCCTCCTTGAATCTAGCAATGCTGAACAAGCCTGAAAAAGCCTCCTTGAGAGCCCTATCCACACACCAAACATCATCCCAAAAGCGAATCTCAGAGCCCTCCTCACCAGGATCAAACTTAAAAAACCTCATAAAATTCTATCACCCCATACAAATAAATTTCCACAAGCCCACCCCTTGAGAGCCAGAAATGACTCCTGAGCGCCATCCCCCCCAAGCCGACCCATACTTGGCCACCAACACCAATCTCCACCAAGCTCCCTCCTTATGAGCAAACCACCACAGCTACTTCACCAAAAGAGCTTGATTAAACCGTCTCATATTCCTAATCCCTAAATCACCCTCATCAGTGGGAGTACAAACCTTATCCCACTCCACTAGATAATACTTAAATTCATCGTTCATCCCACCCCAAAGAAAGTCCCTTAAGATCTTCTCAATATGCTTAGCCACATTAGCAGGGATAGGAAACAAAGATAACATATAAGTAGGCATATTTGAGAAGGTACTTTTAATCAAAATAACCCTACCCCCTTTAGAGAGATACAACCTTTTCCACGGGGCCAACCTCCGCGACATCAAATCCTCCAAACCCGCCCACATAGCTTTGAGCTTGAAAGAGGCTCTCAGCGGTAACCCCAAATACTTCAAAGGCACTTCACCAAACCCACAGCCCAACAAACCAGCTAGCTACCCTACATTATCCAAAGGGCCAACCGGAACCAAAGCCGATTTGGATAAGTTAACCTTCAAACCGGCAACCGCTTCGAAGCAATCAAAAAGAGCCCCTAAGTGACGAATTTGGCTAGCATTAGTCCCACAAAAGATCAAGGTATCATCTGCAAAAAGGAGATAAGAGACGATAACCCGAACTGGCTCACTTGTACCCACAAAAAGCCTGAAATCAGCCCTCTATCGGTAAAAGCTCCAAGCATCATATTAAAAGCCTCCATCACCAAAACCAAGAGGAAAGAAGAGAGCGGATCACCTTGATGAATCTCACGAGAGCTCTCAAAAAAACTGGAGGGAACACCATTAATCAACATTGAGAAACGAGCAGACGAAATGCAATGCTTGATCCACAAGCACTATTTCTCCCCAAACCCACACCTACTCAATAAGTAAAGAGCGTATAGTTGCACTTAGTACTAAGTCATTATGTAGAACATAATTTAAGGTATAGTTCTAGGAATTTTATGTATTAGATGACACTTTCTGTTTTGAAACCACTATTTTCCTTATCTTACCAAAGTTTTGATGGAGTACTTTGCTTTTCGTTTAAGATTTCGTGACTTTGTTAAAACTTGAAGTATGTGAGACAGCTTAGAATTATGATGTGAACTATCCTTCATCTTCTATGAAGTCTGTACGCCTGTAAACTGACTGTTAACCTTAAGTATCCTTGGGCACAAAGTTGTGCTGCTGATTGGGCATAAAGTTGTTTGAATTTGTAGGACAACCCAGTGTAGATGATCATTGTGCTTACGAATTAGAGAAAACGTCTACCTACGTCATAGTCACTGGGCAATCTTCTTTGATAATCATATTTCTCTATAACATTGCGAACTATGATGAAATATGACACATACGACGTTGTAACACCTTTCAACTCTTTTACAGCAGATTACTGTTTCCAGCCTCCTTTACCCCCTCTTGTTTTTATGGACTTGCGCTTCCTCTTGTTCTTTGTTTCCTGCCTGTTTTTGCTTTTGGCCAAGTATTACATTATTTGCTTATTGGGTGGAACCCGGCTTTTACAAGTAATTGTAGGGAGTTTCAATTTTAATTTGATTAGTCTTTTTGGAGCGATAGTATAAATGTTGTTAACACTTTTCCTAAGTTATTAGAAATGGTATCAGATCAATCTAGTAACATCATGTGGCGCTAAGATACTGCACAATGTGGACATTAGGGATTTAGTGGGGGAGATTATGAGAACCCAAGATTTATTGGGAAAGAGTATGATACTCCGAAAAGTTAATGCTAAATTAGGTTGGTAAATTACTTATAAAATAATAATAATAATAATAAATTAGGTGGGTAAATTATAAGTTGCTCAATTCCTTTCCTCTTCTTTTAAAGTATTGATATGTATTACTCATACAATTGTCATACCATTGGATGACATGATAATAAAAATTAGTTATTAAATAAGTAGTTGAAAAAAATAAAAAATAAAAAATCAAGTGTTGATCCAAGAGCTAAATTTTACTATCACGTCATCTAGTTATATAATAGTTGTATAAGAATCTACTAAATATAATTACCTTCTTTAGTCACTCATAATGTCTTACATCTTGACTCTATCACTCTTTGTTTCTTTCAATTCCCTCTCTTTTTTTTTTTTCTTTTTTTTTTCTTTTTTAAATATATATATTCTTTGTCAAACATTAACATACTTGCTGTAAGACACGACGTTATCATCATAGTGTTAAGTTGTATTGCTTCAACATTATATTTTAATTTATTTGATTTTAGTACAATTATTAATTGTAAAGAATATTTGCATTGTTTATAAGTTTTTTTTTTTTTTTTTCCAATTTTAAATATGTTTGATAGAAAATATGAACATGGATCTATTTTCTTTTTAATAAAATTTTATTTTTTAAATGAATTCAACCTCGGAAAGAGGCGCTTGATAAATTTGTTGTCAAAGCATTCATAATTGAGAAGCCAAATTTTTATGTAAAATGACTTCATAAAACTCATTTTATCTACTTTAACTAATGAGTTTTTACATACCTCTTACAGTAGTTATATTTTTATCTATATCATTTAAAGATTATTATTATTATTATTATTTTATAAGGATTGTATTTTTCCTAAATATCAGATTTTTCAACTTTTGTAAAAAAAAAAAAAAAAAAAAAAAAAAGAGAGAGAGAGATGTAGAGAGAGAAATAGTAGGAGAAAATTTTGAAAAAAAAAAAGAAGTTGTGGAAGAGAAATAGGAAAAAAATTTGGGAAAGAAACAACAAAAAAATAAAATAGCTCTTTGAATAGTACTGCTACTTGTAAATTTTTTTTTTTAGCTCATTCAATAAAATATATATTTTACCTTTTTTTTTTTTTTTTCCTTCTCCAATGCAGTGGGTATTTTACTAATTTAATAAGATATTTTAGATAAAGGGGTTTGCTAGGAGTTCTCCTCATAGTATTTTCCTAAGTTCTCAGAGACTTAAGTAAAACATGATTAAAGAAAAAAATAAAATTGTAATACTATTTTTTTGCCAATAAATTAATTTTTATAAGTTAATATTTAGGTTCTAATGCTTTAAAACATTTTTTGGATTCAAAACTAAAACTTAAAGATGAAAGGTTAACCCTTTAGAGATGGTATCATCCAAAATGGATTTGATTATCTTAAATTTGGTGTTAATGCCTCAATTTTGGTGTTAATACATCAAATTTAGTGCTAATATCTAAAAAAATCAGTGATAGAAACCACTACAATTTTATTTTTTCTTAAATTATGTTTTACGTAAGTCCAGGAGAACACTATAAGGAGAACCCTAGCATTTTCCTTATATAAAAGTATCATTTAGTTTATCCATTGGGAATGCTCTTAGTAATAAACAAAATATTACATCAAATTCAACTAAAGAATTAATAATTGAATAACCAATATTTGTAATAGAACTAGAAGACAGTATTGAAATATATATATATATATATATATATATATATATGGCAGTGATGATCAGAATATTATTGTCAATGCATGTTACATAATTTTATTTATGTTGACAATGTCACAAGAAAAATTGAATAGATTAGCCATATTATTTGTTGAGAATAATATATTAACAAAACTTGAACATAAAAATTTGGTTAGTAATTACATTTAAAAAGCGAGAGGAGTAATTTTTTTTTTTTTTTAAAAAAGAAATTAATTTAAACTTTATTTAATCATTAAAGACTTAATAGGATTAGGTTGTTTACAAAGAAGAAAAATTCAATTAAATTTATAATGATGGCAAAATGATGCTAAGTAGAAAATAAAGAATAAAGTTTTCCTTCAATCTAGTTTATTAAATTGATATGCAATTGTCCTTATAGCACGTAATTATCACAAACACTTTTATTTTTAAAAAAAATATAAACCTATATTTGTCCTTAGAGCACTTATGAGTTTGGGGGATTAGAATTTGAGAACCTAGGGCATAGAAAATCCTCTAAGTAGAGGAAAAGACCCACATCATATTTATGCACCATCATGTTGCCCTCAAATTGCAAGTGCATACCAAATATCGAGCTTCATTGATCTGTTCTAAAATACTATATTGTTCGACACTTTAAAGAGAACATATGAGGAACATTTCTGAAACATATGATTTCAGTAATAGCACCTTCCAACTCATGTTTATTTCCTCCGACCTCCTTTACCCTTCTTTTTCCTGGGCTTATTACCCTTCCCCTTGTTACCTGTTGCTGTTTCCTGGCTGTTTTTCTTGTTGTCGCCAGACACAAAATCAGCTTCTAACTCCTTTGACTTACCCTTATCAGCACCAGTATCTATCTTAGCCTTGCTACCACTGTCCTCCTTTTCATCATCCTGCTCAACAGATGTCTCTACCAGAAGGGTTTTGCCGTGTTGCAAGAATAGCCGACCTAAGATCGGTTCCACTTTTGGCCTTCTTGACTGCAATCTCTTGGAAAGTTCTCCAATTGTTGACATACTGTTCCCAAGCTCTGGTTCACTGAGAAGGTGAGAAAGCAAATCAGCGAAATAAAAGCAGGATTTTGATATTATGTGGAAACTAACTATACTACGGTTTTAAAACAAAGTAAAAAGTGGGTCCCATATATAGCATCAATCATGTGTAAGTTTGAGTTAATATTCAGATCCATGAGAAATGCAAGACATTTTCAGATTTTACCATAAAAGAAAGAAGCAAGGCATGTCAACCCTTCATACCTCACATCCAATGCAGCAGAAAGTAGCTTCAGTTCATCAAGCATGCTGGCTACTTCATGCAATAGGTTTTCATCCTCATGGTAACTAGTGTTCTGAAGGCTTTCGCTCATAACAGTACTTGCAAGGTGAATACTTTTGTCGACATCCACCTGATAATTACACAGGAAAAGAGGAAAATTCAGTATGGATCTCATTGTGCATATGCTTTTCCTTGAAGTCGCAAATAATGTTGAACAATTTAGCATTACCTTCATTGCTCGAGCATTGGACAAAAAGCTCTTTGGATCTCCACCATTCTCCAATGACTTCAATGCTTCAAACATTTCCCAAAAGTAACCATAATTCATTGGCAGCTTGCTTCCATTTATGTTGTTCAAAGCACAGTTTGAAGGTGCAAGCTTACAACAGTCCTGACTATAACTGCCTGAAGAAAGCACTTCACTGCAAGAACTACTTGCTTCCGCTTCAATAATTCCAGTTTGGCCTTGCATGGCTTTGACCGTCTTTGGAAACAAGACTCTTAACATGTCCTCCCTGCGCTGTTTTATTGTCATGTCAACAAAAATGGCATCTGGACATTGATATTGTGAACAGTTTTTTCTCAAACTCACAATTACAAGAGGATTGTTAATTTTTTTGAATGCTTCAGCAAGAACATTTAATTGGAAATTCCTCTGTTGATGTCTTCTCCGAAGGACGTCATAAAATTCCCACGGAAGTTGCTCATAAATATAGCTTCTACGAAGCAAATGAATAAGTAAATCTGAATAGTTCCCATGGTTCAGATGAACCAGACATAATACGGAAACCAATCTCAGCAACAGCAATGGATAGTAGTCTTTTGCATATATCCTAGACTTTTTGATCCATTCCAACGTACCCACCTTATTGTCAAGAAGGTTCTTAACAACATTGACAACAAAGTCGCAGACTCTTCTGAGGAGTGGTTGCACTTTAGCCACTGAAGTGGAATCTGGGTTGGTATCCTCCTCTTGGTAGATAAACCATTCAGTGAAAGAAGACATTGAAGTGATAAAGTAACCCTGGGAGCATGATGCCAACATCAGTAGGCGCTCAACAAGATACAAAAAACAACCAGGTGACATATAATCCTCTCTTCATCCAATCTGCACTGTAAGCATCTACCAAAGCTTCATATAGTGTCCACGGAAGGGACAACACTCTTGGAGATTCACTGCCATTGTCAGGCCTGGTAGCATGTGGAAGTTTTGATGCCATATTCCCACAGAGAGTTTGAATGAAGATCTTCCAGGGTGCATTTCCATCAAACCTTTTCAAAATCTCCTCATATAAATCATTGTTAAGCTTACCCAATCCAAGAATGATCATTACAACTCTTCCAATTTGCCCATAAGTTAGATTAACCTTTGGGATGATATTTTTGCGTATGACCTGTTTCAGCAAATTCTTTGAAACATCAGTTCCTCTCAGAGAAAACATGTTCTCTGCCAGTGATTTCCGCCAGTCCAGAGGAAATATATAGCCAAAGATATTAGTGGAAAGTTCGACATATCGCGACAATGCATTATCAATATGGTACTTGATGTCCAGATATTTGGATTCCTTAAGAAACTTCGCAATCTCATAGATATGAGTAAGAGATATGCTTTGGCAGAACGTAGAGAGGGAATTCTTTAATGAGAAATCATAAAGGGCTTTAACACTGTCCAAAACCTTCATACCAACAAAAATTCTGAACACCAATAACTTTGAGCAGTTGAAACAAACTGGTGAACATCGATTGAAACCAGCTTCCCATTCCGATGAAGGAATTTTTTATCCAATTCTCTCACCCAATCAGCATCAGAGTTTAGCAAAAGATAGATGGCTTTATCATTATGAAATTGCTTCCGAACTCCAAAGTAATTCAAGCAGAAATCTCCATATTCATTAGTAGCTTGGGTTTCAGGACATCTGAGGTATTCGATGATGTTTACAATCTTATCTTTCCAAAGATTCCAAAAGCAAACCAGTGTTTCTAAAGAAAACTGATTTGTAGATCTTCTGTTCTGAATTCTTTATCAGATCAAAAACAACATTATCTTCCCATACATACTTTGAGGAATTTGAATGAAGATGAGCATCTAGAATTTTTCGAGCACATATTATTTCACCTCCAACACTCTTATGTCTCTGAGATGCATTCAAATAATGTTTCGTCATGGACAAGTTACTCTGCTCATTTGACAAAACATCAGCCTCAGTACAAACAAACCCAAAAAAGTTTCCTAACCCATTCTTTGCAAATGTCCTGGCTTTTGCTAAAAGCTCCTGCTTCTGTGTAAACTGCTTCAACGGCCAGCCTTTGCTTCCAGGTGCCCAAAGTGAGTTGGACAGAACATAGAAAAGAATTAACGAGGATGCTTCTGTGAAATTCCCAGCCTTCCCGAGGAGATCAGCTTCATGTAGAATCTCACCTTTCAGTCTCGCTATGTTTGCAGCCATCAAGAAGTTTCCTGATTCTTCTTCCAACATCAGAAGCTCATCAAGGCAACCACAAGACTTAAAAAACTTGCGCATCAAATCCATGGATTGAAAAGCTTTAACAAATTTCATCATGGATCTGCTATCTTTAAGCTTATAATAATGAAGAGCACACCTCTCTAGAAACTCTTGTTCAATTTTGTCCACACTAAAATCCGTTGTTGCATGTTGTTTCCAATTCTGAATGTACTGAAAACCCAAGTCAAATAATTTTCCTTTGGTACAAACCTTCAAACAATCTGAGAAAAAATAGCCCTGGCATAGACTTCAGCTGCAGTTCATAGCACCCAGCTAGAAAAGCATTCCCCAGCTCTTTTCAGCTCAGTCTCGCCACATTTTCCAGATAAAGCCTCCCTGAAACAATAAGTTGAAATGTTCAAAGTCAAAGTCTACTCAAACTTTGACAATTACAAACTAGAGCATAAAAAGTTTTTTTCATGCACCACCAATAAAAAATTAGTGTTGATATTTTTGTCCTCATCAATGTACCAATTATTTCCAGAAATTCAGAGATTGATTAAAAAACTTCTCAAATTCACATGACAAATTTTCAGATACAAACTATAACAGATATTCCAAGAAGATGGCAACAAATAATGGAAAAGAGATTAAAGTAAACAGTAAAAAGGCTACAGAAGTACACATTTTTGTAGTGGAAGGAAACCCAAAACAGTTGGACAAGACACCAAGGCTTCAGTACACACTGATTAAGAGAAAGTGGGATGAAAAATTCTATTTTGTGCAATGCAACTAAAGTTTTGTACTTGAGACAAGGGGTAGTTGCATAGTATTGATTTTCAAGGATATAACCAAATTTACCCCACTCCAACCTGGCAACTTGATGATATTCTTATCACTTATCAAAAAAAACAAAAACAAAAATAAAACAAAACTTGATCATATTCTTATCATATTTTATTTTGGTAGCATTTGAAGCTAGGAGCTGGCCTTAACCCACCCAATAACTGAAGCGCAGCTTCTTAGGATACACTACATCAATATTTTGGTTTGTTACTGTGAGCTGCTGACTGAAATAACAAGTTGCACAACCTAAGTTCTGGACAATGTTCTAGTGTCCACAGCAATACGCAAAGTCAGAAAACCTGCACATCTTATACCTGCAGGGTTCTCAAAACACACTATGGCAACAACAACTTATTTTGATCAAAAACCAATTTTTCTGTCCTCATACCCATTCAAGGCAGCAAGGAAAGAACCAAAAAAAAAAAAAAATCGTCTCCTTGCCTACTCATTCAATGATGGTAGGAGAAAGACCAAGAATTTTCGTCTCCTTCACAAACCCAGTCGGCCATGGAAGTCAAAATACCAACCAAGAAATCCAACTCAAACTCAATCAAACAACATACCCATTGGTGGCAGAAAACCCAAAAGCGAATATTCAAAAACGAAATCTAAATTATTCACTCCTCCCCATGCCATTTTGTGGCCAATCCATACCAAGATGTGGTGTTGAACAATCAAGGCGTTGTAGTCCTCTCTTCTTGTTTAAATTGTTTTCTTTTAGGTGGAGATCTGGCCATGGGGTAGCTCAAGCCACCCCTTTTTCTTTCCTCTTTTTATTTTGATTTTCTTTTGAATTTTGAGTTTGATTTTTTAAAAAAAAAAATTAATGCTTTTTTAATATTTTTAGTTTTCAAGCTTTTTAATTTTTGAAGTTTCTAATGAGCCTGTGGCCATGTGTCATCCCTTCTATTGGCCACGTGGATTTCTGTTAAATTTGAACAGAATATTGGAAGGAGGGACCATTTCGGTTTTCAGCTATAAACGATATACCATCTTTGACATGAAATGAAATCGAGGGATGAAAAAATAAGTCTGTAAACCACAAGGGGGTGATGAGTGTTTAACCTATATTAAAATTCCAAACATGTTAAAAGGTTTACTTTCAATTGTGAGACAGATTAAAGATGATGTTTATGTTCAATAAAAATGAAATAGTTGAGATAGTAGAACCTAAACACCAAAATTTTCGTCAAAGATGTTAACCAATGTCAGAGAATCCAATGCATACCTGCTCTTTCATGCTCCCCCAAATCAGAGAAACATTGTGCAGCAAAATCAGCCTTGCCTATGGCTTCAAATATTTCAGCAGCTTCCCTAAGGATAATATTGGCTGTTTCAGTATTTGAATGGCGCATGCGGTCAGCTGTGGCTCTAAGGCCAGAAGCCTTAGACCTTCTTTCCCAATAACTATCTCCAGCTCTCTCAAAGCACATTGTTGCCATTTCATAGTTACACTCACGATATAACTGCAAGTAAATAGACAAAAGGGTTAGACATCACCATTATTGTTTTAGACAGTTAATTTTTGAAACAATTGCAAGTCTCATACAAATAAAAATGAACAATCTTATTCCTTCAACATGATTTGTTCCATGCAATAACCCAACATTTTCCATTAACAACCGCAGCAAAATATGTTTCAACAATAGAGGGTCAAAATCAATGGCATAAATGCATAATGTACTAACCTTAATTCCCCGCGATCTCCACTCCTCTGGGCTGCTAGCAACTTGCATCGCCTGAGCAAGTGATTCATCCAAATGTTTGACTTGGACAATATACTTTTTCTTCCAATAGTCAAACATAGGTCTGCAGAACTCATCTTCATTCTCACAAATCCACAACCTCTGCCTCGTACGAGTGACAGCCACATAAAGTTGCTTCAGTTCTGAGCACAAGACATTGTGTTTAGCCTCATTGAACCTTGGGAAAGAGCAAAGTGAAGTTGAGTCAAGTAAATCTTGTTCCTCCATAAAATTATATATCACCCTCCACTGATTTTTCAGAGGTGACGAACCAAAAAAGTTGTACAGCAATACATCCTACATGAAGAGAAATATAGGAGTCACAAATGGGGAGAAAAGTATAACTCAACAAACTACTGACAAAGATATATATTTTGAACAAATAAAGTGATAATTGTTTACATCGAAATAAATTTTGGGAGGACAAATTTTTTCATTTTCTGTTACTGCACCAGACCTCCAACAAAATTGTGTTTAGACATAAAGCTTAGAACTTTAAATTTTCGCAAGAAGATTGCCATATATGTACTTAGCAGTATTTTGATACTGGATTTATAAGAAAACTAGCAAACAAATAGGTAAATGAAACTCCTCATGATAATCACCTCCACATAAGCCAGTAAATTGAATAAATAATGATGAATTATAACCACCTGAAACTCAAGGCCCTTGCACTCCACAATAGTTAGAACAAGAGCTTGCTTCCCAACAGCAGTGGTAATTTCCTTCCGAACACAATCATCTCGTACCAATATTACCTGCTCGGCACCAAAGCCAACAATACTCCTTCCAGCTTTTCCACTATTTCCAAATATAGTTATGATTGCATTTTGATTGTTCCCTGATCCAAGCAAGATTGGAGCTTCACCATATATAAGACTAGTCTCAGGCTGCAAAACATCAACAGATTGAGGAAAGAAATGATAAAGAAGTTCAATAACACTGTGTGATAGTTTAAGAACCCCATCATGAGTACGGAAATTCTGGCTCAAATGGAAAATATCTGAGACTATTCCTTTCTCTTTTCTTTTATCATGTCCACAGCTTTTAGATTCCAGTAGAAACTTGTTGTAGAATAGAGATCGTATATCCTGAAATCTAAAATCGATTCCCCTCGCAATTGTCTGTGCTGTGTCACCAGAGAAAACAAAACCTTCGTCTACATTTTTGCAGATATATTTGAATAACGCAATTTGGCTCAATGTGAGATCTTGCACCTCATCCACATATACAAAATGAATTTCATCACCCTCATATCTTTCAACTCTCAATCGACGATGAAGATCAATTACAAGATCCGCCATATCAAAGTCACCATTTTCAATCTTCATTTTTTCATAATTTTGAAAGAGTTCATATATTATCTCTCTCTTCTGTCTATTTAAACTAGACACTCGGCCCTCTGATAGGGAAACATAGTCCTCACGACTGAGTTTACCATCACCTGCCTCTACAGCTTGTGGGCCACCTTTTATATGAGAAATAATCTCTGTGAAAACTCTTGAAGAGTCAAGCTTCTTAGTTAGCTGGGTATTGAAATGGGGCCAGTATGACGAACTAAAGCTCTCATAATTAACTTCTCTCTTCCTTATAAATGTTTGTAAGGCAACTGACCCACCAAGAACCTTACCATGAGCGTGTTTCCTTACTTCATGAAATCTTTCAAAGAATGAATTACCCACAGTTCCATCAAGCATTATCAGAAAATTATGAAATGTAATGACAAGTGGGTATGAATTGGGTGGAACATCAAGAAAAGTATCCGGGACATCCTTGAATTGAGTTGCATCATCAAAATCATCAGTATCAATTGAACTGCTTCCTTTAGAAAAATTACCACCACAGGCAGAGCTGCACGTAAAAGAATATAATAATTAGAAGGCTTATCATTAGATATAAAACAACTTTTATGCAACAAAAAGTGGATATCACAATTATGGAACAAAACAACCAATCCAGAAAATAGAATCTGATTTGGGGTTTAGAAAACATGGTGGAAATGCTTATCTGTTTATTAAGACAATATGGAATATTTATGCCAAAAGCTAAATATTCATAGAGATGAATCTGCCCCCTAGATACCAACAAAAGAAAGGCATATTTTACTTCATGCTTATGTGCTACCTTAAGCTCTAATCCCCATATCACAGATTTGAAAGCTAGACATATGCAGAAACAATCCCGTGTAAAATTGATGGGAAAAGAATAATGATGGTCGGACATATGTTTTTGAATCAAATCGAAGAGTAAATTAATTTAAAAGCAACATAAACGTTTGGCTTCAATATAACACATCCACCCAGCTTAAAATTATATGCCCACCCCCCAAGAAATAAAAAGTGACTGGGAGTCTGGGACCCATCAATGGTTTGTAGAGGTTTTAATGCATCCAAACAAATGTTTGGACATTCTCAAAAAACTTAAAGAAGTTAAAGCACATGCTGAGTACCATAGTTTCTAGGGAAAAATTCAAGCAATCAAATTCAAAAAGAACTAAATTTTCCTAAATTGAATGAAACTCAAGGCTTCATAATTTCACATGAGAAAAATATAGGAGTGATAGTACATTTCAACCACCATTTCCTCCAATAATCTACACACCTTTTCAAGTGAGACACATGCTGTTTGACAGCATAACACAATTTATGACTGACTGTCACGAAAAGCTGGTGCAGTATAGTTTCCTTTTTTTCTTCAATAGTCTCCTCCTCATCCTCCTTTTCCTGATTATGCACAGGTCTATCGCTCTTGACACCACAGAAATCTTTTGCCTTATTGAGCAGTTTTTCTTTCTGAAATAACTTCATAGTCAAAACAGTTGTTTTCCCAGTACCTGACCGCCCGAGAATAAAGGTGCTTCTAGGAAAAAGGATTATCTCCAACTCTTGCTCATTTACCTCAAATGGAAGATCCAATTCACTACCATCATTGTTAGAAAGCAAGTGGCCCACTACACCTAATGATAAAGAGTAGAATTTCATCAGCATCAGACTCTCACTCACCTTTACATTCTCAACATAACTTCTACCATCAGAAGCTGAATCAGTTAAGTCAATCTCATTTTCACTGTTATCAAAATTCTTAATCCTGACAATTTCAGAAGAACATGACCAACTCTTTGGAACTTCCAAATCCCTATGTGCAATGAAAAAAAAAAAAAAAAAAAGAAGTTAAGCCAATTGGAACATCAAACATAAAGAAGAGATGCTTATAAATGTAAAACATTCAAATAAGGCATCATTTAAGTTTCAAAATTTAGCAGACAAATCAACTAGAACGCAAAAGAACGTACATACCCCTCAAGACATCTCTCTTTGCAGTGATTAATAAAGTCATCTGTATATTTTGCAAACATACTATCAAGACGTTTGATTAATTTTGGAATATCCTCTACAGGTAATATATCCCAAATCTTCAAAACTTGATAGTAACTCAATTCCTTCATTGCATCACTCCATTCTTTTACTATGTCATTTGCACAAACAACATAAAGACATTCAACCTTAAATTGCTTTAAAATCTGAGAAGAATCTCCACAAATGGGATCTACATTCTTCTTCTTGGGTCTCCAGCCGCTGGAAAGTTTAAGTAGAAGGTTTATAACTGACTTCTTTGTCTTTATAGACTTCAGTTTTTGAAATGATTTCAGAAAGTTATTACTGAAAAGAACCTGTTGATAATAGAGAACATAAGATTTAATAAGAAAAATTACAGAACCAATTTAAGAAAGAATACTAAAGTTGGCACTAATGGAAGTTACCAATATATATATTTTGAATGAAAAGTATTACTACAGAATGCCATGTACCTTCCACCTAGCAGTTTTGAAAAGTATGCTATCCCCTTTGAGCAAATCATCAAATTGTTCTAACTCTTTCTTCACATCTAATATTGCCTTGTTCAAATCCTTGTCCTCATCAGCATTAAAGAAACATTGACGATTCTTCGCATCAAGGACTAAGGCTTTCCAAACAGATTCACTATTACATAGCGTTTTTTCATTTCCCAAAATCCATAGACAGTGCCTGAAAGGCATTACAGGGCCACTTATTATTCACCACACTTGTTAAAATGGAAAAGCAAAAACTTATCAAAAGAGTTTACATAAGCATTACCTTGCCCTTGTAAGAGCAACATTAGTTCTCTGAGGGTTTGATATGAACTCAATTGATGCACGACTATTAGATCTTACAGTTGATATTATTATTATGTCCTCTTCCCCACCCTGAAACCCATCAACTGATTTAACCTTCACTGCAAACCCATCAAGTTTATCATACTTACGTCCAAGTTTCTCTTGAATTGCAACTACTTGAGCAGCATAAGGAGATATAACACCAACACTGAAATTCTGTTCCAAACCATCCCAAGCTGTATTCAGAGCAAGTGACAAAGAGTTAAAAAATAAAAGTTAATTAAAGGTTTAAGCACTAGTTTCTCTAGGACAAGTAGTTCCATTGTCATGAGATTTGGAGGGAAAGATTATAACAAGATACACAGAACAAGAATCCTCAAAGACAAAAACATGTTTTTAAGTCATTTTAATGGTTTAACAGACTGATTTTTACTTTCTTTTAGACGCCACTACATGTACCAGTCCTATAAGCTGAATTAACATACTTTCAAGGTAAACATGTACATGACCTACCCTTGCAAGTGTCTCATTTCATTACCGTATAACATAGGCAAGATCATTAAGCATTTTAACAAAACTCATCAACTTACTTTGTGTACGCCATCCGTGGAATTAAAATAATCAAATCAATCTATATTGGCATCAAATTAATGACTTAAATTTGCAAAGAATACAAAAATATAATGGATAATGCACCTGGACAATAAAATAGCTTTAACAACTAACATCGTTCTTTAAAACAATAATGTCAACCGTGTAAAGTGCTCATAAGCTACATTAAGCTGCACGGACTTAATGTTGAAATCAAAGAAATATCTCTTGATGTCATAAGAATATGGGAATTCAAGTTGAGTAACCTTTGAATAATTTCTGCAGTATTTTCATTACAACAGCAACCTCAACCATGTTTCTCCTGCTACGCCCAGCATCATCCTTCTCTTCTCTTCCACCCACTACATTTATGATAGAATAGGGACCAAACATTGGCCAAGGAAGATAATGCTTTTCATGGCTTTTTCTTTTAACATTCTGAGCATCTAATATCTGGTCGCGATAAAATTTTGAATTTGGGAACAAACTTATGGATGGATGCATTCGGTACTGTATATTGAGAAGATGCTTTGAGTGACCCAATGAGCTCAACCTCTCAAATAAACTTCTTCCAAAGCCATCTTCATAACAAATCTGTGAAAAGAAACATAATAGACTTTGAAAGAATATTAAAAATAAAATTAAAAAGTAATAACCAGTTTGCACACAAACAAAGGGAGGGATATGTAAGATAATCAAATGGCATTTACATACATTGCTTTCAACCATTGCTGGTAATTGGCACTCATCGCCAACAAGAATAGCATGCGTTAAACCCGGAAGTTGTAACGGTATAGTTGACTCGCACTCCCTTAACTGTGCAGCTTCATCAATAACCAGAATGTTCAGTGGTTCCATTTCCACTGAGTGCAGCTTATAAGAACTTGAAGCAGTGCAAAACAGTAAGGAAGCTGTTCGAAGACAATATTCCTCTATAGACTGTTTGTTCATAACGCTTGGGAGGTCAAGTTCAACAAACGAACCATTAAGTGTTCTTAAAACAGAAAGGCATTCTCTTCTCCTTTCATACAACACGAATGGCATATCCACAAATGGATGAGATAAATCTGCAGCTAATTCGGGATGAGAAAAACGCTCCTCAAGTACTTTAGACTCAACATTATCTTGAAACAGCAAGGTTTCAAAAGACTCGAGTAGGCCGAAAAGAGAAACCATGTTTTGGAAATTGTGTTCCAGAATGTATTTTTTTGGTAAATGTCTACAAAAGACGAGAACACAATTTTTGAGTGATGATGAAATCAAAACAAATCTTTTCCTCAGAAAATCAAGAAATGACTTATACTTCCTCTCGCTACCATCACTTTCATCCCCACCACCATTCTCCATGATTTCATTTTGATTATTGAGTTCTCTCTCTTTGACAGATTCATTTTCCAAAAAGATGTTATACTGAGAAACACAATCTTCAAGAAGATCAATCATTGAAGCAAAACAATGCCTCCAACCAGTCAGAGGCCCTAAGCACTCTGTAAGCCTTTTGACCCGATAATCCAAATGTATCTCTTCAATGTCTGAACCAAGTTTGAGCCGCTCCTTATTACCAAATAAGAGAACATCTCCCAGTGAGAGAAAGAAAGCATCAATTCCAAAGTCTGTTTCAAAGGATTCTTTCACCAGCACTAGGGTGCGAGAGGCCACTTGTGTGATTGCAGCATTGGTTGGGGCACAGGTAAGAGTCCTAGATCCCACTCTTAACAGGGTAAAGAGCAGTGTACTAGTGGTTTTTGTTTTCCCGGTACCCGGTGGACCCCATATAAGTTCCACAGATGACTTGTGGTTACAATGCATCTTATGAAGGCATGCCAGAACTGCCTTGGCTTGACATTCATTCAGTTTAGAAACAACACCAGTCACAAATTTCTCATCCCGGCTCCCACCTCCCAGAGCAGAACAAAGACCACAATCTTCTTCAATCTGTTGTACAACATCAGAAAAAGAAAATAATCAATTAGTGTCAGTAAAACAAATATGAATCCGGATAACCCAAAACCAGCTTCTAAAACATAAAAGAAGCTACAACATTCATCCCCCAATTACTTACCAAAGGATCAGTCCTCAAAACTTTTTTGATAATCTCCAGATTCCTAGACATGTGCAACGCGTTCCATATTCTCTTGTTAGTAGTCGTATTTATCAAGAAAACCACAAACAATGATTTCTGGACCCCAATGACTTCAGTGTCTTTCAATGCCTTGACCTTAAAATTAGTACATGTGCTATTATCCTCATTTTCATCATCTGGGATTTTAGAGACCGTCACAAAGGCCCATTGCCTTCCTATTCTTTGTAAATCAGAAACATCCTCGGGTTTGGCATCTGCTAAAACAAATATATCTCCGGGCAGCGTTTTGTAGGGCTCCTTGCCATGAACACCGAATCTGTTTCTCCAGGAATTAACCTTAACATCATACAAGTTTGATCCATATGGCTTAGCTTCATCAAATGCAATTACTTCAGCAAAGGGTGCTTCTGATATAATCTCAATACTTGAATGCAGTTGTGCACGTGTTTCTTCCAGTAAGAGGTAAACATATGACCCCAAATACTGCTGGACAGATTCAAACAACTGTGGAATTTTTTCTACCTATAAAGAATCAAACAAGTATTCAATTCAAAAATGGAGTACCAAAAAAACTTCCTGGAAGTCAACAAGCTCAAATACGTGAATTAATCCACAGAAACATGCAAGTTAATTGTGTATTTCTTTCTTGTGGAGGCACCAACACTGATTAAGCCACAGATAAGAGGATGTCTTAAAGCTTCAACAAAATTAGTTTTACATATTTTCTGCTAGACATGATCTGGTTCAAGAAGCCCAAACAACGAAAAATGAATATCCAATTATATTTGAAGGCCAACATATGCTAATTTAAATCACATTGTGTATTTGTTTATTCAGAACAAGTAAAACTCCTCCTACCAACATATCATTATCACTAGATTAACCTAAGAAAATAAAAATCTAAACAAATACATCCTTTTATTAACCCATTAGTACAATTGAAGATCTTGGTAGATTTTTGCAAAAATGGCATTAAGGGAACGAAAATGACAAGCAAAGAGGAAGAAGCAGTCCTTTCTAATCTTTTGGTCTTGACATACACATTGTCAAAGAAGAAAGAACAAACGTAGAAAAACTCAAATGGACTCGGGCCCGAAATGATCAAAGCCCATGAAGGCAAACAAACTGGGCTAAGTATAGAAATAAAATAGTAACAAAAAGTAGAACTCTTTTTCTTTTCTTTTCTTTTTCATTATTATTATTATTTTTTTCCTACTTTTGCAAGCATCATCAATAAAATCATCCTCAATGTTTCACGGAGGATTAAATGCTATATAAATAATCGAAAAGGGATTGTAATAAACAAAACCAAGAGAACGAAGAGAATGTTGGATTAAAGCAAACCTGGTTGTCGTAAAGGTTTTCATTGTAAATGTCTGCAAGGGACCAAGAAAGCACAATATCAAGGAAACGATGATCATTAGCAAGTGCTGGCCTCTTTGTTTTTGAGCTTTCTCCCACCATCGTCTCAACTCTTCCTTTCTTCTGATCTGCAGGCAATTATATCAAACAATGATTCGGAAACCTTAAAACCTCTTTACAGCAAGCAAGATATGTAGTAGTAGGAGAGAAATGAAGAGGGAGGGATTTCTTAACAAGAAAGCAATGAACTTTCAAAGGAGAAGGCAACTAGGAATCATCACTGAAATGGTAAAGGTAAAAAAAGAAAGTTCTTTGGGCAGGTCTTCTCGTTTCCTGATACCTTGTTGACCTTTAAAGCTCCTTCCTTTTTCCTCGTACGTACTACAGTATTTTTTGTGTTCTTAACAAAAAAAAAAAATTTGTTTGGTCGGTCGGAAAAGAAAAAAGGACATGTGTCACATTTCACTCTACCCATCGATCCATCATCCGCTCAAGCTCTGTTTGTTAAAAAAAAAAAAAAAATGTTTTCATGGTTAATAAATAAAATAAAATAAAATAATGAGGAAATTATATATATAACCCAGTGACCATCGCTTTCAATTGATAATTGGTTTTTTTTTTTTTTTTGGTCGATATGAAGGAGAAGCTGAAGAGTGTGAAGAAGGCACAATAAAAAGCTTCAACACCCAGAGGAATCCGTTGCGAAGGTCTCCTACATCTCAGGAAAAAAAAAGGAAGAAGAAGAAGAAAAAAAAAGTCAGATAAGTCCACGTCATCAAGGTATCGTCATACTATGACGTCTATAAAATGGTGGAAATGAATCTATGTTTTTTCTTTTCTTTATTAAAAAAAAAAAACCAAATAATATTTAGTAGATCGAGTAGAAGGTTTAAACTATTTTTGTTACTCATCGAAATAGAAAAAAAAATAAAAATAAAAATAAAAAACAAATAAAAAGAAAAAGACGTGACTAGCTTTTCAATTATGAGTTGACAGTCGCTCTCAAACAGCAAACGAATTGAAATCATAGACTGAGGAGGAGTACACGTACGGGATAAACTGAGTTGAATTTGTTCAACGTGAATGGTCTGTTAATTAAGCATTTTTAACATACCTTAAATTCCAACGGTCATCCAGGATTCCTCGGATTGACAATCTTCGTTTTTTTGGCGGAGAAGGAGATGGAGATGGAAGAAGATCTTTTTTTTTTTTTTTTTATCCTCTCGGCTCTCGCTTACCATGGAAAAGTGGGAAAGCTTGTGACGGTCGGCGTTCCCAATAGAGCGAGAAGCTCAATGGTCTGCTCTACTCCTGAATCCTGATCGCATCCAATTCAGGTGCACCAAATGTTTTATAAATTTTTCTGCTTTAATGCTTGCATTTTAAGAATATTTCTACATTTCCCTTTGTTTTCATACTAACTATTTTTGTTAGCTCCAATTATTTTTTTGGTACCAAAAAATCTCAAACATATTCATAGTTTAGTACTTCGAATTTAAATAATATTTCTGTATTTTTAGAGTCATTCTTGGACGACTGGGGCTTGTTCTTATTCTTATTCAATATTGTTTTTTCCTCTTTCTAAATTACCTTCCAACTTCAATATATAGATTTCGTTTGTTATTTTACAAATAATTTGAGTTTTCCTCCCAATTAAATTAAAAAAACTTTTTTCCAATCTAATTTATAAACTACTATGTATCTTTTTGCATTTTTTAGAAAAAAACATTTTTTTTTAAATAAAAAAAAACTCAACCAATTTTATCATTACTATAAAAATAGGGAAAACTTTACTTATCCCAATGAACTTACGTGTCTTTTACAAACATTCTCCTAATATTCAAAATCTCACTTTAATATATCTACCTTTGATTTCCTTCTACTTTTTCTATTCCGTTAAGATTTTCTATTAAAATCCTAATGGATAGGTATAAAATTTCCTTTTTTTTTTTTGACATGCAAAAAGGGAGGAGCTTGAGTAACTCCGCTTTACTTAAGCGTGATAAATTGATTGAGTTCTCTTGGGACATGTATAAAATTTCTAACATACTGTCAATCAATTTTTTTTCATTTTACTATTTATAACTGCAATATTTAATGGTATTAAGGGTATTTAGAATGAAAGAAAAAAAAATTGATACACTAAAGTAAAAAATTTAAAATATTAAAAAAATATTTACGAAAGGTTCATAAGTTAATGGTTTTCCATAAAAATAAGAAGATTATTATATGGTTTTTATAACTATAATTAAAATAAGTTTCTCCTTTAATTAAGCGAAGCAGTATACAATGAAGTGGTCGTTAGTTCAAATCTTCATCCCTTTTACGTGGACACATAAAAAAAAAAAAAAAAATCAATTTAAGGAAAATCTTTGTCAGTGGGCCCAAACAATAATCTCTTAAAGCTGGCCCGTGGTCATCATCCAAGCAATAACCGACGCAAATTTGGAACTCACGTGGCAATCTTCATGGCTTTAGGATCTTTCATCCGTAAATGTTCCACGCGTCAGTTGTTTAGTGGCTGACACAATTCCATGCATCGCAAAAAATGTCGTGGGGGGATAATAAGGTATATTTTATTTTATATATATATAAAGCGACACAATAATTAATAATCTCCTCCCCCACTCCCTCAAACCTTATCCGCGACATGGCCATTTCCAGTTGCTCAGACTGGCATCTAGCTTGCATCAACTCTTGCAGATCAAATTCCCACGGATCGACTCTCATACCGGCATGCAAAATCCTCTCCATTCTCTCGGTTTCATGCTCAAAATTCCAAAATTTTCGGGTCAACTCCTCCGGCTGCTCCCCGTCTCCCATATTAGAAGAGGCTTCCGGCGGCCTACCCGTCGTCGAGTTGAACGTAGACTTTCCGGATCCCGAACAATGCACCGTACCAGATTCTGGCAATCTAAATGATCTTTTACGTCGGTTATTTGGAGATCCCAAAACCCAGGAACTCGCTTACGGTTACTACGAAAAACTGAAACAACGGCCGGAATTTAGACCCGACAAATCGACGTTAAAGCATGTAATCAGGTATTTGTTAAGCTCAAAGAAATGGCATGCGATTTTACTTCTTTTTAAGGATCTTAAGAATTATCATGTGTTCCCAGATGCCTCCACTTGTTCTATATTGGTTAGCAGTTGCATTAGAGCTAGAAAATTCAAAATTGTTGAGACTTTTCTTGAAGATTTTAAATCTAATAGGGAAGTCAGCACTGTGTTGACCTTTGGATCTGCAATGAGAGGCTATAACAAGCTTCATATGTATAGGAGCACCATAGTAGCATATAGGAAAATGGATTCTGCTGGAGTTTTTCCGGATTCTGAATGTTATTGCCATACCATGGAAGCTTGTAGCAAATTGGGTGATTCTCAGAAATTGGTTCAACTGTTCAATGAACTTCAAACTAGGGATGAACTAGATTTTTATTCATCACCCTTTTGCGCTCGGATTTATGGGATTCTTTGCGAGTCACTAGCCAAATCAGGAAGAGCTTTTGAAGCTCTTGATTACATGAGGGAAATGACAGAGAAAGGGATCTCCAAGGATTCTTCCCTTTACTCTGCTTTGATATGTTGTTTGGCGAGCATGCGAGAAGTAAAGGTTGCAGAAGAGATCTACGAAGAAGCAAAAAGCAAAAAGATGGTGAGAGATCCCGGGGTGTACTTAAAACTGGTGTTGATGTATGTGGAAGAAGGGCCTCTGGAGAAGACTCTTGAGATTGTTAAAGCAATGAAAGATTCAGGACTCAGGATTTCTGACTGCATATTCTGTGCAATTGTCAATGGCTTCTCCAAGAAAAGGGGGTTTCTGGCTTCTGTCAATGTTTATGAAGAGCTAATATTGCAGGGATGTGAAGCAGGGCAGGTAACCTACTCATCCATTATAAACGCCTACAGCAATCTGGGGCTTCATTGGAAGGCCGAGATGGTGTTCTCAGAGATGCAACAAAAGGGGTTTGACAGATGTGTGGTGGCGTATTCTAGCATCATTGTAATGTATGGGAAAACAGGGAGGATTAGAGATGCGATGAGGGTGCTGGCGAAGATGAAAGAGAAAGGGTGTCAACCAAATGTATGGATTTACAACTCCTTGATGGAAATGCATGGGAGGGCCAAGAATTTGAGGCAGGTTGAGAAGTTGTGGAAGGAAATGAAGAGAAGAAAGGTTGGTCCAGATAAGGTTAGCTACACTAGTGTTATTAGTGCTTATAGTAAGGCAGGGGAGCTGGAGATTTGTATGAGATACTACAATGAGTTTAGGATAAATGGGGGTGTGATTGACAGGGCCATGGCCGGAATAATGGTCGGAGTTTTTTCCCGGAGTAGTCGGATTGATGAGTTGGTGAAGCTTTTACGGGATATGAAATCTGAAGGAACTCGATTAGATGGGAGGCTTTATCATTCCGCTTTGGATGCCTTGAGCGATGCTGGTTTGCAAGGGCAAGCCCGGTGGTTGCAGGAGTCCTTTGCCACCACCTACTTGAATTCTTCACGTAAATAAATATTCCATTTTCAATTTTTGACCTCGGAAACAACCACATGAATTGCTTCGAAACCAGGTTGTTTTACAGATGATCAGACTGCCCCTGTTTTGTGAGTTCTTCGTGACAAACTCTGTACATATATATATATATTAGAAGTACATCAGGGTGCACCAGTTTGTAACCAACCATGATTATGTAATTACTTATTCTACTAAAACATTGTAATTGCGTTATAGTATTTATTTTTATTAATCATGAGCCTTCTTAACTTAGAGCATTTACAGTAGGCTCAACAATTGTTGAGCCAAAGAGCCAAAAATCGTCAGGTTCAACAAAGAGCTCAACAAAATGGTGAGGAGCTACAGTGCCAAGCAAGTTTGCTGAGCATTGTAGCTCCTCAGCAAACTCAGATATTAATAAAAAATTCCCCATTTCTCTCTCCTCCCTCTCTCTTTCTTCTCCCTCTCTCTCAGAGCCATTAACGCTGCTCATGAGACCGAGTCAAGCGCCATCCTCTCGATGCGGGGTTAGAACGTAAATAATCAAGAAAACAGAAATGTAAGGGATAAATATTCCTAAGATTGTGAGACTATCACAAAATCAAAGAAATCTTCTCTAGCAGTAGATGCTATCTAAGCCGAAGGAAAAAGAACCAAGAAACTCAACTCGAGTATTCTTATTAAACAAAACCAATAATAATAATAAACTGTTTTTCCAAAGGGTCTAAGCCTGTATTTATAGGCTTAGAGGCTAAAACATAAAAGAGGTTAACATAAACTAGGATTACATATCCTAGAAGGAAAAGTAATCTAAGATAAACTAGGATTACACATCCTAGAAGGAAAAGTAATCTAAAACCGCGTACTAGAAGGAAAAGTAAACTAAAACAATTAAAAGACTAATAAAGAAACCTAATTTAAATAAAAGACTAAAAGATAAGATAGGTCATCCTAATCTACATCATCCTCCCTAGGTTGGAGAGAATTCGTCCTCGAATTCGGCCGGCTCTTCCACGGTCTTTTGGATATCCGGTCAACTCATTCCAATCGTCTCTTCTCAACTTTACAGCAAGGCCACGCCCCATAATAAACGTGACGCTCTTCATCATTGACATACCTTGATGTTTGTCGTGAAAGCCCCACACACCACTTTGCCATGTAAACTTGTTGTGCTTCTCTTGTGCTTCGCCCTTCCCATAAGCCATGAGAATTCCCAAGGACCTCACAAAGACCCCTTCACTCTTTGATAGAAAAGTTGTTTCCGCTCCATAGATCTTATCACAAATTTGATTGAAAGTTTTTGACAAGATAACATCTACTCCAAGGAAATCAACTTGATGTATAGAACTCACCTCTTCGTCGGGATAGGTGTCATAGATTGGTGGAAAGGCCCAATTTACCAAGCAATCTTCCTCAAAAAATCTATTCCCCTTCTTCACAACCGATTGACTCCTAATTTCCGTTGCCTCTCTAGGCACCTTCTTTTTGTTGATTTTTTTTATTTTTTCTGTCACAAGGAACTTTGTAGGTTGAAAGCAACCTTGGAATTCTGGTATATCGAGTTTGAAACCGGATTCCCACTGATTGGCCTGAGCTTGTACAAGGGGTTGATGTCTGTGCACTCTGCGCTCCGCAAAAGGGTTTCCGTCTTCATCCTCCACATATGCGTCTTCCTCTTCCAAGTCGTGCGGTGAGGGTATATGCCGACGTCTGTCTCGACCACTCCCGATGGACAATAGTTTTGTGAGGGCTGCAATTTGTTCCCTCAAGCTCGCAAATTGTGCCTCCGAGTGTGCTTGATAGGTTGCCGGTGGTTCTTCTCTAACTGGTTCTTCGCGATCATTCACGTCCTCCAATTGTGCAAAGTGGTTACCTCTTCCCCTTGTGACTGGCGCCATGGAAAGAGACTAGGCTCTGATACCAACTGATGCAGGGTTAGAACGTAAATAATCAAGAAAACAAGAAATGTATGATAAATATTCCTAAGATTGTGAGACTATCACAAAATCAAAGAAATCTTCTCTAAGCGAGATGCTATCTAAGCCTGAAGGAAAAGAACCAAGAAACTCAACTCGAGTATTCTTATTAAACAAACCAATAATAATAATAAACTGTTTTTCCAAAGGGTCTAAGCTCAGATTTATAGGCTTAGAGGCTAAAACATAAAAGAGGTTAACATAAACTAGGATTACATCCTAGAAGGAAAAGTAATCTAAGATAAACTAGGATTACACATCCTAGAAGGAAAAGTAATCTAAAACCGCGTACTAGAAGGAAAAGTAAACTAAAACAATTAAAAGACTAATAAAGAAACCTAATTTAAATAAAAGATTAAAAGATAAGATAGGTCATCCTAATCTACATCACTCTCCAAGGACCCAAACCTCTCCACCCTCTCCCAACACCTCTCCGACCTCAAGGCCCCCGTCGACACCCTCCACAAATCCCACGGCCACCACACCCTCAAATCCTTCCTCACTCGCGGAGCTTCCACCCACTCCATCTCCCGCGTCGCCGCCTCAATTGAGTCCGAAATCCAAGCCTGGATCGACCGCGAGAGCATTGAGACCTTGACTGGCATCCTGCGCGACTGCCAGAAACTACCCTTCAACAATGAGGACGACGACCCAGTTCGAGATTTTTTTTTTTTTGGACATAACCCAGTTCGAGATTGAATAAAGAAAGAAAGAATAAAAATAAATAAAGAAATAATAGAAAATTAATATTTAAATGAGTGTAAGGTTAAAATGCTGAGTCTGATGTAGATACTTTAAAAATATAAGTAGTTCAAATAGATAAAGGTAGTTTTTTTTTGCTAAAATAGCTAAACATTAGCTGATCCTACTGTGAATGCTCTTGTATAGTTGCATTTGACCCCTCTGTAAGAAATTCATAGTCAAATTAAAGTCAAAATGAATTTATTATCACTATTGATTTCTGCAACGGCTCCAAAATTAATTAATTAGTAGTCCAAGTTCAATCAACTTCCTGGCAAGGGCAATCATCAACTTCTTGTCGGGCACTCCAAGTTCTATGCAATCCACAATAAAACAAGAAAATTTTACGGGTGGTAGTTGAGTTGGTAAAGTAATTGAGTGTACAATCTTCGCCCTTCTTCCTAGTGATCACGTATTCGAACTCGCTTACGTTAGTAGTTATGTGAACCAAATACTAATAAGAATGGGCTTTATTCAATTTGCATTTTGATGGGACTGTGATGACGAACTCACCTTCCTAGGCAATAACTATGACTTAAACCAGATATTCCACAGCGGATGGGAATCCCAGTTGTCACGCTCAAGAGGAAAATTTACACTGGTCACCAATTCCCATCATTTTTTAATAATAATAATAAAAATTACAGGTGGAAATAGATCAAAGTGTATAACCACAACTTATTAAGTAAAGTACACAAGGAAAATGTTATTAAGTGGTGAACAACAATTTATAAAAGATGTAGATCACATGCAACATTATATTAAATGAAAGGGTTTTTGTCATAATAACAAGGCATAAAAATATGATGATGCATAATAATAATAATAATAATAATAATAATAATAATAATAATATATGTACTCAATAACTCAAACAAGTCGTAGTTACTCCTCCACCTTAACCTTTTCACGGTGAGGTTTACGCTTCTCATGGAACATCTAGTACAATAGTGGCTTGACCGAGTCTAACTTTGTGTGGCCTACGCCATTGGTAATGCCACAAGTTGTGTTCATTATCTGTGCATGATTGCACTAGTCACTCTTTCCAATTGATCAAAGGAAAACAATATAAACATAAACTCTTGACCAAAGGGTCAAGCCCATATAAGGTATGCACATACTCCATATACTTCACAAATTTTTCTAATGAAAACATGTCATATGATGCAATTAATCATTTCATTTTACATGCATACACTTTTAAAACTCAGATGATGTGTCATTCATTTTTCAAGCACCCATATGCACAAAACAAAGTTCACAAATATTTCATGCAAGTATAAAGTATGGACGTTTAATAAAAAAAAAATAGACATGTTATAAAACTTTGATTAAAAATTAAAAATTACATATTAGTTTCACTCACCTTGGTTGCAAAAGTCTTCTTTGTAATAGTAAATAAATCCTCCAATACCATCTCTTGCAGAAAGACTTTACACTATTAGTCACAACTCTAAGTTAGAACATCAAAAAAAAAAAAAAAACAAACGTACATTTTTAGGATTGATTGTTACTAGGCAAAGTTTAATCGATGTATAAGAATGTTTGATTTTAGGATTGATTGTTACTAGGCAAAGTTTAATCGATATATAAGAATGTTTGATCGTTCCCGGCAACATTCGATAATTGCTAATGACCTAAAACTAGCTTCTGAAACATAATTATTTGACAATATGTAAGTCATGAGCAATATTATTTAGATTGTTAGCACAGTTTCCGGCATGGTGGACCCAAGGGTAGATCGGTAATATAGAGTTGATAATTACCTTCTTTCCTGCAAGACAATAATACTCATTCAGAGGATTCGCTGGGTGGTGGCCTATCGTACCTCATTCGGTACTTAAGTTAGTGTCTATGTAAACTTGGTATAAAGCTTAATAGAATATGAATCATGTACCTGTCTCCTTCGAAGCGAGGTCTTCTATAGCTAGTTATGTCGGTGCAGCTATGATGACCAGGCAGAGGATCTGGGCATAACGATTGGAGGAGTTAATATTTTTGTTCCCCATCCATTATGGTTGATATGAAATCGTTACTGCCATTGGTAGGATTTCAAGGATGGTGCGTAACTATTGAAAGTGCTTTAAGTGCGAACTGTAATAGTTTCAAGGATTTCAATGTACGCGAGCTATCCATATAGTCGGGGCGTGCTCTAATTGTAACAACCATATCCGGGCATTTAGTAGAGGAGATTTGATATGGTTAGTCCGTTGTATTCTTGGATTTGAGTAAGTCGACCGAGCTTTCACGAACAATGCCGTATTTAAGAATTTCATACTAGATCACGTCCACGAAGCCCACATGAGCACATGTTGGGCTTACTTGGGCCGCCGGTGTAATACCCCGAAATTATTTCCCTATTTTAAAGGAAATAATTTAAGGATAATTCGACATTTGTTATAATTGATTTTATTTGAATATTTTATTTTAGGAAATCCGAATTTGCTAATGAGGAGATAATTATAGGCTTTGATTTTCTATGGTATTAGAGGATTTAATTTGTGAATAGGAGATTTATCTTGCTTTGATAATAGCATTAAACCACAAAAAGAGAAGGGACACAATTGGCAATAAGATAAGTGCTGTTTTTGTAATTTGAGGAACTAAGAAGGGTAATTTTGTAAGACCAAGAAGTAGGTAGGGGGCTTTTTAGGAATATGGTTGCAAAAAATCACAAAGGAGGTGCATGAGTGGCCCACACGTGTAAGAGAGAGAAAGGGGTAAGATGAGCCTTCATGTGATGTGTGTAAAGAGGAAGGAAGAGACAAGAAAGAGATTGGACCAAAACCAAGAGAGAGAAAGGGGGTAAGATGAGCCTTCATGTGATGTGTGTAAAGAGGAAGGAAGAGACAAGAAAGAGATTGGACCAAAACCAAGAAGGCATACGTGTAAAAGCACTAGCAACAGATTCCCTATAAGGGTTCTGTTCTTTTCATTTAGGGAAAATATCAAAAAAGTCACCAAAAAAACACCCACAATAGAATTCCTAAATTTGTAGATCCCATGGATTGGGTTTTACTACAGCAATCCTTATGAATATTAAATTAGAAAAAATATTCGCTCTCCTCTCTCCTCTAGTCTCACATCTCCCTCTCTCGCCTCTCTTTCTCTCTCTCGCACCAAACGGTTGAACCCATAGCTCTGCACCTTCCTCCAAAACCTTAACACCACACAGGTGCACACACCCTCTGAAATCAAATCGGGCATGGCTAAACTATCAAACCCCACGAGCAACGATGCCAACACCAGCAAGAAGACCAAGAAGAAAAGGAACAAGTCAGGCCCCAATGTCATAGCCATGAAAGAGCCTCAAAGCACAACCCTTTCGAGACCATTTAGTCATGAAGAAAGAAGACGCTGCCAAGAAGGGGAGGAAGAAGATGCCACTAAGAAGGGGATGTGGGAGAGAGAGAAATTGGAGAAGAAGAAGATGAGAGAGAAAAAAAATCAAAGAAGAATGTGTGGTGGGGGGGAGAGAGAGAAAGAAGTATTTTTTTTTTAAAAAAAAAAAGTTAAAGTAAAAAATATTATTTTAATGATATAGAAAATTATTAAGGAAATCTGTTGTGGGATGTATTTGTATAGAGAAGTAAAAAGTAGTTTGGATCCCTAAACTTAAGGAAAATGGTTGGGAAGTTGCTGCTAGTACTCTAAGAGAAAAATAAGGCAAGCCTTCATGTGAGGTGTGAGGTGGAAGAAAAGACAAAAGAAAAGGGAAATTTGGTAAAGCATGAAATTGGACTAGGGGCTTCTAAGTAAAGGGAGTTTCAAAAAGGGAAGAGGACTTGGCAAGCCAAGCCAAGCCAAGCCAAGCCAAGCCAAGCTATCCATGTGCAGCATGTTTGCTGCTACACCTTCACAAGGAAGGTGTGAGCTTAGGAGTGTGAGAGAAAGGCTAAGAGAAAGAGTACAAGTGTGGGAGAGAGAGAGTGAGGAGCTGCAACAAAGAGACAAGGAGAGAGGTGTGTGTGAGAGAAAGAGGTGTGATTGTGAGAGAGAGAGAGAGAGAATGTGAGCTGCTGCCAAGCAGCAGAATTGTGGCTATAAAACAGGGAGAGCAAGTCGTTCCCTGCACTTGTGCGAACCAGAAAATAAGAAAGGGAGAGAGAAGTGTGCCTTTGAGAGGAAAAAGAGAGCTGGAGAGGGGGAAACTGAGAGAGAGAGCTGGAGGAGGAGAGAAGAAAATGAAAGAAAAGGAAAAAGAAGGGGTCGTTCCCCCCTGCACGAAACTAGAACCGAGAGAGGGAAGGAGAGAAAAAGAAAGAAGAGAAGAGGAGAAGGAGAAAAGAAAAGAAAGAGAAGGCTAGGGAGAGAGAGAGCTGCAATTTTAGAGAGAGGAAGAGAAGGTTGTTTTCCCTTGCCTAGACCAACCCGTGAGAGAAAGCGAGAGGAAGAGAGGGGCTTTTCTGGTGATTGGCACTGGCGTTTCCGGTGAACCCGCAACTCAAACTCCGTTAGCTTCCATACTTGCTAGGTAATTTCCTTATTTTGGTAAACTATAATTTTAGGGGTTTTTATTTTTTATTGGAGATGCTCAGTTGTGGCTTTTTATTCCTTGCTTAAGATAATTATTTATTAGCATTTGGGTTATGAAAGATATGCATTTTATTAGATTATTTTTAGTTATGACTTTTAATCCCTTATGTGAGGTTAATATTTAGGTTGTTGATTCCTTTTAAAGCCTTGTGATTTTTGGAGGATTAATTATGGTGGCTAGAAATTAAGGGTTTAATTTGGGAATTTAGTGTTCTTTGATGTATTTGGTAACACTTGGGTTGTTAACAAATAGAGCTTTAATGCTTTGATTTAAGGGTAGTCAGTTGGGTATTAATTTTAGAATAGCGATTTTATATGATTATGACCAAGTGGAGGAGAGAATTACGATTCTCTATTAAAGACCAAAAGTATGGAGATGCACTTTGTAATTGGCCGGTTATGGTTATTATTATGGATGGATACCTTGGGTTCCTTTTAATTAGCATTTTAGTGTGTCGTATTATTAACTTAAGAAGGTGGGTTGTTTTATGGGTTAGAGTTATGGCGTTGCAAGGTTCATGACCGAACAAAGTATATTTTGAGGATTGCCCTTATAGGGGATAGATGATGGTTCTAGGAGTCGTTTATGTTTAGGGGTTGTGATTATGTTAGGGTTTAGGATCCTAGAAGGGGTTGTGGATGGGATTATTCTAAATAGGGTATTATGTGACACTAATGTAGGGTTTTTATATAATGACTCCAAGAGGGTTTTCAAGGGATCGACCTCATTAATAGAGCACTACACATCGGTTTGTGTCAAAGGAGGATTTGAGGATCAAGGTAAGTGGGCTATCTTGTGTTAGTATTTTCATGAATAATGACCCGGTGCTTTTTATATATAATGCTTTCAAAGGCAAACCCGGGTTATCTCTTAAACTAAATAAAATACTATTTTATACATGAAAAGTACGACATGAGCTATTTTTATAAATGGTGTCTCAAAAATATACAAGAACTATTTATCGGGCTACTTGATAATATTATATGTGATGTGATGCTATTTATGATGTGACAAATGTGGTGACACTGGTACCGTGTGTGTGTTATGTGTATATGATCGGGGGCAATGTAACATACAATTTGTTAGGTGTGGCCTCAAAAGCCATTAACCCTAAGTAAAAGGGGTTAGGCTAATAGGGTTTCATAGAAAGGGGATGAGTGGACTGGTCCTTGCCGAAAGGTGATGTGCGAGACAAGCACAACCTTACTCTGAGGGTTAAACAGAGCGGACTATGTTATGGAAATCTAGCTTCATTAATATTATTTATAATATTGTGAAGGCATCCCAATGAATATTTTGTAAATGATGATATTCATGTTTAACCCTTTTTATCTAGATATAAACTATTCACTGTCACTCACTAGCACAAGATTACCTTATTACAAAGTTGTCAGACTTACCCCTTACTTTATTACACCAAGGGAGCATGATAGCATTTTATATATGAGCTAGCTAGGGTTGAGTAGACTAGACCTGGAGATATATGCGGCTGTTCTAGGTAAAGATATTGATTGGATTATGACTTGAATACCCATTGTAGAATTACGAATGTAAGACCCAAGAAAAAGTGCTAGCTACATCTGCGTTATTACTTTAAAAGGACTAGTCAATTTGAAGCTTCCTTAGAATTCATTATAAAGCTCAGTTTCACCTAGTAAATAGGCAATGTGAGACTTAGCACTCATGACTATCTTTATAAACCACCCACTCTATTTGGGCTTCTTCTCATCTTCTCAATATGGGATCGAGGTATTACAAACTCTCCCTCTTAAATTCCTAACGTCCTCATTAGGGCCATGTCATGCAATGCTCCAGTACCACATGACTTGGCATTAATAGGTGGCTCTGATACCATTTGTAACAACTTAGGAAAAAACACTAGCCTCATCTGCGCTATCACCCCCAAAAAGACTAGTCAATTTGAAGCTTTCTTAAAATTGATTATAAAGCTCAGTTTCACCTAGTAAATATGCAATGTGGGACTTAACACTCATGACTATCTTTATAAATCACCCACTCTATCTGGGCTCATCTTCCCAATATGGGACTGGGGTGTTACAACGAAGGTTATTTGTGGTATCATGTATAATTGATAACTCAACCCATACGAAGGCATTTAGTAATGCTCTGATTGTAATGATAGATGCTTATAGATCGAAATAAATTTATAGACTTTCCCTGCTTAATTATTCTAATTGAGGAAAATAAATCCCTGTTGACTTACCAGTTTGTGGTTAAGTTTGGGAGACACTTGATAATTTGATTACCAGTTAATTAAATTCATAGGACGTTACAACCGAGTCTCTGGTCCATTTAGTGGTGAATTTATGTGTAATAGTTACCCCCCCATTCCTTCTGCCAAGGCTTCAGGAGAAGAGAATTCAAATCTTTGGTCTTCTTGTGCTTTTCTTTTTCTAGGATAGACTGTTCAAGTACTTTGCTTTACTTGGTTCCTTGTAGTCGTAAGGGTTTTTAGTGCTAAGCCCTAGGCGAAGTGCATGCGCACTCATTCCCAGGTGCAGCTGCGCTTGATCCTGGTACCAGATTGCGTCCAACTTTTGCCTTTTAATCCCGATTTCCAATGGAATTCTTGAATTTGATCAATAAAGACCTGAAACACAAAAATAAAACAAAATCAAACAAATAACAATGCTAAGGAGTTAACATATGCAAGTTAAGGGGCTTAAATGTGTAACATTTAGCGATCACTTTTGATTTTTCAATTTTTTTGTCCTTATCCACATAAATGTGCCGTTTCTTGCACATGTGTCCTTCTAGGTGTGGTCTGTTCTCGAGCTCAAGGATCTGTGAGATAGGTGTCGGTCCTTGGATGGTGACCTTTGTTGCGTCTTTTGAAAGGAAAGAGGGCTTGAGTCTCCTTGGTTTAGGCATACCTGTAGGCTCATGATGTCTTCGTATTAAATGCTTTGTTGTTTCACCCGAGGTTTCTTACCTTGTAAAGGCTTCCCTTTTCTTCCTCGTTGTTCAAACCTTCAAAATTTCTAATCTTTAACATGCCGAAACTTCTCATGTTTCCCTTTCTCTGTGACCATGTCTTCTTCTCGACAATGGTTGCCCTCCATTGGTGTAACCATCGACGAGCAGTCGTCGGAGGTTCCTCTGGTTCGTCGTACAGGTGGTTCATCTGCCAGAGTTCGTCCACTTGGTGATGCGTCCTCCACATCTTTGTGTTTGGATTTTCCCTGTTGGCAAAGATCCCACTTTTTGTCGGTAGATGAAAAGGTACTCCACCACAACTACGATATTCCTCCCTTAATTTCTCTGCATTTTCTTGACCATTCCACCGGAATGATTGATGGGCCCAGCGACATATGCATCTACGATCACATGTTTTTGCCTAGAGTTCGTCTACCTTTCTCCCCTATTATTAGAGAGTTGTTATCCTTTATGGGAATAGTCCCGAGGTAGCTAATGTAACACCCCGATGGTTTAATTAACTAGTAATTAAATTATCAAGCGCCTCCCAGACTTAACCACAAAACTAGTAAGTGTATAGGGATCTATTTTCTTTAATTAGAGCAATCAAGGAGGGAAGGTCTATAAATTTATTTCTATCTGTAAGTGTGTATCATTACAATCAGACCATTACTAAAACCTTAGTATAAGTAGAGTCATCAATTATACATGATACCACAAAGGGTAGTTGCACCCTCCTAAAATATACAAATTGATAAGAGTTGAATGTTGCACATTCAAGCCCCTTAACTTGCATATGTTAACTCCTTAGCATTGTTATTTGTTTGATTTTGTTTTGTTTTTGTGTTTTAGGTCAAATGCAAGAATTCCATTGAAAATTGGGCTTAAAAGGACAAATTGAAGCCATTCTGGTACCAGGATCGAACACAGCTGCACCTAAGATTGAGCGTGCATGCGCTCGAGCATATAGAGCCTAGGATTGAGCACAAACTTGCGCTCATGAGCACATTAGCTAAGCTCGAGCACACCTACACTCAAGCGCATATCCTTAGGCTCGAGTGCACTCGGGCTTGCATAGTATAGTAGGCGCCCTTTTGACAGCTTGGACTAGGTTTACAGTCTCCCACTTGAGCTAGGAGACTGGCCTATGCATTATTTAGGGTCTTTAGGGTTTGTAAGGTTTTCCTAGTCCCTATAAATATGCCTCTTACCTTGTAAAAAAAGGGAGACCGCTTCCTAGAGTTAAAAATAAAAAAACTATCTTTGGAGCTGAGAAGATTATGAGCGGCTAAAACACTTTGAAGGGTATTGATGTAACCCTTTTCGAGCACAATGGTTTGATTGTATTTGATTTCTAGTTTTTCAATTTATGCATGTTGATTGTATAACTATGAGAATTGCAACCATTGATTTTTGTTCTTAATTTTAAATGCAATTGTTCTTAATTTCAAATCAATATTAGTGAAATTCTTATCTTGTCTTCGAAAGTCTTTTACTTCTATTGAACTCAAAAGGGGAAAATTGCATCTTAAAATGGGAAAATTTCAAAGTCTTGGAATAAAGCATACTTTGAGAAGACCTAGAAGATGTGGCTAAGTTTGACCAAATCAAAGAAAGGATAAAATCGAAATTTCCCAAAATGGAGATTATTTTGGATTGGATTCAAATTTAGATTCTGCATATGTTTTAGTGTTTTGAACATAACTTTCTACTCAAGTATCAGATTGAGGTTATTCAAATGGTAGTGGAAAGCTAGCTCAAAATGCTACAATTTATTAGGAAATAGGATTTTCCTAATTCGAACGTTTACTATACCAAACTTGTCCTGCAATATGAAAACCCAAATCCGAGCAAATCTTATCTTGATTTCAGACTTCTATTCTGACTGGGAGACTAACCTCCGAATTATCTAGGTTTACTAGGGCTTCTAGGATTTCTCTAAGCATATAAATAGACCTCTTTGCATTCAAGAAAGGAGAGGAAGCCTGGAGACAAAAATTCATAGTTTTTCTCTTTAGTTTAGTTTTTTGTTAGGTTTAGGTTTAGGTTTTAGTTTTCATAATCATGTGGAGCTAAATCCCCAACTAAGGTTGGGGATGAAGCCTCACTGTTGAAGAACGACATTATTGTTATGTAAGTTTTTAGTGATACGATTTTATTGAGTTTATTATTTCAATTGTTTTACTTTTAATCAATTATGTTGAGTGATTCTTGGATATCTCGATTTAAGGATACATGTGATGATTTGAGATAATTTCATATGATTGATTGCTTGGTTTTTAACTCATAAAAATTGGATATCCTTTGCGATTTGTTCTACAGATACATCTGATGTTTCAATTGAATTTGGATTCCTTTTGTGATTTGATCAATGAATGGATACATGGGATGGTTTTGATTAATTCTTTGAAGTGTAGTAAAACATATCTAAGGTTTTAATTGTGAGAACTTCGGATTGATATTGATGAGCATAGAGTATGTTGTTATGATGCGGTGAATGTGAATTCCCAAACCTTAGTGCCTTTATCTTTTGAGTCATTTATTTTATGTTTAGTCTTTTAGATTTAAAAACCAAATTCAAAACTCCTTTTGAAACTAGATTAGGATTAAATTACTTTAGGTTTAAATTTGCTTTCAAGAACACAATTCCCTGTGGGTTTGACCTCGCACTTGCACAACACTATATTGCACATGACTCATGTGCTTGCGAGTACATTAAATTTGTGCATCAATGTAGCATGTCAAGAGGCATGCCAGAAGCTTTGGTTTCTGCTATCCTCTGTTCCCATCAAGAAGCCTCTTGATTGGTCTTTGCCATTTGAAATCATGTGCGATGCATCCGATTTTGCTGTGTGATGCATCCAATTTTGAAATCATGTGTGATGCTCCCTCACGTCATTTATTATGCTAGCAAGACTCTAATGGATGCTCAAGTCAATTATACAACAATATAGAAAGAGTTGCTAGCTGTGGTCTTTGCCTTGGATAAATTCCGCTCATATCTCCCATGATCCAAGGTAATCATCTATTCTGATCATGCTGCTCTGTGACATCTACTGGCTAAGAAGGAAACTAAGCCCCGGTTGATTCGTTGGATACTGCTTCTGCAAGAGTTTGATATTGAGATTTGAGACAAAAAGGGCATTGAGAATGTCGTCGTCGACCACCTGTCATGGATTCTGTTTGAGACACCTCAGCTGATTCCAGTTCATGATTCTTTTCCGGATGAGCAACTATTTGAAATTACTCCGAGAGTACAACCTTGGTATGCCAAAATTGTCAATTATTTAGCCACAGGTCAGATTCCTTCTCATTGGTCTAAACAAGACAAGGACCGCTTCTTCAAGCAAGTCCGATTATATTTTTGGGAAGATCCAAAGTTGTTCAAATACTGTGCTGATAAGATATCCGACATTGTGTCCCGGAGAGTGAATTTCATAGTATTCTGACATTTTGTCATTTTCTAGCTTGTGGAGGTCATTTTAGTGCCCAGAAGACTGCAACCAAGGTTCTACAATGCGGATTCACATGGCCAACCTTGTTCAAAGATGCCTATGAATTTTGCTGGGCTTGTGAGAGATGCCAGCGCCTAGAAGCTATGTCTCGAAGGGACATGATGCCATTAAACCCCATCATCATTGTTGAAATTTTTTATGTCTGGGGTATCGATTTCATGGGACCCTTCCCACCGTCTGTTAGGTATGAGTATATCTTGGTAAGGGTTGATTATGTCTCCAAATGGGTAGAAGCCATGGCCACCAAGACCAATGATCACAAGGTTGTTGTAAAATTCATCAAAGCCAACATCTTTAGCAGATTTGGTACACCCCGGGCCATCATTAGTGATGGAGGTAAGCACTTTTGCAATAGGTTTCTCAAAACCTTGCTTCTCAAGTACTCCATTACACACAAAGTAGCCACTCCATACCATCCTCAAACTAGTGGCCAAGTGGAAGTCTCCAATAGGGAAATTAAACATATTTTGGAGAAGACAGTCAAGCCAGACCGCAAGGATTGGTCCTTACGCCTCAATGATGCATTATGGGCATATTGCACAATGATCGGTGCCAAATATTGTATATTTGACCCCCTTTAACTTATGTTTATTAGGCTCTTTGTTTTGTTAATATCTAATGTTTTGTGTTATTTTAGTGTTTTAGTGTGCTGTAGGTCCTTGGTGTAAAATGTGGTTTTAAAAGGGGTGGAATTGAGCAAGAAGGAATCTTGGCCCTTGCTAGTGCGATCGAGCTCAAGGGACGCGATCAAGCACATGCCTCGTTAGCTCGCGAAGTCCATGTTGCCCTAGCTGCCATCGCTAACTTGCTTGCTCCATGGGATTTTGAGCGGTTAAGTGCGATTGAGCATACTACCTACGATCGAGCACACACTGCCCTACACTCAAGTGCATTGCCTGCGATTGAGTGCATCCCTGACCTGGCAGCACACAAATTTTTGTCTATAAATAGAACCTTGTTGTTTATTTGTAATCTCAAGTTGGGAGGCGCCCTCAGAGGCCTAAAACCTCTATGGTCTTCACTGTAAACCCTTCTAAACGTCATTTAATTATTTATTGCTTTGTCAATTGTCTCTCTTTAGCATGAGAGGCTAAATCTTCAACTAAGGTTGAAGATGAAGCCTCACCATGGATTTATTTATATGCTTTCATAGTTAGTTTGTACGTTAATCCGTCTTTTAATTGTTATGTGTGTTTGTTTCATTTCAATTTTGTGAGAAGATTGTATTGATTGTGCCGTAGTTGTTTATTCATTATCTTTTGTCCAATGGATACATTTCATCTTTCGATTTAAGTCTATTTATCTATTGTTGTTTGTGTTAATCACATTCACTTTGGATCCTTCGGATTAAATTGTTTATGTTTTATCTTTTGTCAAATGGACGGATGCTTTGATTATTTCAATAGGTACGATGTTGTGCCAAATACTACCTAAATTAATAGATTATATTTAGTACGTTTTAATTCTCAAGTGCACAAGATCAAAACAATAGTATAGTGCAGCAAGTACGAGATCGATCACACGGAGATTGTTAATTTCGTTTAGAATTAATTAAAATACCAACTTGTCATGAAATTGATATTTATTAAAAGAAATAAAAATAAATGAAAAGGTAAATAAAAGTGTAGGGCTTTGATATCCACCACTAATTATGCTCAATTAATAGAACAATATGCCAATGATCCAATCATATTATGAATACCTAATGGTTGCCAACCTAAAGGCATGGTGTATACTCCTTAAACTATTGGTTTCCCTAAGCAACGAGTTAGGCATGGTGTATACTCTAACTATTTTCTTTCCTAAAGGATTTAGCATGGTGTATACTAAGTTGTTCTCTAGGAAAGCATATGAACTGTGAAAACCGACAATCACATGAGACCTAGGGCATGGTGTATACTCCTAGTTTCCCATGTTGATTAACCCAAAAACCCGGCGTGAATTACTTTTGTTACTTATGTTAAACCCAGGACTCGATTATCCAAATTGATCTAACTAACAAGTCCATACCACATGCATATAATGGCCAATCACATATATATGAGGAATTCAATAAAACAGGCATTAATCAAGTTAAGCAACACAATATGATTATCACAAAGGCGCCAATACTGAAATATTATATAAACATAATTAGGGTTTCAATCCAGCCCTACTAAAGTAATTAGTTACACATAATTAGAATAAAAACTAAAAAGAAAAGGAAAAGAAAGAACCAAAAACCGCTCCTAGAAGTAGCCTCCAAATTCTCCTCTCTGAAATTGAAATTAATTGTGAGGCTTAGAAGTCTATTTATAGGCCTTAGGAAAGTCTTAGAAACCCTAGTAAACCTAGGAAATTCGGAATTATGTCTCCTAGTCGAATTAGGAGACAATCCTAGTCCAAATCGGATTAGGATTCGTCCAGAATTGCGTTCCTATCTTGCAGGGTGATTTTGGCATTACGGCGGTCCGAATTAGGAAAATACTATTTCACAATGTTTTATATAATTTTGAGTTAGCTTTCCACTGCCGTTGGAATCACTTCAATCCGATATTTGAACTGAAAGTTATGGCCAAAATACCGAGACATGTGCTGAATCCAAATGCAATCCGATTTTGACTCCAATTTGATAAATTCCGAATTAATCCTTTTCACATCTTCTAGATCTTCCCAATTTTCCCTTTAAGCTTGAAACATTTCCAGAAATGCTTCATTTTCTTCCATGACCTACAAAAACACAGAAAACACAAAAGGGAAATAAAATGGAACAAAATAACAAAAACTAAGAAATTAACAAATGTAAATTAAGGGCTAAAATATGAATATTTTGGCACTTATCATACGATAGGACATGCATAAAGCGTAAGGATGTATGAACTAGCGTGAAATTGGAACATGCATCGCTTTTAATCGATAGACGGATGTATAAATAATTGTGTATTTTAATTGTGGTGAGGTGGATTTTAGACCTTAGTCTTTTTATTTATTTGTTTTTATAGCATTTAAATTAGTTTATATTTTATGCACGCCACTTGTTTGTTATTTGGAACTAGGTTAAGATAGGGTTAGTTTAGGCATTTAATTGGTTTTTAACAAAACTCGATTCTCTGTGGGTTCGACCTCACACTTGCACACCCGTTAGACTGTAAAACGATTCGTGTTATTGCGAATACTATTTTTGGTACAATCACACAGCTTACAAGATGCCGATTGGAATGTCACCATACTAGCTGGTTTATGGAAAGGCATGTCACCTCCTTGTGGAACTAGAACACAAGGCTTTGTGGGTAATCAAGTAGTTCAACTTTGACATGCAAGCAGTCGGCTCCCACCGAAAGCTTCAGTTGACAGAGTTGGAGGAGCTGCGAAACAATGCATATGATAGCTCTCGAATTTACAAGGAGAAGACAAAGGCTTTTCATGATCAACACATCCTACCTAAGACATTTGTGCCGGACCAGAAAGTATGGCTTTTCAACACCAAACTTCGGCTTTTCCCAGGAAAACTTAACTCAAGATGGGATGGCCCTTTCATAGTCACTTTTGTGTTTCCACATGGCGCTGTCGAATTGCGGGACCCAAAGGACGACACTCTTTTCAAGGTAAATGGTCAAAGATTAAAGCCTTGCATTCAGAACCTTGAGCCAGGTAAAGACATGGCATCTGTCAATTTGACAGATGCCGTCTACTTATTTTAAAATTCATCACTGGCACCTTGGGCTCAAGCGCACAAACAGTATGCTCGATCCCAGACACGGGCATGCGCTCGAGCTCACTTATGTAGGCTCGAACACAGATACTCAACAATTGCACACACACACTTGTACAAGTGCGATCAAGCGCACATCACTATGCGCTCAAGCATACTCTCGCTATGCGCTCTTGTGCGCATAGTGCACCACCACACTCTGCACCCCTATGCACAAGTGCGATCGAGCGCACTTGTTTAAGGGCCTCATATGACCTTTTTAGGTCACATTTCTCCTTTCCCCCTCATTTCTTTCCCACTTGCGCCGTGCCCATTTCTCCGCCCCACACCTCACACGCACCTGCTCACACTTCTACCCAGCCATCGTTCACATCACCACACACCACCACGCCATCGCCACACCACCCACTGCCGCACTCCGACCCCATCACATCCCTTTCTTCCCCTCATTTCTCCATCACAGCCCTTTCATTGTTGAGGGTGTTATACCCCTTTCTCCCATTTTTATTCATTTATTTATTTATTTTGTTGTTGTTGTTGTTTAGAAGCACAATCCATGGGTACAGATTGTGCTTGTGTTCTCTGTGTTGGTTGTCTTTATTTTGCTAGGGGTTGGGTAGCATTGGGAAGTGGCTTTGCAACCTTTTGTTTAGGGAGTGCACACCAAGTGTTAGCCCGAACCAATCTTCACTATACCTAGAGTGCGAGCCTTCTCCCTTTGGTCCTTTGGAACCTAGGCCACAGTTGCTAGACCCACTTTTCAGACAAGGAAGCTCATTTTAGAGACCTTGTTCACCATCCAAGATGACTTCACGGATTTTGACGCAACAAGGTGGGCGGTTCAATAATTCAAGTGTTGTGGGTTGAAGCGATTGTTCAAGCAAGTCACATCAACTGCCTACACACACCTAGTTTGGACATTCTTTGAGCATCTTACTTACGATTGCAATCAGCTAGACATCCTCTCCTCTACCATTGATGACGTAGACATAGAGGTGACCACAGCGAACATAGCTGCTACTCTGAAGTGCCATGCTGAGTGTCCCTAATCAGAAGAATAGTTGGTAGCCTACCCCTCCACACTCACAACATAAGAGATTGTTGATGACATGTGTGAGGGATCCTACGCCGATCAATATCAGAATGCCACCAGCAAGGCCAAGTTGCCTCCACAACTTTGGCTTGTGGATTTTATGCTACAGCAGAATGTGTTCCCCTTGGGACACAAAACGCAGAGACGAGATACCTTCCTCACTACCCTCTATGCTTTCCATAAGTGTAACGCCCCCAAAATCAGCCTCGGCTAATCCAGTGGAGTCATTGGCAATTCACCTAGTTGAGCCAACTTGTGACCAACTGAGTAATCACCCTTGTAAAAAGGTCAAAGTATATGCAAAGGAAGGTGAATAAATCTGAGCTACTACAATCATCAAATAAGAACGTGGAGCAACTACATAAGAAAAATGAACCTGAATAATAAGTAAAGCACAACCAGACAAGTGGTAGCATCTCTTGCCACTCTTTATGGTGATAAGTTGGATTACCTAAAGAATAATAACTACGTAAATCTAACGACTTAGTAAGTAAACCTTACACTTATGTATGACATGAGCCCATTTAGTAAAAGTAAACGTGCACTTTGCGTAATAACCAAAAGAGGGCATTACCTCCACTAATACACCATTTAATGGGTTTTTAAGGATTTCAAAGCTTATGGTATAAAACCGGCGATAACTACCTAAGTGTTTTAATGTAGAAAAGCTAATGCATTATAAGTCATAACTCCCATACATGGTCTACCCAAGATATTACTCATTCTCAGCAGGGTTGATACTATCCCAAGGGACCTATAATATAATGCCAGTGCCCCAGCCATTGCATAACATACCATACGTAACATTAGTGGCATGATCGAGTCTGACCCCGAGTGGCCCATACCAACTAATGACGTCCATCCTATAGTTACCGAACCATTGGGAATGGTTGCATCAAGGTCACGAAACCAATGGATCCACAACCCGTATAACACATACAATTGACCATAATATGCAGTTTATATAATAAGCCCATGACTGTTCCTACCACACGTACTGACGTATCATGTCTTATGATGCATCTTAACAGTTAATTTAATAACATAGTTACTGAGTAATTATAGAAATAGACATGCTCATATCATATGCATGGTCAGTCAGCTGACATATCCCACGATCTATGTGAAAAATGTTTACTTACCTCGCACACTCGAGCGAGTCGTCCGACCAAGCTAATTCCTGTTATAACAGATATAAGTCACCGTTATTCTATGCCTAATGAAACCTAGAAATATGGCTAAGCTAAAGCATACACGTGTGGAACTTAAGAACAGGTGCTCTGCCCACTGACTGTACGTTCGGCCTCGATGGCGTACGTTCGCTCAGTGTGTTAAGCACACTGTTTCAAGATTCGAACTGTGCATGCTTCCCATGGCAGTCACGGACCTCTAAAGCTCTTCTAAGCTAGTAAAACAAGACATGCAATGCAAGAAATCACAAAACCATGATCTTTTGAGAAAACTCTTTCAAAAAATTGTTATTTTAAAAGGACGCTCAATGAACAATTGAAATCCTTATTAAAGCAGAAACACAAAATAACAAAGTGATAATGACAAAGGGAACAGAGCTTACCACGAAGCTAAGCACGGACATGGTCTCCTCTCCTCGGAAACTCTTCTTCGATGCTCTCTCTCACGGATTTCCCACTCAAAACACTAAGGAAGGGTTCTGGCAGCCTAGGGGCATATACCAAGGGAAGGAAGAAGGCGTGAGAAAAGAGAGAAGGGGTGGGCTATTTGTAGAGAAAGTTCGCCACCAACTCTTTGACAAAGCAACGGACATCCGGTAACCCCAGCGGACATTCGGTAACCTTAGCATACGTTTGGTGGTCTTTGCACATTGGTCCAGAAGGTGTCTCGTACGTCCAAGTATTACCCAAAGGGTATTCAAAAAGTAGCGTATGTCCGGTGGTCCCACGTACGTCTGCTAGTACGGTTTGCAGAGCATACGTTCGGTGGTCCCCCATCGTACGTTCGCATTATAGACAGCAGCGTACGTCCACTAAACCTAGCGTACATCTGCTCCCTGAGGATCAATGTTTGGCCTTTATTTTTCTAAGGGTTTAAAGTGTAATTAGGTTGGCGCCAGGGGTTTTGGGTCCCGTAAAACACCTTCATTGAAAACCTTTGTTAATAGCTCCTATGGAGAAGATTCCATTTAACAAAAGGTGGGTTTTTATAAGGGTATTACAATACGGGCTATTGGTGTTCCATTCCTGACATCTTTTGGAGACAACTGCATAAATTATGGGAAGGGGTTCATTTACAAGCTGCTGAGGGCACCAAATCTTAGGGACTACCCTTCCCTCTCCTCATCACCTACATACTCCGGAAGAAGGGCATTGGAGGCACCTCGGCAGATGAGCCCATCACTGATCACCCACAATTTGGCCGGATCTAGTGGAATCAGAGTTACTCCAACATGTAGTGGGAATGTCGGGTACAGGTAGCTAGAGTAGAGAAAGCTACAGATGGTGCAAAGCCAATGGACATGGAAGAAGAGGCGGCAGATGAAGTAATGGTGGAGGAGGAAGAGACGGTCATCGTGGGCGCCTCACATTATTGGGGCCATTCAGCAGGACTTGGCGGGCCTCCGATTTGAGCTTGTGGATCAATGGAGGGAGGCCTGAGAGGATAAGCTCTTGGCTGATGAACGGTTTGAGACACAACAAGTCATGTTGCAATCCATCCTAGCACAATTGCCACCTGCTTTGGGGGCATCTTCATCAGCACCACAATGACTTGTCAAGTACTCTTATCCCTTGCATTACTTTATTTTCAGTATCTACACACTGAGGACATTGTGTAATTCAAGTTTGGGGGTCTAAGTACACATATTGTTCCTAAGTATGCAGCTGGTTTTAAATTATGGTTTGAATTTCAATTGGTGAGCTTAACATGATGAACACATCACTTGATTAGGAGATTTAAGTTGTGTTACTTTCTTTGACAACATGAGATATTACATATTCAATTTGATTTTCACATGCACAATAGCACGTAGTTTGTGGGGGTATGAAATCTGTGATCAATCATGTCTAGTGTCAATAGCTTGGATGCAGTTGGGTAGCTTATTGGAGAGATAACTTGGGTAAAAAAAAAAAAAAAAATCGTTTTAAACTTTCCACCGAGTAACCGGACCTCTTGCCTCATTAAGCATTGAGTGTTCACGTCAAAAAGTGAAAAGTCTAACATGGTTAGATAAGCTTCGTAGCCTTTTTTACTCGACTTAGTAGGTCCTTAGGAGTGTCTTTAAACCTAATGCCCTAAAACCATCTGGTTTAAGAGTCATTGGCTTAACGCTCGATACATTGGTCAATTAGAAAGCTTAAGGGAGCTAAGCACCCAAAAGAAAAAAGAAAAAGAAAAAAAAAAGCCCTTAGTCATTGCATTTGATGGGTAGTCTAATGAATTATGAATGCTGAGCCATGTATGATTGAGATTAGTTTTTAAAAGTCCCACGACTATGTGTTAAGTTCACTTGCACTAGTTGAATCTTGTGATGTCTCATAATGCCATGTTAGTAGCTTGATTTGTAATTCCTTGAAATTTGTGAATATGGTGTTTGTTTGGTTAAGCTTGCTAATGAATGAGAACCTTGATTTTTATAATGTTGCATTTTTGGGAATAATATGGTTGTAAAATGTTTAGGGGTATCATTCCGCCTCACGAGACTTCACTTGTCCTCTAGGAAATTCCTAGGGATTTAAAAGGTTTGTTGTATACGTTAAATGCAATCGTACATCCCACGAAAGATGGATTTATCTTTTTGTTTTTCAGTTTATTTTCTGTTTTGTATTGCTAAGGGACTAGCAGTATGTAAGTTTAGGGGTGTGATAAGCGCTGAATACTGCACATTCAAGCCCCTTAACTTGCATATCTTAACTCATTAGCATTGTTATTTGTTTGATTTTGTTTTGTTTTTGTATTTCAGGTCAAATGCAAGAATTCCATTGAAAATTGGGCTTAAAAGGACAAATTGCAGCCATTCTTGTACCAGGATCGAGCGCAGCTGCACCTGAGATTGAGTGCGCATGCGCTCGAGCGTATGCAGCCTAGGATCAAGCACACACCTGCACTCGTGTGCACATCAGCTAAGCTCGAGCGCACTTGCACTCGAGTGCATTCAGGCGTGCACAGTACGACAGACACCCTTTTTGTTGCATGGACTAGGTTTGCAGTCTCCCACTTGAGCTGGGAGACTAACCTACAAATTATTTGGGGTTTTTAGGGTTTTCCTAGTCCTTATAAATATGCCTCTTACCTTGTAAAAAGAGAGAGACCGCTTCCTAGAGTTAAAAATCAGAAAACTATCGTTGGAGCTGAGAAGATCATGATTGGCTAAAACCCTTTGTGGGGTATTGATGTAACCCTTTCCGAGCACAGTGGTTTGATTGTATTTGATTTTTAGTTTTTCAATTTATGCATGTTAATTGTATAACTATGAGAATTGCAACCATTGATTTCTGTTCTTAATTTTAAATGCAATTGTTCTTAATTTCAAATCAATATTAGTAAAATTCTTATCTTGTCTTAGAAAGTCTTTTACTTCTACTGAACTCAATTATTCTTATTTTCTGTGATTATAAGATTGATGGTTATGCAATGGTTTTTAATCGATATATGATCAATAGGATTAGATAGGCCATGCCTAGGAAAGACAGATCGTACTACATCCTAGTTTAGTGTAATTTAGGTAGATGATCTGTGCCAACCAAAGATGGGTTATGCTATTCCATTAATTTTATGAAACTTATTAAAGAGTTAAATAATTCATATCTAGGGCAGACAGGTCATACCGCATCTTGGTGGTTAGGTGGACGATCCGTGTCAACCAAAGATGAATTATTCACATTCTTTAATAAGGTGTTTTCTTGTTTATTTATAACATGCATAGAATAAATTTCTAAAATTAAATATGGTTAACCATTGATGTGCAGATTGTGGTGAAGTCAATACCTTACTCTCTCTCTCTTATATTCACTCTTAGTTTTATGTTTATTTTATGCACTTTAAATTTATGTAAACAAATCAATGTCCTCTTTATTAATTTAACTTTTAATTCTTACAAATTTGATAACCAAATTCTTGCAGTCCTTGAGGTTCGACACACTCAATATAGCCATATCCTACGGGATTCGTACTATTGTGAGTAGTAATTTTTATAATTGATATTTTTTGTCACAAAAATTCCACATCACAAATATATCTCAGATGCTAGATATAACAAATAAGCTTCATAATTCTACAATAAGTCTTCAAGTCATAATCCGATCAAATCCTTTACATTGAACGACCGCATCTATCTTCAGGTCCAATTTACTCAACCCTAGCTAGCTCTTCTATAAAATGCTATCATACTCCCTTGGTATAATAAAGTAAGGGGTAAGTCTGACAACTTAGTAAACAGGTAATCTTGTGCTAGTGTGTGACAGTGAACATTTATATCCAAAGAAAAAAGGTTAAACATGGATATCATCATATACAAAATATTCATTGGGATGCCTTCACAATATTATAAATAATATTAACCAAGCCAGATTTCCATAACTTAAGCCGCTCTGTTTAACCCCTAGCTTACGGTTATGCTTGTCCTGCACATCACCTTTCAGCAAGGACTGGTCCGTTCATCCTCTCTCTACCGAATCCTATTAGCCTAACCCTCTTTACTTAGGGTTAATGGCTTTTGAGGTCACACCCAACAAATGGTGTGTAATACCCCGAAATTTATAGCCTAAAATAAATGTGACCTTAATATCAAGGATAAAGAGGATTTGCAATTTTATAGGTAAATATAGATTTAATGTGAAAGATGATGGAAATTGAATTTTAGTGGGTTATTGAAAGAAAAGTCACATTGTTTTGAACGCCAAAAATTCAATGAGAGACTTTAAACAAAACTGTTTTAACACCTTATATAATGTTGAGAAATGAAAATTTTAAAAGTAGTTTCATGATTTTTGGATGCTTGTAGAAGGAGTTATGATTTTTAGAAGTTGCAAGTGTCAAAACATGAATTTTGGTTAAGCAGAGGCACTGAATTTCGAGGGATTTTTGAGGTATCAAAATGTCATGTATTGCTATTATTTTTGGATATGTTGTGAACCTTTGAATGAGGAAAATTTCAAGCCAAATTTCGTGTCATTTGGAGTTAAATTGGAAAAGTTATGAATTTTTTAAGTTTAATACGTCAAGTTGTCAAGTAGTTAAAGCACTTGAGATTTGGGAAATTAAATGGATGGGTTAATGATTTCATTAGGCCACGAATTTTGGATATATTGTAGTAGAAATTTTAGGTTCATAAGGATTTAATTGTGAATTTTATGGACACATTTAAGATAAATACAAACTCACCTTTTAACTTGACAGCACAACACATGTGCTGTCAAGCTATGAGAAACTCAAGTGGGTATTTTTTTTTTTGGCCACAGCTTGGGCATGTTGCTGGATAGGTGTCATACAACATGATTCTCTCATTAAGGAGATGTTTTCCCCCATTTGCTCACAGCTCAAGTGAGCGTGAGAAAGAGAGAAGAGAAGAAAAAAAGAAAGAGAGGAAGAAAGGAAAGAGAGGAGAAAAGAAGAAAGAAGAGAAAAGAAAAGAAAAGAAAGGAAAGAGAGAAGAGAAAGAAAGAGGAAAAAAAAAAAAGAGAAAGGAAGGGGAGGAAGAGGAAAGAAAAATATGGGAACTCGAAGGTAATATTTTTATGGTATTTTTAGTACGAAGCTAAATTTTTAGAATTAAATTGTGGCTTTTAATGTATGAATACTTGAATTGCTTCTTGGAGGGATTAGTTATAATTAGAGTAATTGTTGTAAATGTTTCTAAGCTTTTGATATTGAGAGTAAGTTATTAAATTAAAAGGCTTAGGAAGAGAGCGATATTATGGTTAGGTAGACTTCTTAAGCTGTTAATTATAGTAAGATAATTTTGGATGCTTTATTGACACTTTAGATGAGTTGATTATTAGAATTTTATGAGAGACATATAAATCAAGTATGGTGGGGTGTGATGTCACTGTAAATGTTTTTTGCTAAGGATAAACAAATTGTGACTAAGCTATTTTTTTACCTCCATTGTAGAAATTGTGAGTTGAATGTAGAATCAAATTAAGGACATGCGATGGCAGATAAGGGGACACAACACCAAAATCCCCAACATATTTTATTATAAATCATTGGAAAAATGTTTCGGATTTTATAAAGAATCTACTTACATGATTTTCAATTTCACTTCTTATTTTTAATGCAAAGTTTTACTCAATCATATTGCATAGTTTAAGAATTTTATGCATTATAATTATCTCATTTTTATGAGTTATGCATGAATGTAATTATGAATGAAAAAGCTCATAAAGGTTTCATGATATGTTATACAAATATAAATGAGCTTACAAGATCATATGAAATGTTATATGTGCATTCATGAATAATAAATGTTTAACCCTGAGGCACTGAAGCAACGATGGGTTAGGTCGCAAGGGTAGCATGGCAAGCACATCGAAGGACGATTACGAGAAGGTGTGTGCTACTAGCTAGGTAGCCTTTACCTAGGGGGAGTTCCCAACCTGGTAGCTTTCCCTTGTGACGATAGGATAAGCCGATGGGTCCTATGGGACAAGCAAAACGTGCGCTGCTCACGGTAAACTTGCGGCGATGGGTCAAAGGGTAAAACAACCAAGAAAAGTAAAAAGAAAGTGCTACTTACTCATTTTCCAACTCTCATGCTTTATTCTACATAAATTATTGTTGTACATGACAGAGATTACGACATAAAAATTTGCATAGCATGTTTTATAGTATTTGGTGTTGTGGCTACTTACTGAGTTGTCGAACTCACCCCTTCTCCCTATACATTTTTTTAGATTGCTCTATATATTAGTACTGAGGATAAGGTTACTGGTAAGATACTTGGGCTTATTGCTTTGAGGACTAGTAGAAGTAATAGCAGTAGAAGTTTTTGGGACTCCATTTTATGGATTAGACCGCTTGGGACGAGTATAGATTGTGTAACTGTACTGTTTATGAGATTATTGAATACTAGCACATTATGTATTTGGGATGATAATATTGTAGTAATGTTATGTTTTTATGGTGATCTTATGAAAATTTTTATTTTATTAAAAATATGTTACAATTTCTCCTAATCGTTTTACCTCAAGAACTTGGGACGTTGCATAGTGTGTTGTACTGCCTCTGATCATATACACATAACACACATGGTACTAGTGTCACTATATTTATCATATCATAAATAGCATCACATCACATCTAACATTATTAAGTAGCCCAATAAATAGTCATGTATCTTTTTGAGACAACAATTATAAAAATATCTCATGTCACACTTTCATGCATAAAATGATATTTTATCATTATTAACATCATAAATAGCATTGCATCACACATAATATTATCAAGTAGCCCAACAAACAGTTCAAGTATATTTTCCAGAAAATAGCTCATGTCACACTTTTCACGCATAAAATGGTATCTTATTTAGTTCAAGAGATAACTTGAGTTTGCCTTTGAAAGCATTAAGTATAAAATGCACTGGGTCATTATTCATGAAAATACTAACACAAGATAGCCCACTTACCTTGATCCTCAAATTCTCCTTCAACACACACACACCGATGTGTAGCATCCTATAATGCGGTCAGTCCCTTGAAAACCTTCTTGTAGTCTTTATATAAAAACCCTACATTAGTGTTACATAATAACCTATTTAGAATAATTCTACCTACAAGTCATTCTTAGAATCTAAACCCCAAAACTCCATTATCCTTGCTATTGTGACCCTCTTAGAAGATCGTAATGGAACCCAACTAATCCAATTAAGAACCTAAGTAAAATCAAGGGATAACTTCACTAACCTCCCCTAAAGTTTGGCCATTTTTTCAAATACCCCCATAATGTTCAAAAATTCTCACTTACCCCCCCTGAACTTTCAATTGCTCTCAATTTGGACCTTTAGGGCACCAAATTTTTTAAAAAGACCAAAATATCCCTGATTTTCATTTTTTTTTAAAATAAAAAAAATTTTGGAAGTTGAAATTTTAAATAGTGAATTTTAAACGGTGACTTTTGTATAAAATTCCAACTTCCAGATATTTTTTTTATTTTTTTTAAAAATGAAAATCAGGGGTATTTTGGTCTTTTTTAAAAATTTTGTGCCCTAATTTGTATGGATGGGTCCAAATTGAGAGAAATTGAAAGTTCAGGGGGGGTAAGTGAGAATTTTTGAATGTTAGGGGGGGTATTTGAAAAAATGGTCAAACTTCAGGGGGGGTTAGTGAAGTTATCCCTAAAATCAACACTAATGAACTAACGACATTAATCCCAATCAAGGCTAAAAACACCCCATCGAATAAATCCCTATAATCGGCCAACTACAAAATACCTCTCCACACTTGTGTTCATAATCCTAATTGATACCCTAAAATTAATACCCAACTGGCTACCTCTAAATTGAAGCATTAAAATACTATTTGCTAACAACCCAAGTGTTACAAAATAATAATCCAAGAATGACATAATCGGTTAACAACCTATAAACACCAAATGAATAATTTAAACCTATGCTAAACCCTTAATATTTGGCCACAATAATCAATCCTCCCAAGTAGGCCTGCAAATGATCCGAGCCGAGCCGAGCTTAGGCAAAATCGGATTGGCTCGTTTTTTATTTTCTCGAGTTTGGGCCAGGCTCGAGCTCGAGTTGAGCTGAAAAGCCTTGCTCGAGCTCGGCTCGTTGAGGTTAATATGTGACTCGAGCTCGAGCTTGGGCTTGATAGGACCCCAAAAACGAGCCGAGTCGAGCCACTCGAGCTCGACTACATAAAATTACTCTTCACTTTTTCCCGAGCTCAAGCTCGGCTAGGATGTTATCGAGCCTTAATCAAGCAGCTCGGCTCGATTAGAGCTCGTTTATAGTTTTTTTGCAACCTTTTAAATGCTATTAAAATAATTGAAAAACACACAAAAATTGATTCAAAACACATGAAATTAGTAATTTTTGGCATTGGAAAGAAAAACACATGAATTTCATTATCTTGAAAGAAAATCTAAAAAAACACAAATGACTAATGAGAAACAAATGAAATAATTACAACTCAAAAATACAAATGAAATAATTACAACTCAAATAAATACAAATGAAATAAATACAAATCAAAGAACTACAAATGAAACTAATGATTCAAATGAATGAATGATTATGTTTATTTTCAAACCAATGTAAGTTTTAGTTTCACAACTTCAACCCGGAGCTCCTTAAATGCATACCTTTTCAAATGGCCCAAGCATATATTTGGGTCATATTGATCTGCCAAGCCACACATTATAACTGAGAATGCAGGGAGAATCATAAAGTGAGTAAAAGAATCCTTACAACAAACCAGATTCACAAAAAGTGTTCCTAAAGCCAACAATACTATAAAAATATTTGATGTTGGTAGTCTGGTAGATGCATTGAACAAGTAATACTATAAAAAGTGTTCACTGCATAATGAATTATTTTTACTTCTCAGTTTCCACGTAGATACAATCATACAAGTATGAGAGAGCTATAAGACTATCTGTATTAGTGATACTGAACTACTAAAGGGAATACTAACCATTGACATCAAAGAAAATCTGCTGGTTGTGTTTGTATCGCCACCAAACAACTAACCCAACAAGAAGAATTATGACAAAAACAGCACCAAAACTTGCACCAAAAGCCATAGCCACATGTTGGCTTTTTCTTCCAGAGTTTGATTGACCTGAGAAACCAAAATCCATCTAAAAAAAGCAAAAGTGTAATGGAGAAGCAAGTTGAAAAGAAAAGAATATCATAAAAACATAGTTTTAAACACCTTTATAGCATCCGTGGGAAGGATAGTGGCTTGGAAAGATAGCCTAACAATTGTTGTCATTTTGCCCCACAAATTGAAGGGTTACCAATAATTCGAGAGGTAAAATAGCAAGAGAATGTCAAGGACTAACAATAACCAACTTATAGAGGACAATTAACAATTGACAGAAAGATTGAACAAATGGCTCACTTGAAAGTTCTTACTTGATATTTTGGCAAGGAACCACTGAGATTGTTGAAAGAAAGATCCTTGCATATTCATCTTATAAAAGTGAATATCTGAGATCCTAAAAATTGCTCTGTTTATAAGTTTGTTGATAAAAATATGAGATGGGAGAGTAAATTATTGGTTTATCAAGACCATTATTGAAAACAAAAGCTTGTGTTGAAGTTGAAACATATCCATGTACATATATATTCAGAAAAGCAGATCAATATGGTTTAAATGCTTTTTAATTTTTTTAATTGCATACCTACATACATGCACAAACCCGAAAGAAAGAAAGTCAAAGCATCAATTGATTTACTCATTTCTGTCCCTTGGTTGAATGAATGCATTACAATAAACCATATCTCTTGAAGTTCATCACTTCCAACTACAAGCTATTATGGAGAATATACATGCAAGTTGTTAGGTAGAACATGAAACCTCAAGTGACAAACATGTAGGTGATAAAGTAGAATATTCTTGGGAGATAAAGAGAGTACAATAATGCAGTTATCACATTTCTTGATTGAACTCATCTTGCAAATTTCCTACAAATTAATAATTATAGAGTGCGAATTGAAACTATATGCTTGACCATCTTGTTTTTTCATATTATGGATGAATGGTTATCAAGAAAAGCATAAAAGGAAAAATCAAACAATTGTAATACCTCAGTGCAAAGACACAATTCAGGGCACTTTGTTTCTTCACACCTGCCACTGCATGGCATATAGCTGGCACAACATGTATACCTACAGCATATGGGAAATAAGAATTATCCTTTTTGACCTATTAAAAGGAAAATCAAAGGGAGATACTTCAATTATTACCTTGACATATCATTATAAAAAGCTCGTTTACACAGCAGGTATGAAGCACAGGGACCACTATCATGTAACAAAGAAAAATTAGATGGGCGCGCTTAAGAAATAAGATGACCAGTGACTAGACCACTATCAAATAATCCACAACATTGAATTATAAAAAAAGCAAGAGAAAGAGGAATCACATTTTCCATGTCAGTGAGCATTACAAATATCCTAGATAAAGAATCAAAGATTAACCTTTGCAAATTCAGCAAGTGGAAGGTGCTACAGTTTCTGGAGTTCCAACTGAATTGAACCCATTTCGGGATGAAACCCTCTTGTTGTTTGGATTGATGTACATCAAAACAAAATTTGATGTTAGTTAGATAGTTTATTCCCTTGCATTTATGTTGCCAAAGTTAATTGACCTTAATAAACATGTCAAGGGAGGTTAAATAAACAAAGGAACAAACAATAAGTTAAAGTAAGGAACATAGTAAATTACATATTACATGAATTTCATCTCCATGCATTAGTTACTACTTACTGGCTTAAACATATTGTCCAGATTTAAGCTATTTAAGTACATACATGTATCATGGTCCACATGAACCATGGTACTTTCTAAAAAAAATAAGTACATAAACTTATAAACATAAGTACATAATAGATTGTCTTGAATGTTCAAAACACATTACCACATAATCACAATCAAAAGCAAAATACTTATTCGTAGTCACTACTTCATTTAGCTTGGAAGTCCATGATCATGGTAATGTTGGCAAGTCAATTTCAACCAATTTCTACAAAACAAACACAAGCAAAGTTAATAAATTGAGTTTATGCCTAAAAAAATAAATGCAAATAATGAAAGTGTCACTTACAACCGCAACAGATTTTTTCTTCACTCCATGAAGTGCTCTCACCCAATCGGACCCACATAAGAGCATTTGGATTGTTTCGGGTGACAATGAGGCTCTATGTGGTTCAATCACCCTACCTCCAGTACTAAAGGCTGATTTTGAAGCAACACTTGACATAGGAACCTCTAGAATATCCTGCTCCATCTTGGACAAGATGCGGTACTTCAAATTATTAGCTTTCCACCATGCCAAAGCCTCAAACTCTAGGTCAATATCAACTCCATTACCATCCTTTTCCAATATGAAGACATCCTTTTCAAGATAGATGTCCAAATCAATTTTCAAAGGCCTAATTATTATAGTACTTCTAACATGATCCAAAAACCTTGATGTACCGGTTGCTACTTTAGGACCAACATCCCCACCAGAAACATTTGAGGAATTAGTTGCAATAGAATTTTCATTAGCTTGCTTCATAATATACATATTATGAGCAGCCAAATAAAATTCATAATAATCACGCAAAACAGCCAGCACATTTTTGATATTTTCTCTAGCTTCATCCGTTTCAGCTTTTTCATCAGTATCATAAATCATAGGAAAGCATAAATTAATGAATTTCATTTTGAATCTTGGGTCCAAGACAACAACCAAAGACATTAAAAGATTGCAATCCCCCTAATACTTGTGAAATTTTTCCTCCATTACACTTGCCATTTCTCTAATGTATCCATTCCGATCCATAGACTTTATGTTTAGAATTTCTTTAATTCTCCATACCTTCGGTAGAAACAAATTTGAAATAGGGTAATCAGATCTGGATACAATGTTGGTCACCTCATTGAAGATTGCCAAAAATTGATTAACATTCTCAACCTTCTCCCATTTTTCTGCACTTACAACCCACTGAAATGTTGGTTCAATATTAGAGTACCAAGGGAACACTTCTTTGAACCCTATGGCAGTAGATAACATCATGTAGGTGCTGTTCCATCTAGTGGAGACATCTAAAATCAGTTTTTTTGAAGACAATTTCAACCTTTTAGCTATTTCACTAAAAGCTTTCAAACGGGTCTCAAAAGCCACAATGTATTTGATACCTTGACGCACAGAATCAACTATATCCCCAATTGTAGAAAGCCCTGCTTGCACTAGCAAGTTAGTAACATGTGCACAACACCGCACATGAAATAAACGCCCCCCATAACCACTAGGAAAGAGACCTCTCAATTCAAATTCATCTCTCAAAATCTTTATGGCAGCAGTATTTGCTGAAGCATTGTCAAGTGTGATTAAAAACACCTTATCCAAAATACCTTAATCTTCAAAACAACTCCTTAAAGCATTAGCAATTACAACACCATTATGGGGAGGAGGAATATTGCAAAAACTTAAAACTCTCTTTCAAAGGACCCAATTAGAGTCAATAAAGTAACAAGTGACCACCATATACGACACTCTTTGCACAGAGGTCCACATATCTGTAGTTATGTTCACCTTATCAAGCCCACAAAGCAATGCTTTCAACTTCTTCTTTTCCATATTGTACATGCTAATGCAATCATTCTTAACAGATGTACAACTAATGTTTTTCCAATGGGGAGTGCATGATTTCATGAACTTGTTAAAAATTTCATGCTCCATGAAATTAAATGGATATTCATGGAAGAGAACCATGTGGGAAGCAAGCTCTTGGACCTTCTTTTCATTAAAGGAAAAATTGGACAAGGTTCCTAAACCCTCAGTGTCACTGGGATCAAATGACAAAGTTTGCTGCTTCTTGTTGGACTCCTAATATTTCACACATTTACTCAAATGCCTAGTAATAGTTGATGTGGTACTTGATTTCGTAACTACAAACAGCTTTTTACACTATATACATTGAGATTTTTTGATACCCTCAACTACAATAGACTCAAAATCATTCCAAACTCTAGCAGTCTTGGCCCGTTGCCTTTTTTCATATGCACCATTCTCAGGGTCAGCTCTAGCAAGAGAAACCATAAGCAGGGGAGTACTCCCCCCTGCAGTTTCATTGCCCAAGTCAACTATATTGATATCCATCGGTTGACTAGTATTCTCCATAAACTGTTATAACTTCTAAAATATTAATAAAACATTCAAATAGATTCTATCATTCTAGAGTTGTTAACTATCATGACATAATAAAGAGCATGGCATATTCTATTTCATATTTTCTGATCATATCACTTAAAAAACATCTAAACTTACAAAGAATAATTGGCACTTGGCAAACAACAACATAAACAATTAAAAATGATATAAATGATATAATCATGTCATAAAAAAAAAAAAAGCATGGCATATGCTATTTCATATTTTCTAATCATATAATTAAAAGAAACATCTAAACTTACAACAAACAGACAACACTTGGGATAATCAGTAGGTTACAAGTGGCTATATTTTGAGTTTTCTAATCATATCATATTCTATATTTTCAGTTTTCTAATCATATCATATCATTAAAAAAAAAAAAATCCAAATACATATTGCATCTAAAACATCTAGCCTAAGGTTTCATATTTTCTAATCGTATTGAATTCATAAGTTAAAGTTGGTCATAAATACATTTAAAATTAAAAAAATAAATAAACCTCAGCTACTAACAGTCGTGAATAGGGTTTGCACTTTGCAGGTTACAGAAAACCAAAAAACCAAGTGGATGCAAAGATTGTAATCACTGAATCACTGATCAACCACTTGTCCCCTGAAATAGGAAAACAAAAATCCCATAAGCTCAATAACACTATCAAACAACATCAAAAGTAGCAAACTAGACAGCTAGGAAAGAGAAAGAAAAATATTTCTTGCTGAAATATAAGTCAATCTGTTATTAGTTTATGCATTTATGTAATAAATCAATTCCATGTTTCATGGAATTGATTTGCTGTAATTACTATATAGTCAGAGACTCAGAATAGCTGCTCTATATATTGTACATGTATCTTTGTTTTGATTATCAAGTAAAGTCACTACTATTTCCATATAGCTCAAATTGTTTCAATTAACACTGGAGTAACGTGAAGAGTACTGTACTCAGAAAGTTGAAGTACAAATAGAAATAAATATGCCTAACAATAATGAGATTCAACACAAAGTACTCAAAAATGAAAAGAAAAAGAAATGCCCTGGTGAAGCTCTTGTGTCATCAATCAGTCTTAGATATAAAAACTACATCATTTCCGGTTATTTTACTGAAACTTGGTTTTAGTTGTCTTTTATAGCAGTATATTTTGAACTACTACTCTTAATGCATTTTTCTTTTTGAACATTAATCTTATTACTTTGTCCAGATTAGATTGGCTGCAACTAATTAGTTGACACATATCCCTGGGGCTTAATTCTATCTGACCTTAGCATAATATAGTTTAACACTCTTCTGAATGCACCTTTTTGTTTTGAACATTCATCTTATTACTTGTTACACGGGACGTTGTCTGTGGGTAAACTGATTAATCCAGTTGGGGATTAATTGTACCTGATCTATGTCAGAAACATGCTTATTGATTAAGATTTCCTAAGATTTTCAAGATCATGAAGGGATATAGCCAGATTCATTAGATAAAAGATTTCCAATTATAACTAGGGACATACCTTCAGCTCTGGCAATTCAATGACACATGCACACTCGACCATATGCACTCCAACACACTCTGCAACCACAATTATAGAAGAACCCCCAAGAATCACATCAGCCAAAATTACAAATACTTTCCTTTATTCCAAAAAAAAAAAACCGAACCCATAAAAGAAACAAAAAGAGAAACACTTTATCACCGAAGACACCATATAAATTCCATCTTTTCGGAAATTGAGATTTTAGCCCACCAAGAGTGAAAGGAAAAAACAATTCTACAAGAGAGGAGATTCATACCTTTAAGCAAGCTCACACGTTTTTGGGTACCCTAGGGCCTAGCAGCGGAGTGTTGTTGTTCGGCAGTGACATTCGACAGAGGGGAGAGTGGCCTCTTTGGGAGGCAGTGAGGCAGCGACCACGCCGACCAGCGACACAGATAGTGTGAGTGAGAGCGATGAAGAGAGAGTGACAGATCGACGGAGAGAGAGCGACAGTGCAACGGAGAGATAGTGACACAGAGAGACCCTATTGCGTCTGCGAACTTGCGAAGTGCTTCCTTTCCTTGATTTGTATGGCTGGTATAGGTATGGGTAACTAGGTATGGCTGTATCATATGGGAGGATTCGAGAAAGAAATAATGAAGAAATCAAATCCTTCAAAGCCATGTACTCGAGTAGCAAATCCATAGCCTCTGCCATGGCCATGCTCTAGCTAAGCTTAGATATCAAGAACGGTGATAAATTAGGGATTTTGCTGCAATAGGGGATGGGATGGCTTAGTTTGAAAGAAAGGATCTAGTTTGTTCCTCAAATCGCATGGCCTTAAAACCATTGGATTTGATCATTTGTTGAGAATCAACGGCTAGGGAAGACACAAGAGAAAATGCTAGTTGAGAGCGAGAGTTGTGCGAACTTCAGCAATAAATTCTCTACTTGCTGCATTTAATTCTTGCCAGTTGCTCACCTCGCTCACCTTCTCCAATGTAGAAATTTCTGGTGACTGACGGAAAAGTAGAGAAATATGAAAAAGAACAAAAATCCTCTGCATGCAACACTACTTGTTGAATAGCCTGAACGGTTGAACCTATGTCATCTTATAATTTAACTTTTTTTGATTTAATTCAGGCCATTGGATTAAAGAGTTCATGGAGACACAAAAAACAACAGATTACACACGTTGGTCATGCCTTACAGCTGTACTCCATCTTTCAATCCAACGGTTACAATATTTTTAAATTATTTCTAACTTAATTCTGATCGTTGATTTTGATCACAACTTAAATAATATTTTCGAATTATTTTTAACTTAATTGATTATAACTTAAAAGATAATTTATATAATTTAAATAAGTTTAAAACTTAAAATATAAACTTAAAAGATATTAATTTTAAAAAATAAAATTAAAAACCACCAAGTACCAAAGTCCAAAAATATTAAGTATAATTTATATAATTTAGGGAAAATATTTTCTCAAAGTATTTAGATATATTTTTCCTATAATTTAAATAAATTTATATTAACTATAAACTTAAAAGATAATTTATATACGTTACTTGTTAATTTTATAATTTATGTGGTATAATTATTATATAATATAATTTATTTTTATACTTTACTTGATACTTGTTACTTTGTTAATTATTATTTGTTAAAGTTAAGTTAGTATATGACGTATATCATATATTGTAGATAATTAATATATCATATATAAATATATATTATAATTTTTCAATTTATAAGTATAAAACTAAGTTAAACTAATTTAATTTTATACAATTAATTAATATAACATTTATGTTTGTATTATTGAATATAATGTCAATTGTCATTTGTCACACCCTTAAGAGTAACGTACATTGATTAAGTGCACATTGCTGACTAACTTTCTAATTGTCACTTATATTTTTTAATTGCTTAGATTCTTAGAGCTTAGTTACTAAATTTGAGATTATTTTAATATTCATGTCAAGTAATGATATAATTTATCTTTATACTTTATTTGATACTTGTTACTTGTTAGTTGTTATTTGTTAAAATTAAATTAGTATATGATGTATATCATATATTGTAGATAATTAACATATCATATATAAATATATATTATAATTTATTAATTTATAAGTATAAAACTAAGTTAAACTAATTTAATTTTATACAATTAATTAATATAACATTTAAGTTTGTATTGTTGAATACAATGTCAATTGTTATTTGTCACACCCTAAAGAGTAATGTACATTGATTAAGTGCACATTGTTGACTAACTTTATAATTGTCACCTATGTTTTTTAATTGCTTAGATTCTTTGAGCCTAGTTACTAAATTTGAGATTATTTTAATATTCATGTCAAGTAATGATATAATTTATCTTTATACTTTACTTGATACTTGTTACTTGTTAGTTGTTATTTGTTAAAGTTAAGTTAGTATATGATGTAGTAAATGAGCCGACACACTCGATAGCTCGCTCGAGCTCGGCTCGATTAAGCTCGGATCGAAATCGAGCTCGATACTATTCAGCTTGGCTCGTTACTGTACAAGCTCGCTCGATTAGCAAATGAGCCGAGCTCGGCTCGCCCGACTAAACTCGATAAGGGCTCGTGAGCTCGACTCGTGAGCTCGATTTCATTCATAAATGAATAGATTAAATGATTATTAATTAAGTAACTAATGTATTTCTTACCATTTATAAATTATAATCACATTAATGTATACAAACTTAAATGACCTTATTAATGTATCTCTTTAGGGTGTGACAAATAACAATTGACATTATATACAATAATACAAACTTAAATGTTATATTAATTAATTTTATAAAATTAAATTAGTTTAACTTAGTTTTATACTTATAAATTAATAAATTATAATATAGATTTATATATGATATGTTTATTATTCAATATATGATATACATCATATACTAATTTAACTTTAACAAATAACAAATAACAACTAACAAGTAACAAGTATCAAGTAAAATATAGAGATAAATTATATCATTACTTGATATGAATATTAAAATAATCTCAAATTTAGTAACTAGGCTTTAAGAATCTAAGCAATTAAAAACATAGGTGACAATTAAAAAGTTAGTCAACAATGTACACTTAATCAATGTGCGTTACTCTTTAGGATGTGACAAATGACAATTAACATTATATTCAATAATACAAACTTAAATTTTATATTATATAAGATAAATTATATTATATAATAATTATACTATATATATTATAAAATTAACAAGTATATAAATTATCTTTTAAGTTTATAGTTAATATAAATTTATTTAAATTATAGGAAAAATTAGGCTTGCAAATTAGCCGAGCGGCTCGTGAACTCGCTCGAGCTCGACTCGGTTATTGTACAAGCTCGGCTCGGTTACTGTACAAGCTCGGCTCGAGCTCGGCTAAGCTTGACTCGGCTCGGATCGTTTACAGGCCTATGTATATCATATATTGTAGACAATTAACATATCATATGTAAATATATATTATAATTTATTAATTTATAAGTATAAAACTAAGTTAAACTAATCTAATTTTATACAATTAATTAATATAACATTTAAGTTTGTATTATTGTATATAATGTCAATTGCTATTTGTCACACCCTAAAGATCTACATTAAGGTCATTTAAGTTTGTATACATTAATGTGATTATAATTTATAAATGATAAGAAATACATTACTTACTTAATTAATAATCATTTAATCTACTCATTTATGAATGAAATCATGTATGTCGGGTCGGGTCAGGTGTTGAACGGGTCGAGCTCACGAGCCCCCAAACGATTCGGGCTTGTCGAGCGAGTCAAGCTTTAATCAGGTCGAGCTCACGAGCCCCAACAAGCTTAGTCGGGTTCGAGTGAGCTTGTACAGTAACGAGCCGGGCTGAACAGTGTCGAGTTTGATTTCGACCCGAGCTTAATCGAGCGAGCTCACAAGCCGCTTGGCTAATTTGCAAGCCTACCCCCAAGGCAGATCTTATTTCTCAAAAATCACCAAGAATCAACAACCCAAATGCCAATCAATAATTATCTTAAGCAAAGAATAAAAGGCCACAACTAAGCAACTCCTATCAACCATAAAAACCCCTAAAATCAAACCCATAGAAATTTGTCAACAAAACAATATTCCTTACAAAATGCACCTTTGGTTCTCCTAAAGAAAACACCCTAAAATACTCTTTGATTTTAGTGGAAAATCACCTCATAAACACTCCCCAAGAACTCCTAACAATAGTTAACATAACATGGAATTCTTAAACAAAACTAACCAAATGATAGAGGTTACCTAATGTAATGATTATGGATTATGGGTTTGCTGCCATGTCGCATGAAAATGTCACTGTCCGTCGCCGAAAAACGTCATTGCCCATTTCTTTCTTTTCTTTCCTTCTCCTCATTTCTTTCTTACGGCCTCTCTCTCAACTCACGCCCCTCTCTTTCTCTTTCTAACTCCAGCCCTTTCTCTCCACCAACTCTCTCTCTCGGGTCTAGTTGGGCAAGAAGGGAAAACAGTCTTTCTCTCTCTCAGTTTGGTCTGGGTAGGGCCCCTCACTCTTTCTCCTTCTTTCTTTCCCAGCCCGTCTCTCTCTTCTCCCTCCTTTCTTTCTCTTCCTTCAGCTCTCTTTCTCCCTCTCGGTCCCTCTCAAACCCACACTCCTCTCTCCCTTTCTTATTCTCTGGTTCACACAGGTGCAGGGAGCAACTTGCTCCCTGTTTTATAGCCACCCTGCTACTGCTTGGCAGCAACCCACGTGAAGCAGCAACAGTGATTCAAAGTGTGGATCCTCATTAGGTGTACCTCAGAAGTGAGTCAAAGTGTTGAGTATGTGGGGGGACAAGTTGAAGGTGCCTTGCACTTCTGGTTGGTAGGCAATGCATGATGGCTGGTCAAGATTTTGTGGAATGAAAGCATGCTTCATAGGTCACCTAACTATGGTGGTTGGTTCATGAGCTATTTTTGCCATTGGTTCCTCAAATTTGAATTCTTCTTCTTCCTCTTTGAATTCCTCGTGTGTCAAGGTTGCCTCTGGGCCTTTGCTAAATGGTCTGCTCAATTTCTGGATCGATTGGAACGATGGTTGAGTTGTTAGATTGACGCCCTTGTGTAAAGAAGATCAGCCTCTGCAATTACATTAGCTTCAGTGTTGCTCCTCGAAACTGCACTCATTCACTCCCAAGTGTGTGCTCAATCATAGAGTACGCTCAATTGCTCTCAGTATGCGCTTGATCGCAAGGGCATAATGTAGAATTCCCCCATAACTAAAATAGAACCGAAAACATTAAAAAAAAATTGATTTTTTTCCTTTTAGATTTTGATAAAAAAAATAGAAACATAATTAAAATTAAAACTAAAAGGAAATAATTCTAAACAGAATTTAATGCAATCCTCGGCAACGGCGCCAAAAACTTGTTGTGCCAAATACTACCTAAATTAATAAATAATAATTCATAAGTTTTAACTCGCAAGTGCACAAGATCAAAACAGTGTTATAGGGTGTAAGTATAAGATCATTCCCATGAGGATTGCCATAAATTATGCTTAAAATTAATTCCGAAAATAAAACAAGGTAAAAGATTGATTTTGATTTAATAAAGATAAAAGGTAGGGCTTTAATATCCACCACTAATCATGCTCAAATAATATAACAATATGCCAATGTTTCAATAATATTATGAACATTTAAAGTTTGCCAACCTAAGGGCATGGGTGTATACTCCTTAGATTATTGATTTCTCTAAGCAACGAATTAGGCATGTGTGTCTACTCTAATTCTTTTTTTTTCTTAAAGGATTTAGCATGGGTGTCTACTAAGTTGTTTCTTAAGAAAGCATAAATCTGTTGAAATCGAAAAACAAATGGAACCTAGGGCATGGGTGTGATAAGCGCTGAATGTTGTATATTCAAGCCCCTTAACTCGCATATGTTAATTCCTTAGCATTGTTATTTGTTTTATTTTGTGTTGTTTTTGTGTTTTCAGGTATTTAATAAAGATACAAGAAAAACCATAGATTTTGGGCTTAAAGCACAATTTGAGAAGATCTAGAAGATATGATTAAGCTTAAACAATCATAATAGAGGAAATATATGATGTGGTTAAGTTTAATCAAATCAAGGAAATGATAAAATCAGAATTTCTCCCATTGGAGTCAAAATAGGATCGGATAGAATTTCAGATTCTGCACATGTCTTAGTATTTTGGCCATAACTTTTAGCTCAAATATCGGATTAAGGTGATTCCAGCGGCATTGAAAATATAATTCGAAATTATACAAATCATGATGAAATAGGATTTTCCTAAATCGGACTTCAGCTACACAAAATCGTTCCGCAATAGAAGGAGGAAAATTTGGACGAATCTCATTCCGATTTGTACATGGATTGCTTCCTAATTTGACTAGGAGATTGAAATCCGAATTTTTTAGGCTTCCTAAGGCTTCTAGGGCTTGTTTGCTCCCTATAAATAGGCTTCTAAGTTTCAAGAGACATAGTACTTAGTTTTAGACAGAAATTATTTCTTGGAGGCTTAGCGGAGTCATGAGCGGCTAAAACCCTTTGTTGGGTGTTGATGTAACCCTATCAAAGCAGAATGGTTTGATTGTATTTAATTTCTAGTTATTCAATGTATGTATGTTGATTGTATAACTGTGAGAATTGTAACAATTGATTTCTGTTCCTAATATTAAATGCAATTGTTCTTTATTTACAAAATCAATATTTGCGAAATTCTCTTCTTGTTTTAGAAATTATTTTGCTCTTATTGAACTCAAATCAACCTTATTTTCTGTGATTATAAGATTGATGGTTATGCAATGGGTTTTAATAGACATATGATTAATAGGATTAAGATAGGCCATGCCTAGGAAAGACGGGTCGTACTACACCCTAGTTTAGTGAAATTTAGGTAGACGATCCGTGCCAACTGTAGATGGGTTATACTATTCCATTAATTATATAAAACTTATTAAAGGATTTTATAGTTTATACCTAGGGAAGACGGGTCGTGCTGCATCTTAGTGGTTAGGTGGACGATCCGTTCCAACCAAAGATAGATTATCCTTATTCTTTAATATTGTATTTTCTTGTTTCTTTTATAACATAAATATCATGAATTGCTGGAATTAAATACAATTAACTATTGTTGTGCAGATTTTGGTGAAGTCGGTACCCTACTCTCTCTCTCTCATATATTTACCTTTAATTTTGTGTTTACTTTCATGCACTTTAAATTTACAAAAACAACCAAAACTCTTTTGCTAATTAGGTTAAATTTCGTCTTTTGAATTTAATAACAAAACCCCCATAGTCCTTAAGGTTCGACACCTTCAACATAGCCCTATCCTACGAAATTTGTTCTATTCTGAGTGGTATTTTATTATTGATAATTTTGTCTTTTTAAAAATTATCACATCAGGGTGTCTACTCTAATTCTTTTCTTTCTTAAAGGATTTAGCATGGGTACCTACTAAGTTGTTTATTAAGAAAGCATAAATTTGTTGAAATCGAAAAACACATGGAACCTAGGGCATGGGTGTCTACTCCCAGTTTTCCATGTTGATTAACCCAAGAACACATGAGGAGATTCTTTTGTTACTTTATTAAGCCCATGACTTGATCATCCAAATTGACTTAAATAACAAATCCATACTACATTGGCCAAACACATTCATATAAGGAATTCGATAAAACATGAATTAATCAAGTTAAGCATTACAATATGATTATCACAAATGTGTCAATATTGAAATAATAAAGAAACATAATTAGGGTTTCAATTTAACCCTACTAAAGTATTTAGTTACACATGAGTTTGATGCTAATCATCTTCATAATAAAAAGTAAGGAGAAGAATAAACCCAAAAAATGCTTCCTTGAAGAGACGTCAATTCTTCTCCCAAAGCTTACTCTTAATTCTAGAGGCTTATAGATCTATTTATAAGCTTCAAGGAAGACTCTAGAAACTTTAAAAAATCTAAAAACGCTAGAAAATTTGTAGGTTTTAGTCCCATTACAACTTGGACTTGGAAAATCTAGTTTGGAAAGAAAAAGGAGTCAACCGTATTTTGATTTTTAACTAGCGCACGGGTGGTCTTGATTGCTGCCCATGTGTGCTCGATTGTAGATGTGATCGAGCCTTCCTTTAGCGTGCTTGAGCGCAAGGTTATGTTCACTCCTCTATCTTGGGCACTTAAGCGTTGGTGTGCTCGAGCATAGGTCCCCTACAATCAATCGCATCTCCAGCCTTGTCCTGATTTTTGCCTTTCATGCTCCAATTTCCAAAATCGCTTGCTTTTCCTCAGAAACCTATAAAAAAACATAAAACACAAAAGGAAGTAAAATTGCTCAAACTAACAAAACTATGGGGTTAACAAATATAAATTAAGGGGCTAAAATATGGATATTTTAGCATTTCTCAGTGGTATGGAATGCTCGACAAGCTATCTCGTCAGGCATGGCATACAGTGCTAGATGTATTCGATAATTCTCTAGGTTCTTAATTGGGTCCCCGACCTTGCTATAGCTCAGGATCTGAGGTGCTTTGAACTTATTGGGGAGCGAATGGTCAATCACTTGTTTAGTGAAGGGAATTTCCGTCTCGGCAAAAAGTTTGTTCACCACCACAGCTTTCTGTTTTTCCTTCTTCTTTATTGCTGCCATCTTCATCTTCAACTCTACTAAGGCTTTGTTCACCTCACTCTACTGAGTAGCTATTGGTGGATTCTAGTTGTTAGAGACTGGTTGTAACACCCCTGATAATTTAATTACTAGTTAATTAAATTATCAAGCGTCTCCTAGACCTAACCACAAAAGTAGTAAGTCCAAAGGGATCTAATTCCTTAATTAGAGTAATCAAGCAGGGAAGGTCTATAAATTTATTTCAATCTGTAAGCACCTATCATTACAATTAGAGCATTACTAAAAACCTTAGTATAAACTGAGTCATCAATTATACATGATACCATAAAGGGTAGCTGCACCGTCCTAAAATATACAAATATATCTTAAATGCTAGATATCACAGATAACCTTCATAATTCTACAGTAGGTCTTCAAGTCATAATCCGATCAATACCTTCACATCGAACGGCCGCATCTACCTTCAGGTACAGTTTACTCAACCCTACCTAATTCCTTTATAAACCGCCATCATGTCCCTTTGATGTGGAAAAGTAAGGGGTAAGTCCGACGACTTAGTAAGTAGGTAATCTCGTGCAAGTGTGTGACAATGAACAGCTTATATCCAGAGAAAAAGGGTTAAACATGGATATCATCGTTTACAAAATATTCATTGGGATGCCTTCACAATTGGTGTACCAAAAATAAAGTTCTCGCAAGTGTACGAGTCGTGTAAAGTAAAGTGCGCGTAAAAATGCGAGGTCGATCCACAGGGAATTGTGTTTTGTGCTAAAATCAATTTTCTATTCAAATAGATCCTATTTTAACCTAGTTCCTGGAGTTCGAAATTGGTCGTGCAATTTTAACAAAACTAAATTAAAACGATATTTTAAATAACAATCTAAGTAAAAAGGCTAAGGTTTCTGAATCCACCTCGCCAAATCAAACAGCATACTCTCGCAATTTACACACACAAATTGACAATCAAACGCATTTTAACATAGTTCAAAAATCATAAACATGCATGTAAAATCATTCGATGAATCTATACATTAAAGAATCTTGAGTATTTTATTGAGATCAAATCATCCACCGTATCCGTAGATCACGATAGATATTAGTCTCAATTTCAATCACTCGATGTATCCCTAGACAGAACACAACAAATATTAAACAATGCATGAAATCACAAAAGATGCTCAATCACTTAAAGTAATAAAGCAATAGAATTAATTTTGAACAAATATAATATCAAATTGTGTGTATAATTTCACGAATACAAGCTTATCATTGATGAGATTTCATCTTCAACCTTAGTTGAAGGTTTAGCCTCATGACAACAATAGACAAGAAATTATCAATTGAAATCATTGAAAGAATAAACTTACAATCAAAAGCGTTCACAAAAAACCTAGACACGACAAAATTCGTGTTTTGCTCTCTGGCGCTCCCAACGTCCTCTAAAAGAAAACAAAATGATAAATATATACTAAGACGCTCGAACGCAATGCTTCAAGCTTCGTGCGGCGCAGCCCTTCAACGTGAAATGCTAGGGTTTCAGCTGATGTGGACATGCGCTCGAACGCGCCTTCTTGGCTCGAACGCACATGCGTCGAGCAGATGTGCGTCAACGACCGCTAGGGGTTCTTCCTTCATTATGCACATTTTTCACCCCTTTAATCGCATTCTTATGTCAATGACCTGCAATGCACTTGAGATACCAAAAACTAACAAAATCATCAGAAAATGACACAGCTAAGAGCCTAACCAATATAAGTTAAGGGGCTCAAATATGTACTATTCGACTCTCATCAACAATATTATAAATAATATTAACCAAGCCACAATTCCATAACACAATTTGCTCTGTTTAACCCCAAGAGTAAGGTTGTGCTTGTCTTACGCACCTCCTGTTGGTAAGGACTGGTCCACTCATCCCCTTTCAATGGAACCCTATTAGCCTAACCTCCATTACTTAGGGTTAACGGCTTTTGAGGCCACACCCAGCAAATGGTGTGTTGCACTACCTCCGATCATTTATGCATATCATACACACACTCAGTACCCGTGCCACCACATTTATCATATCGTAAATAGCATCACATCACATATAACACTATCAAGTAACCCAGTAAACAATTCATGTATATTTTCTAGAAAATAGCTCAAGTCACACTTTTCATGCATAAAATGGTATTTTATTTAGTTCAAGAGATAACTTGGGTTTGCCTTTAAAAGCATTATATATAAAATGCACCAGGTCATTATTTATGAAAATACTAACTCAAGATAGCCCACTTACCTTGATCCTCAAATTCTCTGTCAACACACACACCGATGTGTAGCGTCCTATAATGTGGTCGATCCCTTGAAAACCTTCTTGTAGTCTTTATATAAAAACCCTACATTAATGTTACATAATAACCTATTTAGAATAATTCTAACTATAAGTCATTCTTGGAATCTAAACCCCAAAACTCCATTATCCTTGCTATTGTGACCCTTTAGAAGATCGTAATGGAACCCAACTAATCCAATTAAGAACCTAAGTAAAATCAACACTAATGAACTAACGACATTAATCCCAATCAAGGCTAAAAACACCCAATCGAATAAATCCCTATAATCGGCCAACCACAAAAATACCTATCCACACTTGGTTGTCACCATAATCAATACCTAACCAGCTACCTTTAAATCAAGGCATTAAAGCTCTATTTGTTAACAACCCAAGTGTTACCAAATAATTCATCAAAGAACACTATAATTGATCAACAACCTTTAAGCACCAAATAAATAATCAAACCTATGCTAAACCCTCAATATTTGGCCACAGTAATTAACCCTCACAAGGCAACCCTTATTCCTCTAAAATCACCAAGAATCAACAATCCAAATGCCAACAAATAATTATCCAAGAATACCACAATTGATCAGAATCCTATAAATGCCCGTATTAAACCCTCAATAGCTAGGCACCATAATTAATCCCCTAAAAATCATAAGGCTTTAAAGTAATCAACAACCTAAATGCTAACATTAAATAAGGGATTCCATAACTAAAAATCATCTAATAAAATGCCTATCTCCAATAACCCAAATGCTAATAGACAACTATCTTAAACAAGTGATTAAAAGCAACCTTAAGCATGCTTAATCAATTATAAAACCCTTAAAACCATAATCTAGCAAAGTGAGGAGATTACCTAGTAAATACGGCTTTAGGCACGAAAACTAAAGGAGTTTGAGTCGTGGGTTCGTCAGAAACTGTAACGCCCCCAAAATTAGCCTCGGCTAACCCGGTGGAGTCACTAGCAATTCACCCATTTGAGCCAACTTGTGACCAAGTGGGTAATCGCCCTTATAAAAATGTAAGAGTAAATGCAAAGGAAGGTGAATAAATCTGAGTCATTATAATTCATTAATTAAGAACATGGAGCAACTACATAGTAAAGACAATCCTGTAATTCTAGGTAAAGCATAACCAATTAGGTAGTAGCAACTCTTGCCACTTCCATAGCCATGAATCGGGTTACCTAAAGAATAATAACCTCGTAAGTCTAACGACTTAGTATGTAAACCTCACACTTAGGTATGACATGAGCCCATTTAGTAAAGGATAAACATGCACTTTGAGTAATAACCGAAAAGAGGGCATTAGCTCCACTAATACACCATTTAGTAGGTTTTAGTGTTTACAAACCTCAATGGTGTAGAATCGGCGATAATTACCTATTTGTTTTAATTCAGAAAAGTCTAATGTCTTATAAGTCATAACTTCCATACATGGTCTACCCGAGATGTTACCCTTTCTCAGCAGGGTTGATGCTGTCCCGAGGGACCTATTATACAATGCAAGTGCCCTAGCTATTGCATAACATACTATACGTAACATTAGTGGCATGATCGAGTCCGATCTCGAGTGGCCCACACCAACTAATGACGTCCGTCCTCTAGTGACCGAGCCATTGGGAATCGTTGCATCAAGGTCACGAAACCAATAGATCCAAAGCCCTATATAGCACACACATTTGATCATAATACGCAGTTTATATAGTAAGCCCATGGCCGTTTATACCGCATGTATCGGCATACCATATCTTACGATGCATCTTAACAGTTTATTTAATATCACAGTTATCGAGTAATTACAGAAAATAGACATGTTCATATCATACACGTGGTCAGTCAAGTGACATATCCCACGTCTTTACGAAAAAGGGTGTAAGTGTTTACTTACCTCGCGCACTCGAGTGAATCCTCCGACCAAACTACTTCCTGTTATAACGGATACAAGATACCGTTATTCTAAGCCTTATGAAACCTAGAAATGTAGCCAAGCCTGAGCATACACGTGTGAAACTTAAGAACAAGTGCTCTACCTACTGACCGTACATTTGCCCTCGATGGCGTACGTCCGCTCAATGTGTTAAGCACACTATTCAAGATTCGGATAATGCATGTTCCTAATGGCATTCACAGACCTCTAAACCTCTCCTAAGCTAGCAAAATATTACGTGCAGCGTAAGAAATCACAGAACCACGATTCTTTGAGAAAAACCCTTTGAAAACATCATTATCTTTAGGAAAACGTTTAGTGAACACTTGAAAACCATTATCAAGGTAGGAACACAAAATAAGATAGTGTTAAATACAAAGGAGCAGAGCTTACCCCAAAGCTAAGCACGGACATGGTCTCCTCTCCTTGGAAACTCCTCTTTGAAGCTCAACCTCACGGAATTCTCACTCAAAATGCTAAGAAAGGGTTTTGGCAGCATAGGGGTATACCAGGCGAAGAAAGAAGGCATGAGAAATGAGAGGAGGGGTGGGCTATTTATAGGGAAAGTTTTCCACCAACTCTCTGATAGAGCAGCGGACGTCCAACAACCCTAGCGTATATCCGGTGGTCTTTGCACATTGGTCTAGAGGGTGTCTCATACATCCATGTATTACCCAAAGGGTATCCCAAAAAGTAACTTATGTCTGGTGGTCCCACGTACGTCTGTTGTACTATTTGAAGAGCGTACATCCGGTGGTCCCCCCCGTACGTTCGCTCTATAAACAGCAACGTATGTCCGCCAGACCTAGCTTACGTCCGCCTCCTGAGGATCAGTGTTTGGCTTCTATCTTTCTAAAGGTCCAAAGGGTGTTTTAGGTTAACGTTAAGGGTTCTGGATCTTGTTAAACAATTTTATTGGAAACCTTTGTTGATTGCTCCTATAGAAAAGATTTTGTCTAATAAAAAGGTTGGCTTTTATTGGGGTATTACAGAAACACCACTGCTCGTCGCCAAAAAATGCCATTGCCTGTCACTGGAAACAGCCCCCCCTCTCTATCTCTCTAGCTCTGGTTTTTCTCTCTAAAACCACATCTCTCTCTCTCTCCAGGCCTCTCTTTCTTTTCATTCTCTTCTCCTTCCCTTCTCTCTTATTTCTGGTCTGGGCAGGGAGGAGAACACTCCCGTCTTCCTCTATTCTCTGCTTCTTTCTTTCTCTCGGTTCGGTTTAGTGTAGGGGAAACAACCCCTCACGATCTCCCTATCTCCTTTCTCCTTCTCACTCACTCCCTCATGATTGCACCTCTTCCTTTTGTTCTCTCTAGTTCACACAGGTGCAGGGAGCCTCCGATTTTATAGCAAAAATGAGGGGGAAAAGGTCCCCTCTTTTAATCAAGCGTGGCCAACTGTTGTGCTGTTGCACATAGCAGCTTCACGTGAAGTCTCCCACTCTCTCACACATGCTGCACTCTCTCTCCCACGCTGGTTCTCTCTCACAGGCTACTGGCTACTCCTTATTTCCCTCCTCTTTGTCTCCTTGTTGTAGCTATTTCTCTCTCCCACGCTTTGGTCTCACATGCAGCACAGCGATCTTTCTTTCTCTCCTCTTGTTTTTCTTTCTCTTCCTCCAGACCGTGTCTTTCTCTCTCTCCCATGTTTGCTGCTTGGTTACCTCCCACCTACTCATTTGTTTTTCCTCTTCTTTGTTTCCTTTTGCTGGTTCCTCTCCATGCCTTGTCTCTCAAACTCACAATTCACAAGTCATGCTGCCCAACTGCACAAGGACAGCTTGGCTTCACCCTTCACGTGAGAGGACAACAACAGCTCTTCACTTTATCTCTTGAAATTTCCTCCCTCAAATGCCCCTAGCCATTACTTTGCCTTCCAAAATTGCCCTTCTCTTTCTTTGTCTTTTCCTTTGTCTTTTGCATATCTTTCTTTTTGTGTTTGTCTCCACTATACACATCACGCGAAAGGCTAGAGCACTCTTAGAATTTCCCTTCCTAAAATGACCCTTACGAAATTGCCCTAGTTCCCTAAATTACAAAAAAACCACTTGTCTTATTACCAATTTTGTCTCTTCTCTTTTTGTGGTTTAATCAAATAAATCTAAGAACACCAATTAAACCCTATAATAGTACTATAGAAAATTAAAGCCTATAATTATCTATCTTCTCATTAACAAATCCGGGTCTTGATAAGTGCTAAATGTTGTACATTCAAGCCCCTTAATTTGTATATGTTAATTCCTTAGCATTGTTATTTGTTTGATTTTATGTTGTTTTTCTGTTTTCATGTATTTAATAAAGATACAAGAAAAACTATTGATTTTGGGCTTAAAGCACAATTTGAGAAGACCTAGAAGATATGGTTAAGCTTAACCAATTGTAATAGAGGACATTTATGATGTGGTTAAGTTTAATCAAATCAAGGAAAGGATAAAATCGAAATTTCTCCAACTGGAGTCAAAATCAGATCGGATAGAATTTTAGATTCTGAACACGTCTCAATATTTTGGCCATAACTTTCAACTCAAATATTGGGTTAAGGTGATTTTAGTGGCATTGGAAAGCTAATTCAAAATTCTACAAATACAGATGAAATAGGATTTTCCTAAATCTGACTCCCGCTACGCCAAAATCATCCTGCAAGAGAAGGAGGCAAATCTGGACGAATCCTATTATGATTTGTACATGGATTGCTTCCTAATTTGACTAGGAGATTGAAATCTGAACTTTCTAGGTTTCCTAGGGCTTCTAGGGCTTGTTTGCTCCCTATAAATAGGCCTCTAAGTTTCAAGAGAAGGGGTACTTAGTTTTAGATAGAAAATATTTCTTGGAGGCTTAGCGGAGTCATGAGCGGCTAAACCCCTTTGTGGGGTGTTGATGTAACCCTATCCAAGCACAATGGTTTGATTGTATTTAATTTCTAGTTATTCAATTTATATATGTTGATTGCATAACTGTGAGAATTACAACCATTGATTTCTGTTTTTAATATTAAATGCAATTGTTCTTAATTTACGAAATCAATAATTGTGAAATTCTTTTCTTGTCTTAGAAATTATTTTGCTCTTATTGAACTCAAATCAACCTTATTTTTTGTGATTATAAGATTGATGGTTATACAATGGGTTTTAATAGACATATGATTAATAGGATCAAGATAGGCTATGCCTAGAAAAGACAGGTTGTACTACACCCTAGCTTAGTGTAATTTAGTTAGACGATCAATGCCAACCGAAGATGGGTTATGCTATTCCATTAATTATATGAAACTTATTAAAGGATTTTATAATTTATACCTAGGGAAGACGGGTCATGCAGCATCTTAGTGGTTAGGTGGACGATTTGTGCCAACCGAAGATAGATTATCCTTATTCTTTAATATTGTATCTTCTTGTTCTTTTATAACATGCATATTATGAATTTCTGGAATTAAATACAGTTAACCATTGTTGTGCGGATTGTGGTGAAGTCGGTACCTTACTCTCTCTCTTATATAATTCACTTTCAGCATTACGTTTAATTTATGCACTTAAATTCACACAACAAATCAAATCTCTTTTGTTTAGTTAGGTTAAATTTCATCTTTTAGATTTAATAACGAAATCCCTACAGTCCTTGAGGTTTGACACCCTCTCTATAGTCGTATCCTACAAAGATTCATCCTGTTGTAAGTGGTTATTTTATTATTGATATTTTTGGTCACAAAAATACCACATCGGGTCTCTTAACATAAAATCACTAAATAAATCAATTATGACAAACATTGAATTATCCTTAAATTATTTCCTTTAAAATAGGAAAATAAGTTTTGGGGTATTACACTCTTCCCCCCTTAAAAGAATTTCGTCCTCGAAATTTATGTGTGGCTCATACTTAAGATCCAAATCCTAATCATGGATCTCTAACCTAAAAAGAATAATCGTTATATCAATCATAACACCTAATCATGTAGTTCATAGCAACACCATCAAAGCCTAGAAGATCCCCTCTTAGACCTCAATCATGTCCAAAGATCCAAGTATCTGATTGCTCACCTACTTCCTAAAGCCACATACGTTATCAAATTATATCTAAGCTGCTTATCTCATGCATCATGCCTAATACCATCTAAATAGTATCATCAAGGTTATAAGCTCAATAGAATCATCAGTCTTATATCCTATCATCATCAAATGGAGCATCAGCAAAATCATGAGTCTTACCATCAATGACTCAGTCTTATGTCCTAACATCATCACATGGAGTATCAACAAAATCATGATTTTTAGCAACTTAGAGTTCACCAAAGTGCAACTAGCATTGATGAGTGCATAATGCTATACATTTAAACCCCTTACTTTATATTTGTTAGACTCTTAGCTTAGTTAATTTCTAACATTTTAGTTAGTTTTAGTGTTTTATGGTGCTGCAGGTCCTTGCTTTCAAACCACGGTTACAAGGGTGAAAATGACTTAAAGTGAAGTTTGGAGTCCCTGCCAGTGCGCTCGAGCACACGTGGTATGATCGAGTGTACTATGCTCGAACCCAAGGGGCGAGATCGAGCACACTCCACGTAGACCTACATCTCACGCATTGCCCTAGCCGCCATCACTTCTCTCCTTGCGCCATGGAAACAAACAGCAATTACAAGCGATCGAGCGCACCTATGTGACCTGACAGCACCTTAGTTTTCTATAAATAAGACCCTTGTGTAATATTTTTGGGTGTTACATTTTCTGAGCTCATTTCTAGTTTGTTTTTATTTTTATGTTTCTGTTTCTATTTCTGTGTTTTCTGCATGTGTTAATATTTGTTTTAAATTACTTAGTTTTTATTGGTTATAGTTTATCGTTTATTGTTTATCTTTAAACTTAGTATTATAAATTCATTTAGTTTGTGCATATTGATCTTTTATTTGTTTTTGTGGTCCCTGTTTTTGCTGTTTTTGTTCATACTTGCTTACTTTTTTTTTTTTTTTTTAATATATATATATGTAGTTGTTTAGTTTAATTTCTTAATTAGTGTATGCATGGTTGGCGATCCTTAAATTTAGAGTTAACACCTTTAGATCCCAACTTAGAGAGGAATCTTAGGAGATCCCTTAGAGCACACGTTGAGATGGAGGACATTTTGAGGAATGCAAATCTAGAGGAGCAAGAAGAGTACCAAGATGCAAGAGTTGGGAACAGGGAGCAAAGACGAGCATATGATGTGGATTTCACTACGTCACTCCGGGAATTATTCACACCAGTTGCGACTAGTTTTCATTCATGTGTAGTGTTGCCACCGACTAATGCAACCCATTATGATCTAAAGCCACACGTCATCCAACTTTTACCGTCATTTTATGGCTTAGATCATGAAAACCCATATGCACATGTGAAGAAATTCAAAAATATATGTGCCACAACCAGGTTCCAGAATTTCCCCGAGGAATCGGTCCACCTTAGACTTTTTCCTTTCTCCCTTCATGATAGAGCCACGGAGTGGTTGGATTCCAACGCACCTGGGTCTATTACCTCTTGGGAGTGCTTGTTGAGTAAGTTCTACAACAAGTTTTTTCCCAATGTCCAGAGTAAATGAGGCAAGAAAGGAGATCAGTTCCTTTACTCAGGATGAGGACGAAAAATTCTCTAAGAGTTGGGGGCGTTTCAAGGATTTGCTGATTAGATGCCCTCTTCATGGTTATGAAAAGTGACGATTCGTGCAATTCTTCTACCAAGGGCTGTCTCAGCCCAATTGTAGTATGATAGAGTTGATGAATGAGGCGGCATTTTTGAACTTAACGGGAGATTTAGCTTATAAAGCTTTGGACAAATTGGCCGACAACTCACAACAGTGTGATTTTACGAGTTGTCGAGATAAATCTGCCCGAAACCCTAAGAAATTAGGCATCCATGAGTTAAAAGGTGAAACAGAGTTGAGCTCAAGGATGGATGCAATTGTCAAGAGACTTGATGCTCTCAGTGTAGGACAGCCCATCAATGTTGCCAACACTTTTACAGTTGAAAGTTGTTCCTTTTGTGCTAGTCCCATGCACCAAGCACAGAATTGTCCATTTATGACAGTATTTTCTGAGATGAAACAAGTGAACGCTTTCAACGATTTACGAAAGCAGTCCATTGGGCCATATTCTAAGACATATAATCCAGGGTGGAGGAACCACCCTAATTTCTCTTGGAAACAGAACCAACCCACAAATCAAGGAGAAGCTCCACATGCTCAAAATCAATATCCTTCAGGATTTCCTCCGACATATCAAAATCATGGACACTTGGCTCAGCTAGCATCAACATCTTATCAAGCCCCCACTCAAGCCCCAACGTCATTGACACAGTCATTGGAAGATACCATGAGGGACTTCATGAAAATGACTGCTCAATCAATCAATGACGTGAGAAATTTCACCATGGTGAACACCCAAGCAATCTCTAAGTTGGGGATGTAGATGGGACAGTTGGCAAATTACCTTGGTGAGAGATATAAGGGAAAGCTCCCCAGCCAATCAATGAACAACCCTAAGGCATGCAATATTGGAAATTCTTCAAATCAGGAGCATGTGCAGGCAATTGTCACTTTGAGGTATGGGAAACGAGTGGACAATCAAGTGGTGGGCCCAGAAGCAGACCATACTGAGCCAGAAGCAGACCATGTTGAGAAAGAAGGTAAAAAAGGTGAAGAGGGTGACAACCAAAAGGAAGGAGATGCTGAGCCATCTACAGTCACCCCAGTTATGAAGGAACCTTCTAGGTCATTTGTACATAAAGCACCTTACCCTGAAAGATTACAAGTGCCCAATAAAGGAGGGAAGTTAGAGGACATTCTGGAGGTGTTCAAACAAGTCCAAATTAATATCCCATTTTTGGACGCCATCCAGCAAATACCTTTATATGCCAAGTTCTTGAAGGACTTGATTATAGTGAAGAGGAAGACGAATGTCCCGAAGAAGGCATTAATGACCGAGCAAGTTAGTGCTATCCTGCAATGCAAGTTACCTGTCAAGTATAAGGACCTTGGATGTCCTACAATTACTTGCATGATTAGATTCAGTCAGATTGTGAGGGCATTATTAGATTTGGAAGCAAGTATAAATTTGTTGCCCTACTCAGTCTATTTGTAGTTAGGGTTAGGAGAACTGAAGCCCACAACCATGACACTGCAACTTGCTGACAAGTCTGTGATGATTCCACAGGGAATAGTTGAGGATGTACTGATTAAAGTGGATAAATTTTATTTCCCCGTGACTTTATTGTACTTGACACAGAGCCAGTTCAAGTTGTAAGGAGTGACATCCCTATGATTTTAGGGCTACCACTTTTAGCTATAGCTAATGCCCTAATCAATTGTAGGTTGGGGGTGATGAAGATTTCTTTTGGAAATATGATAGTGGAGTTGAATATTTTTTAGATAAAAAAATAACCACTAGATTATGACCAAATGCACCAAGTATGCTTGATTGAGGAGATCATTGATGAAGTTATTGAAGAATCAAGAATGGAGGACCCTCTAGAAGCATGCCTTGCTCAATTTGGAGAAGATTTAGATTTGGAGAAACTAATGGAGCAAGCAGATGCACTTTTGGAGACTGCTCCTCTAGTGAGCAGTGAGAAGGAGGAGACAGCAGTGCCTGATCCCCCGACGAAGGAACTTAAGCCTTTACTAGATAGTCTTAAGTATAAGTTCCTAGGTCCAGCTGATTCTTTGCCTGTGATTATAGCTTCTGACTTGATAGATGCTCAAGAGGAGAAATTGTTGGATGTTTTAAAAGAGCATAAGAAAGCTATCGGTTGGACAATTGAAGATATCAAAGGAATCAGCCCCTCGTTGGTAATGCATAAGATACATCTTAAGGAGAATTCCAAACCTTCAAGGGAACCATAGAGAAGGCTCGACCCAGCATTGTAGGAGGTTGTGAGAATAGAAGTGATTAAGTTGTTAGATGCAGGGATCATCTATCCAATCTCTGATAGCAAATGGGTGAGCCCGATACATGTTGTGCCCAAACGAGCTGGATTAACGGTAGTGAAGAACAAGGACAACGAGTTGGTGCCAACTCGGATTCAGTCTGGATGGAGAGTTTGTATAGACTATCGTAAATTGAAAGCTGCCACCAGGAAAGATCATTTTCCACTTTCATTTATTGATCAAATGGTGGAGCGTTTAGCTGGGCACGAATATTATTACTTCTTAACTAGTTATTCTGGATATAACCAGGTCCCTATGGACCCCAAAGATCAAGAGAAGACAACATTTACCTGTCCTTTAGGGACATTTGCCTATAATCACATGCCTTTTGGGCTGTGTAATGCACCTATTACTTTTCAGTGATGCATGATCAGCATATTCTGACATGGTAGAGCGATTTATGGAGATCTTCATGGATGATTTCTCTATCTTCGGTTCATCTTTTCAAGAGTGTCTGCACCATCTCACGTTGGTTCTAGTGAGGTGCAAGGAAAAGAACTTGGTGCTTAATTGGGAAAAGTACCATTTTATGGTGAAGCAAGGAATTGTACTGGGGCACGTCATATCTCATCAGGGAATTGAGGTTGACAAAACGAAGGTGGATCTGATTTCCAACCTTCCACCCCCACATACGGTGAAGGAAATCCATTTTTTCATGGGCCACGCAGGTTTTTACGGGCGATTTATCCAAGATTTCAACAAGATCGCAAGGCCCTTGTGTATGTTGTTGGCAAAGGAGACCCCATTTGTATTTGATGAAAAGTGTATGAAAGCATTCGGGGCTTTGAAGAAGATTCTGACGTCCACACCAGTTATTCGACCACCCAATTGGAGTGTGCCTTTTGAGATTATGAGTGACGCATCAAATTATGCGGTTGGAGCTATTTTGGGGCAGCGTATTGATAAACTCCCCCATGTCATCTACTATGCGAGCAGGACTCTGAATGACACACAACTCAATTACTCTACCACAGAGAAGGAGTTGTTGGTAGTCTTTTTTGCACTAGACAAGTTTAAATCCTATTTGTTAGGATCTAAAATCATCATCTACTCGGATCACTCAGCATTGAAGTATCTTTTTTCCAAAAAGGATGCTAAATCTTGCTGATCCGATGGATTTTGTTACTTTAGGAGTTTGACATAGAGATTCGGGATAAGAAGGGTTCCGAAAATGTGGTGGTGGATCATTTGTCTAGGTTGACCATGGATTACATCAAGGGTGCCACCCCTATTTCTGAGACCTTTCTTGATGAGCAATTGATGCACATTGCTCACAATCCCACACCATGGTATGCAAACATAGTGAACTATCTTGTCATCAACCAAATGCCTTTGCATTGGGGGCAACAAGATAAGCTCAAATTTTTGTCCATGGTGAAGACCTTTTTCTAGGATGATCCTTCTCTGTTCAAATATTGTCCCGACCAGATCATTAGGAAGCGTATATCTGAGCTTGACCAATCCAATGTCATCTCCTTTTGTCATGATCATGCATGTGGAGGCCACTTTAGTGCAAAGAAGACTGCTGCATAAATTTTACAGTATGGATTTTACAGGCCTACCCTTTTTAGAGACGCTCATGCTCATTGCAAATCTTGTGAGTGTTGTCAGAAGCTAGGGAGCATTTCTAGGGGGAATATGATGCCCCTCAATCCCATTTTGATTGTTGAGATTTTTGACGTATGGGGCATTGATTTCATGGGACCTTTCTTGAACTCCTTTGGGTTTCTGTATATCTCGGTTGCTGTGGACTATGTGTCCAAGTGGGTGGAAACAGTTGCATGCAAGACCAATGACCACAAAGTTGAGGTCAAATTTTTGAAAGACACTATATTTGCTCGTTTTGGTATGCCTCGAACAATTATTAGTGATGGAGGTAAGCATTTCTGCAACCAAATTTCTGAGCAGGTGATGAAGAAATATTTCATCACACACAAGATTGACACCCCTTATCACCCATAGACAAGTGGGCAGGTTGAAGTGTCCAATCGCGAGATCAAACACATATTGGAAAAGACAGTGAATCCCACCAGAAAAGATTGGTCTCTGCGATTAGGTGATCTTTGTGGGCGTATAGGACAGCATTCAAAACTCTGATTGGAATGTCACCCTATCGAATTGTGTATGGGAAGGCATGTCATCCTTTTGTCGAGTTGGAGCATCGAGCATACTAGGCCATCAAGCAGCTGAACTTCAATTTTTTGAAGGTTGGCTCACAAAGGAAGCTCCAACTCACTGAATTAAAGGAGCTAATGAATGATGCTTATGATTGTTTGAGGAAGTACAAGGCACACGTGAAGAGGGTTCATGACCAGAGCATTGTGAGGAGATCTTTTGAGCCTGGTCAGAAAGTCCTTCTTTACAATTCTTAGCTGCATTTATTCCTTGGCAAGCTGAAATCTTGATGGACTGGCCCATTTATCATAAGGATAGTGTTTTCTCATGGGGCCATCAAGATAGAGGATCCCAAGAATGGTATCACCTTTAAGGTGAATGGACGAGTAAAACCATTCTTAGAGTTGAGGAGTATGGAGGTGGAGAAGACTCTGTTGGAGGATCCTAGTTATGCAGAGTGATTGTAGTCTCCTGTGATGAGTCTGGCTGAAGACGTTAAACCTAGCGCATGTGGGAGGCACCCCTCATTATCTTCCTTGTCTTTTGATTTTGTATATTTGATTTGTTGTTGTTTTGTTTCATAGGAAAAGTCTTTGCCATCCAAGTTTGGGGGAGCGTTCTCTTATGTTTTGCATATCTTGCGCCATTCCTCTGGTATTGTATTTCTGGACACATTGGGGACAATGTGCCATTTTTGTTTGGGGGTAGGGCAACACTTTTGCCTTTCTTTGTGAATATTTTGTTTTTCTTTGTGCATATTTGTTGTTTTTGTAAATATTTTAAAATTTTTTGCTATGTTGTTGATTGGGCATAACTTACATCATATCTGTGGATTGCAAGTCATTGGTGTGTTTAACTTGTTTGAACACTGCATATCATTAGAAATCAGAGTTTTCAATTCATGTGTTGAATTAAAGAGACTTCACGTGTTTGATCCCTTTTTTCACATGCACGCTAGCATAGGGTCTATGAGGTATGAAATTTGACTTAAGAAGTGTTTTTCTTAAAGATTTGTAGGTTGTTGTGATGTGTGATGACAAACCTTGGCTGTAAAAATTTTTTTTTAAAAAAAATCATCATAAGTTGAGCTTTTCATTGAGTAACCGGACCTCTTGCCTCATTAAGTACTGAGTGTTTGCGTAAAAAGATGAAAAATTTCAGCTAAGTGATTGTATGGCTAGTTAGGCTTCGTAGCTCTTTTTGACTTGATTTATTAAGCCCTTAGGGATGTTTCTACATCTAGTGCCTTAAAACCTCTTGGTTTGGGAGTCACTGGCGCAACACTCGTTACATAAGTCATTTAGAAGCTTAAGGGAGTCAAGCATTGCACAGCCTACAGAAAATAAAAATTGCACTTTTCAGTTCAAGCCTTGGTTGTTTTTATCACATTGCATTCCTATGATTTTTGAGATACACGTCTTTTGAAAAATTGAAACCCCACGAGCATATGTTAGTTAACTTTGTACTTTTTGGAGCATGTTTTGTCTTAATTTTTCAAGCCGTGAATTGAATGATGTTTGGAGGCCTAGATGATGTGGTTTGTATGTTCAAATTGTTAATATTGCTAATGATCTATGAACCAAATGTTTGTGTGAAAGGTTTTGTCTATTAATAACATAGTGCCACATAAATGTTTGTAGGTATCATTCTTGGAAAACCCTCACGAGAATTCACTCGTCCTCTAGGGGAACTCCTAAGGAATGATATGGGGGGAGCCTTTAAGGATCAAGGCGATAGAGAGGAACAAGAGATAGATTTTGACGGAGACCAAAGGGCCGAGGAAGAATTTGTCACAGGGCGATGATGGTCCTCTATTTATCGTGAGAAGGGTGTGCTTCACCCCTCAGAAGGTGGAAGATGGACGATCAGAGGCAAGGTATGTCAACTTGTCATTGATTCGAGTAGTTGTGAGAATGTTGTGGTGGAAGAAGTAATAAAAAAGCTAGCCTTAGAAACGGAGAAACATCCTAACCCTTACCATTTGGAATGGCTCAAAAAAGTCACCGAGGTAATAGTTTATAAACGTTGTTTAGTGTCTTTTTCAATAGGGGTTAGATATAAGGATAAGATGTGGTGTGATGTCATGGCAATGGATGCATGCCACTTATTATTGTGGAGACTGTGGTAGTATGACCAAAGTACACACCATGATGGAAGGAAGAACACCTATAGCTTCATGATAGGTATTGTGAAAATAACACTCTTACCAAGCTTGGAAAACAACCCTAAGTCCACCAAGGACGTGGGTCACTCCCAATCTCTATTGGCAAAATGAGAGTTTATTGTGGAGATATTATCCACAAGGGGAATAGTTGCTGGACAAGGAGAGTTCCCAAGGGGAATAGTTGCTGGAAGAGGCTAATGGGTTGGTGGAGGAATTTGTGGATGTGTTTCCGAGCGAACTACCTGATGCGCTACCACCTTTTCATGACATACAACATCAGATCGACTTAGTTTCGAGATCGAGTTTGCCTAACCAGCCACACTACTGCATGAACCCCAAAGAACATGAAGAATTAAGGCGACAAGTGGAAGGGTTATTGGCCAAAGGGCACATTCGGGAGTGTTTGAATCTGTGTGCGGTATCGGCATTGCTCACGCCAAAGAAGGATGGCACATGGAGGATGTGTGTGGATAGGCGAGCCATCAACAAGATCACAGTAAGGTACAGATTTCCTATCCCTAGGTTAGATGACTTGTTGGACCAATTGAGCGGGCAATTATTTTCTCAAAACTTGACCTACGGAGTGGGTATCACCAGATTCGGGTGTGACCAAGTGATGAGTGGAAGACCGCATTTAAGATGCAAGAGGGACTGTATGAATGGTTGGTGATGCCATTCGGGCTATCTAATGCCCCTAGTATGTTCATGAGGGTGATGAATCAAGCTTTCCGACCGTTCATTGGAAAGTTCGTGGTAGTATATTTTGATGACATCCTCATCTATAGCCCCAACAAAGAGAAGCATATTCATCGTGTACGGGAGGTACTTTGTGTGCTCTGGAGGGAGAAATTTTATGCTTCACCCACCAAATGTTCATTCATGAAGGATGCGGTCCTTTTCTTTGGCTATGTGGTGTCTAAGGATGGATTAGCGGTGGATGAATCTAAGGTAACAGCTATGAGAGATTGGCCCATACCCACTACGTTACATGAAGTTTGAAGTTTTCATGGGTTGGTGTCGTTTTATAGGCATTTCATTCATGACTTTAGCACTATTATGGCGCCTATCACAGAATGCATGAAAGCAGGGAAGTTTTCGTGGAGCGAAGCGGTGATGGAGGCATTCGGGTTGATCAAGCTTAAACTAACGACGGCCCCATTGCTTGTGCATCTAGATTTTGAAGTCCCTTTTGAGCTACATTGTGATGCTTCCAAAGTTGGCATTGAAGCAATGTTAAGTCAAGGAGGGAAACCGGTGGCATTCTTTAGCGAAAAGTTGAGTGGCTCAAGGCTCAATTATAGCACCTATGATGTGGAGTTTTATGCAATGGTGCAATCATTGAGGCATTGGAGTTCTTACCTAGCCTACAATGATTTTATCTTGTACTCAGACCATGAGGCTTTGAAACACCTCAACAGTCAAGATAGACTGTCATCTCGAAATGCTAATTGGGCTATGTGGTGTACAAATTTAATGTACTCGCAATAGCACGAGTCATTGTTCGTGTAGCATTGCACAAGTATGAGATTGTATCCACAGGGAATTGTGTTTGTATAAAACTAATTCTATGCCTAAACTAACTCGATCTTAACCTAGTTCCAAATATTAAACACGTGGCATGCATAAAATGTAAACAATCTAAATGCTATAAACAAATAGATAGAAACACTAAGGTCTAGAATCCACCTCACCACATTAATAAACATATTATCATATTTAGCTCATACATCCGTCGAATGGTTAAAAACAATGCATGTTCTAGTGTCACGCTAGTTCATACATCCGGCCCTTTGCAAACTCTATTGTCATTATGAAATCTACACGAATCATCCGATGTATTTATTGTATAACAAGTCACAATGGATATTGAATCAAAGTTGAATCATCAACTGTATCGTTGATCACTGATCGGTGCCTAAAAGTGCTTATTTGGACCCCTTAATTTATATTCGTTAGGCCTTTAGCATTGTTAATATCTAATTATTTTTAGTGTTTTTAGTATTTTGTGTTGTGCAGGACATTGCATTAAAACATGGCTAGCAAAAGGCAAAATGCACCAAGTGAAGAAGCTGATTCCCCAGTAAGCGCGCTCAACGCACCTAGCGCGACGAGCATGAGACTCTAACGATGCCCACCTGGCCCTAGCGGTTATCTGCGTTGAGCGCAAGGGACCCGCGTTTAACGCATGCATAGTCGTAGAGTCATTAATTATTTGCGATCGAACGCAAACAGGTCCTCGTGTATTCTTTTGTTTTTCACGCTTGGGAGGTGCCTCTAGGGCCCAAAGCCCTCTTTTCCTTGTAAATCCCTCCTAAATTGTCGTTTATTTCATTAATGTTTAATTTTACTTTTATTTAGTCTCTTATTCCCTTCACTTTAATTTGTTTATATATATTTGTGTTTAGTTATATTATTCTCATTTAATTTATGTCTATTCGTTTCAATACATTTTAGTGACAAAAGTGTATTGATTGTTGTTCCAATCGTAAGCGTCGACTATCGTTACAGCAGGAGATACATCGGATATTAAGTCTTGGACCATTATCCGTTGTGACCTCTTATACGATGTTTGCCTCTCGGTTAGATCGACAAGATTGTGTAGCAACAATAGGATATACATATGTGCTTATCGATAGACGGAAATATGAACAATGTGTTAGAGCTCGAGTATGCCTTGTAGCATAAATGTTTAATGAATATGAGCCAAGCATGTTTATATATTAATTAATTTATTGTGAAGTGGATTAGGACTAATTAGTCGCTTTTATTTCTTTATTTTAATGCATTTTAGTTTAGTTTATTTTCTGCGTTCGTGTTTGATTTGGGACTAGGTTAAGGTATTCTTAGTTTAAGCACTTTAAAATTGGTTTTTGACAAACACGATTCTCTGTGGGTTCGACACTCGCACTTGCACATCCACTCTATTACGATCGACTCGTGCAATTGGCGAGTACAATTAAATTTGTACACCAAATTTTGGCGCCGTTGCTGGGGAATCGATGTTTTGTTAAAATTAATTTTGTGCTTAAATTAATTTTATCTTTCTACTAGTTATTTTAATTGTGCATTTATTTTATTTATTTCGTGCTTTTGTATATATAAAATCCAAAAAAATTATAAAAATTAAAAAAAAAAAAATTTATTAGCATTTTTTGTTCCTGTTTTTGGTTTCTATTGAGTTTCTGGAAAATCGCGTAGGCGGTCGTTGAGCGCGATTCTTGCGGTCACGTGCTTCGCCTATTCGAGCGTCGTGTACTGCGCTCACGACACGCCTCTGCGTGCGGCGCCGCCCTGTTCAAACAAGCAATGCGATTCTGCGTTCAACGCACATCCCTTAGTTCGCGCACTTGCGTCTGCTACATATTGCGTGGCTGCGATCGATCGTCGTTCTTGCGCTCGGCGCACTCACTTAGCAGACAAACCCACGCAGATGTATGTGTTATGTTTTCTGTTTTTTATTGTTGTTTTATTTTTAGTTTTTATTTATTTATTTTGCCTATGTTTATTTATTTTCTTCTGTTTTAGTTTTTGTTAGTTTATTTTTAATTGTTTAATTAGTTTAATATTTTGTTAGTTATTTGTTTAGTTTATTTTTATTAGTTTTGTTTATTTTATTTTGTTGTTATTGTTTTATATGGGATATATTAAACTGTTTGGGTGAAGCATGAGTCTTCCGTTCGATTATTTTAATGTTTCTCCTACCACTTTGCACCCACATGAACTGCGTTCACACTGCTCCAGCTCTTACCATAGTTTAGGTGATTGTCCACATTGGGGACAATTTTTAATTTTCAAATGAGCGATTGAACACCGGTTTCTCGATCTTGAGTTTGAATCAAATTCAAATGTTTATAACCCGGACTGGAGCAACCATTCTTATTTTTACCGCATTTTTATTTTTTTTTTGTTATTTTATTTTCATGTATATATTTTATTATTTTTTTGTTTCTAACAGCAATTAACATTTTGATGTTTGATCTTTGAGAGAAAAGATTCTTTAGTTTTTGATGTGTGTTTGATGTTTAAGTTTGGGGGCGCCTTGGACTTTGCTCATCCGGTTCCTCATCCTTTGTAATGTATTTCTTGCCACATTGGGACAATGTGTCATTTAAGTTTGGGGGTGTGGACAAACACTTTGTCTATTTTGTTTGTTTATTTACTTGTTTTGTTTTGTTTTTGCATGTATATATTTGTTTTTGCATGTATATAAAATTTTTTTCTTTTTGTTTGTTACTATGTTGTTGATTGGTCTTGACTTACATTGTAACTGTGGATTGCATGTCACTGGTATGTTTAACGTTTTGAACATTGCCTATCATTAGAAATCCCAGTTTTTGATTCATGTGTTGGATTAGAGAGACTCCACTTGTTTGATTATTATTTCACACGCACACTAGCATTGGGGTCTGTGAGGTATGAGATTAGACTTTGAAATGTGTTTCTTGAGATTTTTAGGTTTTTGCGATGTGATGATGAAAACCTTGGCTTTAATATTATAATAAAAAAAAATCATAACAAAGTGAGTTTTTCATTGAGTAACCGGACCTCTTGCCGGGCCAAACAATGCGTGTTCGCGTCAAAAGATGAGAAATTTCTGCTAAAAAATGTATGGCTAGTTAGGCTTCGTAACTCTTTTTGACTTGAGTAATTAAGCCCTTAGGGATGTCTCTACATCTAGTGTCCTAAAACCGCTTGGTTTGGGAGCCACTGGCCCAACGCTCGTTACATAGGTCATTTAGAAGTTTAAGGAAGTCAACATTGCACAACCTACACAAAAAATTGCATCTTTCAATTTAAGCCTTGGTTGTATTTATCGCATTGTTTTTCCTTTGAATTTTGGAATACACGTCTTTGGAGAGTAATTGAAACCCCATGATCTTATTGTTAGTTCACTTTGCACATTATGGAGCACGTGTTGTCTCAATTTTCCAACCTTGAATGAAATGATGTTTGGATGCCTTGATGATGTGGTTCATATGTTTAACATGTTAAATTTGCTAATGATATGTGAACCATGTGTTTGTGTGAAGGGCTTTGTCTGATTAATAACATAGTGCCAATAATTGTTTGTGGGTGTCATTCCTGAAAAACCCTCACGAGACTTCACTCGTCCTCTAGGGAACTCCTAGAGGTTTAAAAGGCTTGTTGCATGCACTCAATGCAATCGTTCTCCCACGAAAGTGGACTTATGTTTTTATTGTGTTTTTCGTTTTGTTTTGCTAAGGGACTAGCAAAATGTAAGTTCGTGGGTATTTGATCGGTGCCTAAAAGTGCTTATTTAGACCCCTTAATTTATATTCGTTAGGCCTTTAGCATTGTTAATATCTAATTATTTTTAGTGTTTTTAGTATTTTGTGTTGTGCAGGACATTGCATTAAAACATGGCTAGCAAAAGGCAAAATGCACCAAGTGAAGAAGCTGATTCCTGCCAAGTGCGTTCGAACGCACCCACGGTCGCACGCATGAGTAGGGGTTCGCATGCCCAGCCGGCCCTAGCGGTTATCTGCGTTCGAACGCAAGGGACCTGCGGTCGAACGCACGCTGACAGCCCTAGCCGCACAAAAGCTATTTACGATCGAAGCACACCTGCGTTCGACCACAAATAACTGTGCGTTCAATGCGATCCTGACTCCTATAAATAGGTCCTCGTGTATTCTTTTGTTTTTCACGTTTGGGAGGTGCCTCTAGGGCCCAAAGCCCTCTATTTTCCACTGTAAATCCCTCCTAAATTGTCATTTATTTCATTAATGTTTAATTTTACTTTTATTTAGTCTCTTATTCCCTTCACTTTAATTTGTTTATATATATTTGTGTTTAGGAGTATTATTCGTCATTTAATTTATGTCTATTCGTTTCAATACATTTTAGTGACAAAAGTGTATTGATTGTTGTTTGTTAATCGCCAAACGTCGACTATCGTTACCGAGATACATCGGATATTAGTCTTGGACCATTATCCGTTGTGACCTCTTATGTGATGTTTGCCTCGGTTAGATCGACAAGATTGTGTAGCAACAATAGGATATACATATGTGCTTATCGATAGACGGAAATATGAACAATGTGTTAGAGCTCAGAGTATGCCTTGTAGCATAAATGTTTAATGAATATGAGCCAAGCATGTTTATATATTAATTAATTTATTGTGAAGTGGATTAGGGACTGTAGTCGCTTTTATTTCTTTATTTTAATGCATTTTTAGCTTAGTTTATTTTCTGCACGTTACGTGTTTGATTTCAGGACTAGGTTAAGGTATTCTTAGTTTAAGCACTTTAAAATTGGTTTTTGACAAACACGATTCTCTGTGGGTTCGACACTCGCACTTGCACATCCACTCTATTACGATCGACTCGTGCAATTGGCGAGTACAATCACAATGGATATTGGACTCGATAAAATCATCCAATGTACCTCTGGATTGGAATACAATGGATATTGGCCACTTAACGATTCGTACACAACAATCAACACAATTTTTGTCACTAAACTAAATTGAAATGAATAAACATGACATTAAACGACAGATTAAGCATAAACTAAACATGAAAATAGTTAAATAAATAAATGGTGAGGCTTCATCTTCAACCTTAGTTCAAGATTTAGCCTCTCATGCTAAAGAGAGACAAATCGACAAACAAAAATAAGCATTAAATAAATAAATGACAATTTAGAGGGTTTATAGTGAAGAACAGAGAGGTTTTAGGCCTGTAAGGGCGCCTTCAAACGTAGGTTTACATAAAATGAAAGAGGTCCTATTTATTACAAAAACTAATGTGCTGCCTGGTCACATGGGTGCGCTCGATCGCAAGTAGTGCGCTTGAGTGCATGTAACTGCTCTGAAAACCCACAGTGCAGAGGGTGAAGCGATGGCGGCTAGGGCAATGTGGGCTATGCGGGTTAATGAGGCATGCGCTCGATCGCGCCCCTTGGGCTCGAGCGCACTGGCAGGGGCCAGATCTTCACTTTTTTCCTTTTTCACGCTTTTAACCGCAGTTTGAATACAAGGACTTGCAACACAAGCATTAGCAATTAACAACGCTAAGAGCTTAACAAACATAAGCTAAAGGGGGTCAAATATACAATATATTTGGCGCTGATCAATGTGTATGTCCAACAATTTTCTTTCACCATTAAGCACAAAGTAGGAGCATTGAACAAGGTGGCTGACGCCCTCAGCCGAAAGTCGACATTTTTGGTCATGATGCAAAATGAGGTACTTGGCTTTGAATTTATAAAAGAATTGTTGAAAACTAATTCCTTCTTTGGACCCATTGTTGAAGATATAAATTCGGGGGTAAGGAGTGACTATGGGTTGTATAATGGGTTCCTCTTCAAAGCACATTAATTACGCATTCCTGACTGCAGTCTGAGGCTTAAAATCATCCAAGAGCGCCATAATGAGGGGCACATGGGTTGAGACAAAACGGTCCTTTTTGTGGCATAATAGTTCTATTGGTTGACCTTATGGAAGGAGGTGGGAAAATTGGTGCAGTGTTGTAGAGTGTGCCAAGTGTTGAAAGGAGGACCTACTAATGTAGGGTTATACATGCTGCTGCCCATTCCGGAGGGTCCATGGACAAACGTGAGCATGGACTACGTCTTTGTCCTACCTCGAACACAAAACGGTAATCATTCCATCTTTGTGGTTGTTGATCGTTTTTCTAAGATGGTTTATTTCATTGCATGTAAGAAGATTGTTGACGCCATGAATGTGGTACAATTGTATTTTCGTGAAGTCTATCAACCACATGGTTTGCCATTGTCCATAGTCTCCGACCGAGACACACGATTCCTTAGCCACTTTTGGCGATGCTTGTGGCAACTATCACACACTAAGTTGGATTTTAGTAGTGAATATCACCCTCAAACGAACGGTCAAACAGAAGTTGTCAATCGGTTGTTGGGAGCTTTACTTCGAAGTTTAGTGGGAGAGCATCTCAAGGCATGGGACCAGCAGTTGTACCAAGCGGAGTTCGCTTACAATCGGTTAACTAATCGAAGCATGGGTCTTAGTCCCTTCACCATCATCTATGGAGGTAATCTGCATGCACCATTGGACCTAGCACCACTACCTGATTTGAATAGAACACACAACAAAGTGGAGGATCTCATTGCATAGATTTAGGAGGGCCACAAATTAAACATAAAAAATCTACAGGAGTCAATGGCGAAGTACAAAGCAGAGGTGGACAGGAAGTAGCGTCCATTGGAGTTTGAAGAAGGTGATTTCGTATGGGCAGTTTTAACTAAAGATCGATTTCCTGTTGTAGAGTATAACAAGTTAGCGGCACACAATATTGGTCCAATCAAGATTGTGAAAAAGATCAATCCTAATGTGTATCAGCTGAAGTTGCCTAGCCACATCAAAACCTCGGACGTTTTAATGTCAAACATCTTGTGCCATTCATTAAAGACTCATCAGAGGAGGATGCGAATTCGAGGGCGAATTCTATCCAACCTGGGGAGGATGATGTAAACCATGATGCTTAGGAGTATATGAGTAAGAAAAGAAGGAATGTCAAGGTGGAACCACCCTAGAGCATGGTGACGTGTTCCCAAACCAGAGCTACAGCAAAGGACTGAAAATCAACCTTCTCTGGAATTGCGCTCGATGACTGCGATGGAGTGCATAATCGAGTGCATACACTCAATCATCACTGTTAGAGTGACTAATGAGTGCGATCAAGCGCATCTACTCGATCCTCTTTGCTAGGGCGACCGATGGGTGTGATCGATTGCACAATCGAGCGCACGCGAGGCCTTTATGTTATTTTTTGCATTTTAGTTATGTTACACAACTCTATTTCCTTGTTTTAGTAGTATTAGGGTTTTAAAAGTCCCTATTCAGTACTTTACTAGTCTTGTGGCTGTATATACATGTTTATAGCCTCCAAAGAACTCAGTTTTGATTATTAATTGCAGTTTGCTATAATAAGAATTCTCACAGTTGAGATTTCTTCATATTTCCTTTGATTTACAGATAGACTCTATATTTTAGAGAATAATTCTTGGATCCTTGATAGACTCAAGATCTAAGAATTACTTATCCTTCTTCTTGTATTGTTTTTATTTGCTTCTGTTACGTGTGAAGTTGCATCAGAAACGGACGTGCAGCTTTTTATTTTGTTGCACCAAGCGTGCAACTTGTGTTTCCAGGGATGTGATGCGCTCCCTGCCTCCGGTGTTTTGGGGTGTTGTTGGTGGCCGCTAAAGGGTCTGGAGGACTCTTTGGAGCGCTGGGCTTGGCTTTTGGACCTTGTGTTGATCATTATTGCGGATTTTTAAATTTTTGTAAGAACAATTTGTCGTTCCCATAGACGGCGCCAAACTATTAGTACAGTTTTTTATGGTGGACCCAAGGGTAGATCGGTAATATGAAGTTGATAATTCCCTTCTTTCCTGCAAGACAATAACACTCGTTAAGAGGACGCGCCAGGTGGTGGCTAGTCGTACCTCCTCCGATGCTTAAGTCAGTGTCTATATAAACCTAGTATAGAGCTTAATAAAGTATGAATCATGTACATGTCTCCTCCGAAGTAAGGTCTTTTATAGCTAGTTATGTCAGTGTAGTTATGATGACCGGGCGGAGGATCCAAGATCTAGGGATAATGGTTGGAAAAGGTTAATATTTTTGCTTGGGGTCCATTGTGGTCGATATGAAACCATTATGGCCATTAGTAGGATTCCAAGGATGGCGCATAACTATTGAAAGTGCTTTAAGTGCGAACTGTAACTGTTCCAAGGATTTCGATGTACGTGAGATGTCCATATAGTCGGGGTGTGCTTTGATTGTAACAGCCGTATCTGAGCATTAAGTAGAGGAGATTTGATATGGTCGGTCCATTGTATTTTCGGATTTGAGTAGGTTGACCAGGCTTTCACGGGACTACACCGTATTTATGAATTTCATACTGGATCCGGGCTTTCTTGGGCCATCAGGTCTCCGTCCCATGGGTTTTAGTGGTGAATTTATGTGTAACATAGATCATCCACAATGTTTCCAGAATAGATAAATAAGTTATCTTTCTTTATTATGGTTGTTTCTTCTTTCCTTCAAAATAAAGATATAATCACTAATGTGGTATTTTTAAAGCAAAAATATCAATTATAAAATTAACCATTCGCAATAGGACAAATCCTTGTAGGATAGGGCTAAAGAGAAGGCATTGAACCTCAAGGAATGCCTTTTGTTATCAAATTTATGAGAATTAAAATTTACTTAATTAAAGATAATTGATTTTGTTTGTGAAATTTAAATTGTATAAAATAAAAGATAATTTAAATATGAGAAAGAGTGTAGGGTAATTACTTCATCTCTATCTGCACAACAATGGTTAATCATATTTAATCAAGAGTTCCATTTTATGCATGTGATGAATAAACAAGAAACTACCTTATTAAAGAATTAGTATAATCTATCTTTAGTGGGCACGGATCGTCTACCTAACCAATAAGATGCAGTATGACCTGTCTTCTCTAGGCATAAATTATCTAATTCTTTAATAGGATACATACAATCAATAAATAAGCATAACCCATCTTCAATTGGCACACATTGTTTACCTAAATTACACTAGACTAGGGTGTAGTACAATCCGTCTTTCCTAGGCATGGCCTATCTAATCCTATTGGTCATATTTCAAAGAAAACCATTGTATAACTATCATCCTCATAATCATAGAAAAGAAGAATGATTTGAGTTCAATAAAAGTAAAAGACTTTCTAAGATAAGATAAGAATTTCACAAATATTGAGTTTGAAATTTAAGAACAATTGTATTTAATAATTAAGAATGGAATCAATATGTAACATTTCTCATAGTAATACAATCAACATGCATAAACTGAAAATCTAGAAATTAAATACAATTAAGCCATTGTGCTTGGATAGAGTTACATCAACACCCCACAAAGGGGTTTAGCCACTCATGACTCTACTCAGCTCCAAAGATTGTGGTCTTTTTAAAGCCAAAAATATCAATAATAAATTAAACCACTCGCAATAGGATGAATCCCGTAGAATAGGGCTACATAGAGGGTGTCGAACCACAAGGACTACAGGGATTTTGTTATCAAATTCAAAAGATGAATTCAAGTGCATAAATTAAATGTAACGTTGAAAGTGAATATATAAGAGAGAGAGAGTAAGGCACCGACTTTACCACAATACGCACAACAATGGTTAACTGTATTTAACTCCAGAAATTCATGATATGCATGTTATAAAAGAAACAAGAAAATACAATATTAAAGAATAAGGATAATCTATCTTCGGTTTGCACGGATCGTCCACCTAATCACTAAGATGTGGCATGACTCGTCTTCCCTAGGTATAAATTATAAAATTCTTTAATAAGTTTCATATAATTAATGGAATAGCATAACCCATCTTCGGTTGGCATGGACTGTCTACCTAAATTACACTAAACTAGGGTGTAGTACAATTAGTCTTTCCTAAGCATGGTCTAATCCTATTAATCATATGTCTATTAAAAACCATTGCATAACTATCAATCTTATAATCACAGAAAATAAGGTTGATTTGAGTTCAATAAAAGCAAAATAATTTCTAAGACAATAAAAGAATTTCACAAATATTAATTTTGTAAATTAAGAACAATTGCATTTAATATTAAAAACAGAAATCAATGGTTGCAATTCTCACAGTTATGCAATCAACATACATAAATTGAATAACTAAAAATCAAATACAATCACCATTGTGCTTGGAGAGGGTTACATCAGTACCCTACAAAGGGTTTAGACATTCATGATCTTCTAAGCTCCGAAAATAATTTACTGAAATTTTAACTCTAGGAAGCGGTTCCCTTTTTTACAAGTTATGAGGCATATTTATAGGGACTAGGAAACCCTAGAAACCCTAAAACCCTAATTAAAATCATAGGTCAGTCTCCCCGTCTAATTAGGAGACTGAAAATCAATTTTAAGTTGTCAAAAGGCGTCTGCCGCACTGTGCATGCCCGAGTGCACTTGATCCCAAGGATGTACACTCGAGCGCACTTTGCTCGAGCTTGGTCGTTGTGTGCACGATTGCAGGAGTGTGATCGATCCTATACAGCATGTGCTCAAGCGCATGCGTGCTTGATCCCAGCTTAGCTTCATTGATCCTAGCACCAGAATGGCTCTAACTTGTCTTTTTAGCCCAATTTTCAATGGAATTCTTGCATTTGACCTTAAACATAAAAATCAAACAAAATCAAACAAATAACAACGCTAAGAAATTAACATATGCGAGTTAAAGGGCTTGAATGTGCAACATTCAGCACTTATCACACCCCCAAACTTACATATTGCTAGTCCCTTAGCAATACAAAATAGAAAATAAACTGAAAAACAAAAAAGATAAATCCAGCTTTCGGGGATGTACGATTGCATTTAGCATATGCAACAAGCCTTTTAAACCCCTAGGAATTCCCTAGAGGACAAGTGAAGTCTCGTGAGGTCTTGTGAGGGCTTTTCAGGAATGATACCCACAAACATTATCATCATTATGTCATTCAAAAGAATAAAGTATCACAAAAATAATGGTTCTCATTCATTAGCAAGCTTAAAGTGATAAACTCCATCTTCAAAATTTCAAGAAATTCCCAAGTCAAATCACTTACAAATGGCAGGTTGAGATCCAACAATTTAAATTAGTGCAAAGTGAACTAACACACACTCATGAGGCTTCAAAATAATTCCAACATAAATGAATCAACATTTCGGAATTTATTGAACTTCCTATCAGATGAAGCAACCAAGGCATACACTTTCTTTTTTCCTTTGTTTTTTTTTTTTGTTTTTTGTTTTTGTTTTTTTTTTTGTTTGAAATAGTCTTTGCAATGCTTAGCTCCCTTAAGCTTTCTAATTGACCCATGTATCGAGTGTTAGGCCAATGACTCCCATACCAAATGGCTTTAGGGCACTAGGTGTAAAAACACCCCTAAGGACTTACTAACTCGAGTCAAAAAGGTTACGAAGTTAAGCTAGCCATATTATTAATCAAACCAAACTTCTCACTTTTTGACACGAACACTTATTGCTTAATGAGGCAAGAGGTCCAGTTACTTGGTGAAAAACTCAACTTGAATTTTCTTTTCTTTTTATTTTATTTTATTTTTTTATCATAGCATGCCAAGGTTATTCATCCAATATGTCACCCAACAGAATTCAAAGACATAGAAAACAGACATAATTGGTCTCAAATTTCATACCTCACAAACATGTGCTAGTGTGCTCAAGATAAATATTAAATTGAAACAAGTAGCATCTCACGTTGCCAAAAGTAAGTAACAAGACTCAAAATTCCTATATCATATGATCATGTGTTCATAACTTTAAGCCTACCAATGAAATTCAAACCAAAATCAAAGCTCAACCACATGCTTAAGAATGGCATAACAACAATTTTGGGCAATGCTTTATTTTTGTATACCCCCAAACTTGAATCATACATTGTCCCCAATGTTTGTACAGAATTGAAAAATAAGATCAAGAGTATAGGAATACCTGAATGCATAAATGTGGGCATATCATACCCCCAAACTTGTATGCAAAAACACATGTACCTGGTGGAATGCAGAGTCGATGTGGTGGCCTGGCTCTATGCATAATACCGACTGGTGAATATTTTCCAAAAACTTGTTGTGCCAAATATGATCGGTGTCAAACATTGATGTTTGAACTCCTTTAACTTATATTTGTTAAGCCGTTAGCATTGTTAATATCTAATTATTTTTAGTGTTTTTAGTGTTTTGTGTTGTGCAGGTCCTTACAACAAAACATGGCTAGCAAAAATGGACTTGAAGCCAAGTGAAGAAGTGGAGCCCTGCCAAAATGCGTTCGACCGCACTTGGTACATTCGAACGCACTCACGGTCGCACGCAGGGAGCAGCGGTCGAACGCATGGCCCAGTCAGTCGCATATCACGCGCATCCCCTAGCTGGCCCTAGAGGTTATTTGCGGTCGACCGTATGGTGCACGTTCGACTACAAAATAACCGGTGCGTTCGAATGCACAACCTGCGTTCGAACGCAGGCCAGTGACCTGTCAGCCTATAAATAGGACCCTAGGTCCATTTTGTCGAGAGCTTTTTCTTTGGGCGTGCTTTTGAGAGTAGTTTGCCACCTTAGGCCCTGCTCTACCCTTTTTCTTTGTGACCTTTCATTTTATTTAATATTAATGCATTGTTTTAGTTCTTTTACGCTTCCTTTGCTTATTGGAGGCTAAAATCCTCATCTAAGGTTGAGGATGTAGCCTCACCATGGATTCTATGTTTATTGCTTACGTTTAAGTTAATTATTTCCGTTATATCTTTGTTGCTTAAATCATTTCTCACTTGGTTTGGTGACAAAACCAAGTGAGATTGCACCATAGTCGGTTATTTTTGGTTTTTCGTCCGATGGATACATTCCATCCTTCGGTCTACGCCCATTTATCCATAGTAGTTTGTGTCTTAACACATTTACTTTGGATCCTTTGGGCCTTAAGCCGTTTATGATTTGTCTTTCGTCAAATGGACGAATTCCTTGAATCCTTCGATAGGCGCAAGAGATAAAGCTTTACTTCTAACCGATAGACGGATATGTTAGCTTAGCGTTTTCAATTCACATAGTTGAAATGGTGAGGTGAAAACCTCAGCCTTGGTGTTTTTATTTTATTTACATTTCTGCGTTAATTTAGTTTAAATTTTCGTTGACACCAATCACCCACTGCGGAGCTAGGTTAAAGTAACACTAACCTAGACTCAAAGTTATTTTCGTTTAAAGCAATACACGATTCCTTGTGGTTCGATCTCAATACTAGAGCAAACGTTATACAAGCTGCGGTTCGTACAATTGCAAGTACCTAAATTTGGTACATCCAAAATTTGGCGCCGTTGCCCGGGAACCGTTAGAATTGTTTTAAATTTAACTTTGCTTTTAGATTAATGTTATTTTTCTACTAGTTTTTATTTTCTGCAATTTCATTTCTGTTCATATTTTATTTCGAGTTTTAGTTTAATTTTGTCAATTTTTAGCTTAGATTTGGTAGTGTCTATTTTCTGTTTATGTTTTCTGGAAAATCAGGTGTAGACAGTGCGGTCGAACGCAATCCTTGCGGTCGAATGCACTGCTGCCTATTCCAGACATTCACGCGCCTAACGCCGACACTGCCTTCACGCAAGCAAAGACGGGACCGACAAGAACGCAGCGTTGCTACGCTCAACGCACTGAGTTATGCGTTCAAACGCACTTGCGCGCACACATTTTGCATTCAACATACTTGACCTACACTCGAGCACACCTCTGCTTCCAACATCAATATACCTGAGGCAGTATGTTCAATTTTTAATTTCCTTATGTTTTGATTAATTGTTAAAGTAATTTTTATCTGTTTTAATTGCCTGTTTTGAGTATTTTGCTTGCTGTGATTAGCTGTGTTTAGTTTATTTTTGTTTTTAGTAGTTTATACAATTTGCATATGTTTTTTGTTAGTAGCTTTGTTAGTCTAAAATTGCTAGTTGTTTACATTGTCCTGTTTTTGTTGGTGTTTAGGTTATCTCAGCTAGTTTTTTTCTTTGTTTTTAATATTAATTCTGCTCTGTTTTTACTGCATCGTTTTATATTTGTTTTAATTTGTTTTTGTTCACATGTGTTTATAGTTTATTGTTAAGTAGTTTTTAGTGAACTTGTTATTTTATTTCCTGTTAAGTTGTGCATATCTTATTTGCTGTTTTGTTCCCCTGTTTTTGTTATTTTTCCTTGCACTTTTTTTTTGCTTATCTTGCTTGCTGTTTTCCTTAGTGTTTAGTTAAATTGTTGTTAATTTACGCATTGTCGATGATCATTGAACTTAGAATTAACACCATTAGATCCCGACTTAGGAAGAAACATTAGGAGAGCGCGTCGAGCTCAAGCCGAGATGGGGGATAATCAAAGAAAAAGGGCAGAGCAGGGCCTAAGGTGGCAAACTGCTCTCAAAATCATGCCCAAAGAAAAAGCTCTTGACAAAATGGACCTAGGGTCCTATTTATAGGCTGACAGGTCACTGCCCTGCGTTCGAACGCACCGGTTATTTTGTAGTCAAACGTGCACCATACGGTCGACCGCAAATAACCTCTAGGGCCGGCTAGGGGATGCGCATGATATGTGGCTGACTGGGCCATGCGTTCGACCACTGCTTCCTACGTGCGACCGTGAGTGCGTTCGAACGCACCAAGTGCAGTCGAATGCATTTTGGCAGGGCTCCACTTCTTCACTTGGCTTCAAGTCCATTTTTGCCCTATGCTAGCCATGTTTTGTTGTAAGGACCTGCACAACACAAAACACTAAAAATAGTTAGATATTAACAATGCTAACGGCTTAACAATATAAGTTAAAGGGGTTCAAACATCAATGTTTGACACCGATCAAATACCCCCAAACTTACATTTTGCTAGTCCCTTAGCAAAACAAAATGGAAAACACAACAAAAATATAAGTCCGCTTTCGTGGGAGAATGGTTGCATTGAGCATATGCAACAAGCCTTTTAAACCTCTAGGAGTTCCCTAGAGGACGAGTGAAGTCTCGTGAGGGTGGTCTTTCAGGAATGATACCCACAAACATTTGTGCAAACATTTTATTTTTAATCATGCAAAAATATATCAATCATGGTTTAAATTCAAAAACAAACTTAATCAAACAAACACCATCTTCACAATTTTCAGGGAATTATCAATCAAGATACAAACATGGCATTATGAGATACAAAAATCAATTATAGTGAAAGTGAATTTAGCACAAAAAATATGGGACTTCAAAACTAATCTTAATCATGTATGCTTCGACACTCAAAGTTCACTAGACAACACATCAAAAATAATAACCAAGGTTCATCAAAAACACTTTTTTTTTCTTTTTTCTTTTTTATTGCTTAGCTTCATTAAGCTTTCTAATTGACCCATGTATCAAGTGTTAAGTCAATGACTCCCAAACCAAATGGTTTTAGGGCATTAGGCGTAAAAACACCCCTAAGGACCTACTAACTTGAGTCAAAAAGGCTACGAAGCTTTGTTAACCACGTCTAAATTCTCACTTTTTTTACACGAAAACTCATTGCTTAATGAGGCAAGAGATCTGATTACTCGGTGGAAAGCTCAAAATGATCATCATCATTTTTTTTTTTAAATGAACCACGGTTATCATTCCAAAGGGTTGCCCAACTGCATTTAGGATCACAAAACTAACATGACGAAAATCAAATTTTATCCCACAAATTACGTGCCAATTGTGCTCGTGAAACTCAAATTGAACTATAATATCTCATTATGCCAAGAAAGTAACATAACTGAAATTCCCTTAATCAAAGTGATCATATGTTCATCAACTTAAGTACACCAATGAAAATAAACCATAACTGAATAAAATGCATAATTAAAAACAAAATGTGCACAAAATGTTAAAAATACCCCCGAACTCAAAATTTGCATTCACGATCGATACAAAAATAAAAATGGAGTGTAAGGTGTAAAATAAAACCAAGACGCCACGAGGCCGGGTGGTGGTGCGAAGGTCCTGCTGGCCGGTGGCGTCTCTAAAATGGCTCGAACATCTCCCGATCTCGAGTCGCTGTGTGACGAAAGCATCCTCTGCAAATCTACGATCTGAGATCGCATGTCTACTAGGGTGTCCTGGAAGTGTAATAAATCCGAGGCCCTGAGCATGATCCTTCCTCATACTCCTTTTCTTCCTCTGGCTGCTCCTCCTACTCTCATCGCTTCTCTCGCTCAATCGCTTCTCCGCCACGCCATCTCTAGAATGTCCATATGATATGGCTCTGGTGTGGGTTCTAGTGCGGGTGTAGCTCTGGGCATGTGAGACAAACTCTGGCGCCACTGGATGGGGCCAAAGTATGGGCTCTTAGTGATCGGCCCGTCCGCTAGTGTGCCTTTGATCCCTTTCTTTCTCAGTATGTGAGTGATGAGAAAAGGGAAAGGCAATCCCCAGGTCTTTGTGTGCTCAACCCCCCGATGGTGCACTTCTTCACAAAATTTCTAGATCTGACACTAGCTGATCTCAGGAATGGAGCACAGAAAACTCTGTGGAACGAGTAGAGGGCACTGTGGAACAGGTCCCGCCTCTGTGTCTTGTGTCCCAAAGGACACACGTTCCTATAAAGCACCATATCGATGAATAAAAGATTCTGAGGAATCTTCGTCTTGCTGGCTGCATTTCGGCGATCGTTTGTATATTGTCCCGCACACATGTCTAAAATGATGTCCTCAAGTGTGAGTATGGAGGGGCACTCAAGCTAAGGGATATCTGACTCGGGAGGCTCATGGCTGCACTTCAACACAGCTGCTACATCGGCTATGGTCACCTCCACTTCTCTTCCATCAATGGAAGAGATTATTCTCCAGACGCTCACAAGCACTAACGCCGTTAGTCCGCTCGCGAACAGGGACCTCGATAAGAATGCGCGGCTGCATGCCTCGAAAGCACGAGTTGCGTGCTCAACGCACTTGCGTAACTCGCCACATTTTGCATCTGCGAACGAACGATCGATTGCGTTTCGGCGCACTTCCTGCTTCAAAGATCAACATACCCGAGGCAAAGATGTTCAGCTTTTTAATTTCTTATGTTTTGATTAATTGTTAGAGTAATTTTAATTGTTTAAATTGCCTATTTGAGTATTTTGTTTCTGTGATTAATTGTGTTTAGTTTATTTTTGTTTTTAGTTGTTTATATAATTTGCATGTGTTTAGTTAGTAATTTGTTAGTTTAAATTGTTAGTTGTTTAAATTGTTGTTTTTGTTAGTGTTTGGTTATTTTAGTTAATTTTATTCTCTGCTTTTAATATTGATTCTGCTTTTACCGCATCTTTTTATATTTGTTTTAATTTGTTTTTGTTTTGTTCACATGTTGCTTATAGTTTATTGTTACTTGTTATTTTATTTTGTTTTTGTGCATATCTTATTTGCTGTTTTGTTCCTGTTTTTGTTATTTTTCCTTGCATTTTTTTGCTTATCTTGCTTGCTGTTTTTCCTTAGTGTTTAGTTAAATTGTTGTTAGTTTATGCATGGTCATGATCATTGAACTTAGAATTAACACCATTAGATCCCGACTTAGAAAGAAACATTAGGAGAGCGTCGAGCTCAAGCCGAGATGGGGATAATCAAAGAACCAAGGGTGGAGCAGACGAAGAAGATCAAAGGAATGAGCAAGAGGAGAACGAGGAGTTCAAGATGCAGAGCTGGAACGGGAGCATAGACGAATGTATGAGTTGGATTTCACTACGCCACTCCACGAATTGTTCGCACCTCTCATGTCGAGCCATTCGTGCATAGTGTTACCACCAACTAATGCCACTCATTATGATCTAAAGCCACATGTGATTCAAATGTTACCATCTTTCTATGGCTTAGATCATGAAAACCCTTATTCCCATGTTAAGAAGTTTAGGAGTATAATCACACAACCAAATTTCAAAACTTCTCGAGGAATCTATCAATCTTAGACTTTTTCCTTTTCCCTTCATGACAGAGCCAGAAAGTGGTTGGATTCCTGGCACTGCTCTATTACCGGAAGAACTGAAGCAATTCTACCACAGATTTTTCCCAATGTCCAGAGTAAATGATGCAAGAAAGGAAATCAGTTCCTTTACTCGTGATGAGGACGAGAAATTCACTGGAATGTTGGACAAGATTTAAGGATATGTTGATGAAGTGTCCACCCACGGATATGAGAAATGGCGCCTAGTTCAATTTTCTACCAAGGGTTGTCTCACCCAACCGTAGTATGATTGAACTGATGAATGGAGGGCATTCTGAATTTGACGGAGATTTGGCCTACAAAGCATTGGAGAAAATTGTGCTAACACTCAGAATGGATTTCACCAATCGAGACAAATCGAAAGAAAGGAGGCATCCTGAGCTAAAGGAGAGCAAGAGTTGACTCAAAGGATGGATGCCATTGTCAAGAGGCTGGATGCTTTGAGTATGGAAAAGCCTATTAAAGCTGTGGAACACATTTCCAGCTTGAAAGTTGTTCTGCAGCTAGTCCTTTGCACCAAGCACGTAATTGTCCATCTATGGCGCTTTTCCGAGATGGAACAAGTGAACGCTTTCAACAATTTCCAAAAGCATTCAATCGGCCCATACTAAACTTATAATCGGGTGGAGGAACCACCCAAATTTTTCATGGAAGCAAAACCAGCCCACAAATCAAGGAGGTTTCTCCTACTTACCAAAATCTCGACGCTGGCCCACCAGCCATCTTCCTATCAAGCCCCACTCAACCCCAACGTCATCAACTCACCATTAGAAGAGTCAATGAAAGAATTCATGAAGATGATGTCATCCATCGTGATATTAGACACTCCACCATGGTGAACACCCAGGGCAATCTCCAAGTTGGAGACCCAAGTGGACAATTGGCAAGTCACCTAGGTGAGAGGGACAAGGAAAGCTCCCACCACAACCAGTGAACAATCCTAAGGCATGCACTATGGAAGTGCTCCAAATCAAGAACATGCACATGCGATTGTCACACTAAGGTCGGGAAACAAGTGGACAACCGTGGATGATGAAGGCAGTTGATGAAGCAAAGCAAGAGCAGACCTTGCTGGGCAAAAGGAGATGAAGAGTGACAACAAGGAGAAGAAAGATGCTGAGCCATCTACTGTCACTTCCACTGAGAAGGACCTTACGAGGTCATTTGTCCCAAAGGCCCCTTATCCGGAGAGATTGAGAGTGCAAAAGAAGAATGCGCACTTTGTTGAAATCTTAGAGGTGTTTAAACAAGTTCAGATAAACATCCCATTCTTGGATGCAATTCATCAAGTGCCTACATATGCAAAATTCTTGAAGGATCTGGTCACAATAAAGAGAAAGACCAATGTCCCAAAGAAGACTTATCTGACTGAGCAAGGGAGCTCCATCCTCCAATGCAAGTTGCCCATCAAGTATAACGACCCTGGGTGTCCGACCATTGCTTGCATGATTGGAGAAAGTCAGATCAACAGGGCATTGTTGGACCTGGGGGCAAGTGTGAATCTCCTTCCCTATTCAGTGTATTTGAAGTTGGGATTGGGAGAGTTGAAGCCAACCACTGTGATGCTCTAGTTGGCAAATAGGTCACTTAAGAGACCACGGGGAATACTTGAGGATGTGTTGATCAAGGTTGACAAGTTTTATTTCCCTGTGGACTTTATAGGTGCGATGTGGTAAATCAAATTCAAAGGATTCTAGGGCAATTTTCTTAGCCAAGGCTAACGCCTAATCAATCAGAGGACGAGTGATGAAGATCTCATTCGGAAATATGACAGTGGAACTCAATATTTTCAACATCAATAGCCAACCACTTGAGTATGATGAGACCCATCCTATGTGCTTCATTGAAGAAATCAGATGACTTAAGGACCGGAGATTGAGTGTTTACTCTTAGGATTTTGATGACCTAGATTTAGACAGGCTGATTAGGCCATATTTGCATGAGCCTAGCCTGGAGGACCCTGACATGGAGTGCTTTGCACCACCTGGAGGTCATTATGATTTGAGTGAGCCACTCTGACATGACGAGCGAGGTATGAGCTTAGTCTGGAGCACCGGAGTTGGAATGTTTCTCGGTAGGGAGGAAACATAGATTTTGGTAGATACTTGAGCCAACTAGGAAGTAGTTGAGCCAAGTTTGGAGGAGATATTTGCTCAGTTGGGAGATGATCAAGATTTTTGATGAAGTAGTTGAGCTACTTCCTTTCATTATCGATCCCATATCCGAGTTATGGAGTGTGGGAAACCATGGATTTATTTTTTCCCACTGCTTATTCCTCCACATTTGAGTCACCGATTTTATTGTGAGCAAATGGTTTTGCTCCATTCATATGCGTGCCAAGGTGGCCAGATTGACCAGGAAGGAATGATTATTTTCCTCCCCATTTTATGATCATCTGAGGTCGATGTTAGCTGGATATTTATTGTTGCATATTGATTATCCCAGCTGTGACCATCACCCATTTGACCCGGCAAGATAGTGCCCACCATTCTCAGATAGTTGTTGTCTACCTAGTGTCATAGGTAGTTTGATCCTTATCACGAGTCTGAAGACGTTAAACTTAGCGCTTGTGGGAGGCACCCCTCATTATGTTTCTTGTTAAGCATTTGTGTCTATCGATCAAATTTGGAAGCATTATTTTATGCTATACCTAAATTGACCGTCCCTAGGTTTTAGATTTTCAAATACATTGTGGACAATGTGACATTTTGAGTTTGGGGGTGAGTAGACGTGTTCGTAAATATTTTGCTTTGTGTGTAAATAGTGTGTTATATTTGTAAATAAATAAATAAATAAAAAATTTTACTATGCTCAACGTATCATGTACATTCAACGTACACGGTGTGTTAATGACTCACCTTCGTGTGTTCGACGCAGCACCCCATCACACATGCATTACTCATTACACGCATGCTCGAACTGCACGCTCAACGCATGACACACACCCATGCACCTAGCATGAGTATGGTCGAACGCATATGTATGCTCAACGCATCTGTTTTTAGGTCTCACGTGACGCTTTTAGGTCACTTTTCTTCCCTCTCCCATTTTTCCCACCAGTCAGACACCTTTCATCTCCTCCGTCCCTCTTCTCCTAACATCCAAATTCCATCAACCCACCGCCACCACATCCCACCCACCACTACACCACCGCCCTTCTCCCCCACCCACACCCACCGCCAGCCACCCAAATCCCCCTCTTTTCCCTATTGATTCCCCACAAAACCCGAAACCCATTTACCCAAAAATCCCCCAATTTTTTTTCATTTTTTGTTCAATCAAAGGCACAAATCCTCTCACAGATTGTGCCCCTTGATTCTATGTTGGATTTTTTTTCCATTTGCAAAGGGGTTGGATTTGATTTGTGAAGGGTTCTAAAACCCTTTGGTTTCAAGCTGCACACTAGGTGCTCGACAAAAGACCCCAACGAACCTTCAAGATGCCTAGAGGGCGAGGTTCATCCTCCCGGTCATCGAGGTCCCATGCCATTGTTGCCAGGCCGTCCATAGAGAGCCATAAGCTCCTGTTGGAGAACACCTTTGCGATCAAAGAGGATTCTCCAACAACGAAGCAACAAGTTGGGCGATCGAAGAATTGAAGCTTTGGGGTTTGAAGAGGCTTTTCAAGCCCGTCGCCTCCACTGCATACGAGCGCCTGGTCAGAGAATTTTACATACATCTAAGGATTGATTGCGACCAGAAGGAGATACTTTTCTCTTCCATTGACGGAAGAGAAGTGGAGGTGACCATAGCTGATGTAGCGGCTGTGTTAAAGTGTAGCCATGAGCCTCCCGAGTCAGATATCCCCTGACTTGAGTGCCCCCCTCCATACTCACACTTGAGGACATCGTTTCAAACATGTGTAAGGGGCAATATGCAGACGATCGCTGGAATGCAGCCAATAAGACGAAGATTCCTCAAAATCTTTTATTCATCGATATGGTGCTTTATAGGAATGTGTGTCCTTTGAGACACAAGACACAGAGGTAGGACCTGTTCCTTAATGCCCTCTACTTGTTCCACAGAGGTTTCTGGTGCTCCATTCCTGAGATCATCTAGCGTCAAATCTAGAAATTCTGTGAAGGAGTGCACCATCGGGGGGCTGAGCACATGAAGACCTGGGGATTGCCTTTCCCTTTTCTCATCACTCACATACTGAGAAAGAAAGGGATCAAAGGCACACCAGCGGACGGGCCGATCACTGAGAGCACATACTTTGGCCCCATCCAGTGGCGCCAGAGTTTGTCCCACATGCCCAGAGCTACACCAACACCAGAGCCCGCACCAGAGCTAGAGCATATGGACATTCCAAAGATGGCTGGAAAGCAGAGATGGCTTGAGCTGCAGAGAGCGCAGAGCAAGAGGAGCAGTGAGGAAGAAGAGAAGTATGAGGAGGATCAGAGCCGCTCGATTTATTACACTTCCAAGACACCTCAGACATACGATCAGATCACAGATTTGGAGGATGTCATCAGATGCTCGAGGTCCGGAGATGTTCCGAGCCATTTTGGACAGATCGCCACCAGCCATGGGACCTTCACCACCACTAGCTGACGCCTTTGTGCCGTCTTGGTTTATTTTTACACCCCTTACACTCCATTTTTTATTTTTTGTATCAGCACTGTGGATAGTGCAAATTTTGAGTTTGGGGGTATTTTTAACATTTTGTGCACATTTTGTTTTTAATTATGCATTTTATTTCAGTTATGGTTTATTTTCATTGGTGTACTTAATTTGATGAACATATGATCACTTTGATTAAGGGAATTTCAGTTATGTTACTTTCTTGGCATAATGAGATATTATAGTTCAATTTGAGTTTCACGAGCACAATTGGCACGTAATTTGTGGGATAAAATCTGATTTTGGTCATGTTAGTTTTGTGAGCTTGAATGCAGTTGGGCAACCCTTTGGAATGATAACCGTGGTTCATTTAAAAAAAAAATGATGATGATCATTTTGAGCTTTCCACCGAGTAACCGATCTCTTGCCTCATTAAGCAATGAGTTTTCGCGTAAAAAAAGTGAGAAGTTAGACGTGGTTAGCAAAGCTTCGTAGCCTTTTTTACTCGAGTTAGTAGGTCCTTAGGGGTGTTTTTCCACCTAATGCCCTAAAACCATTTGGTTTGGGAGTCATTGACTTAACACTTGATACATGGGTCAATTAGAAAGCTTAATGAAGCTAAGCAATAAAAAAAAAAAAAAAGTGTTTTTGATGAACCTTGGTTATTATTTTTGATGTGTTGTCTAATGAACTTTGAGTGTCGAAGCATACATGATTAAGATTAGTTTTGAAGTCCCATATTTTTTGTGCTAAATTCACTTTCACTAGAATTGATTTTTGTATCTCATAATGCCATGTTTGTATCTTGATTGATAATTCCCTGAAAATTGTGAAGATGGTGTTTGTTTGATTAAGTTTGCTTTTGAATTTAAACCATGATTGATATATTTTTGCATGATTAAAAATAAAATGTTTGCACAAATGTTTGTGGGTATCATTCCTGAAAAACCCTCACGAGACTTCACTCGTCCTCTAGGGAACCCCTAGAGGTTTAAAAGGCTTGTTGCATATGCTCAATGCAACCGTTCTCCCACGAAAGCGGACTTATGTTTTTATTGTGTTTTCCATTTTGTTTTACTAAGGAACTAGCAAAATGTAAGTTTGGGGGTATTTGATCGCTGTCAAACATTGATGTTTGAACCCCTTTAACTTATATTTGTTAAGCTGTTAGCATTGTTAATATCTAACTATTTTTAGTGTTTTTAGTGTTTTGTGTTGTGCAGGTCCTTACAACAAAACATGGCTAGCATAGGGCAAAAATTGACTTGAAGCCAAGTGAAGAAGTGGAGCCTTGCCAAAATGTGTTCAACCGCACTTGGTGCGTTCGAACGCACTCACGGTCGCACGCAGGGAGCAGCGGTCGAACGCATGGCCCAGTTAGCCGCATATCACGCCCATCCCCTAGCCGGCCCTAGAGGTTATTTGCAGTCGACCGTATGGTGCACATTCGACTACAAAATAACCGGTGCGTTTGAACGCACAACCTGCGTTCGAACGCAGGCCAATGACCTGTCAGCCTATAAATAGGACCCTAGGTCCATTTTGTCGAGCTTTTTCTTTGGGCATGTTTTTGAGAGAAAAATACTACCTAAATTAATAGATAATATTTAATACATTTTAACTCGCAAGTGAATAAGATCAAAACAGTAATATAGTGCAGCAAGTACGAGATTGATCCTACGGAGATTGTTGATTTTGTTTAGAATTACTTAACTAAATTAAAATACCAAAATATAATGTAGTGTAGGGCTTTGATATCCACCACTAATCATGCTCAATTAATATTAACAATATGCCAATGATCCAATCATATTGTGAATACCTAATGTTTGCCAACCTAAGGGCTGGTGTATACTCCTTAAGCTATTGATTTTCCTAAGCAATGAATTAGGCATGGTGTATACTCTAACTCTTTTCTTTCTTAAAAGATTTAGCATAGGTGTATACTAAGTTGTTCTTTAAGAAAGCATAAATCTATGGAAATCAACAAACATATGAGGCTTAGGGTATGATATATACTCCCGGTTCCCCATGTTGACTAACCCAAGAACCCAGCGTGGATTTCTTTTGTTACTCTTATTAAACCCAGGACTTGGCCATCCAACTTGATTTAATTAATTAATTCATACCACATGCATATAATGGCCAGTCACTCACATATGATGAATTCAATAAAACAAGCATTAATCAAGTTAAGCAACGTAATATGATTATCACAAAGGTGCCAATATTGAAATATTAAATAAACATAATTAGGGTTTCAATCCAGCCCTACTAAAATAATTAGTTACACATAATTAAAATAAAAACTAAAAAGAAAAGGAAAAGAAAGAACCGAAAACCGCTCCTAGAAGTAGCCTCCCCTTTAATTATGAGGCTTAGAGGTCTATTTATAGGCTTTAGGATAGTCCTAGAAACCCTAGTAAACCTAATAAATTTGGAATTATGTCTCCTAGTCAAATTAGGAGATAATCCTAATACAAATAGATTAGGATTCATCCAAAATTGCATTTCAATCTTGCGGGGTAATTTTGGCATTGTGGCAGTCCGAATTGGGAAAATTATATTCACAATGATTTGTAGAATTTTGAGTTATCTTTCTAATGCCACTGGGATCACCTCAATCTGATATTTGAGCTGAAAGTTATGGCCAAAATACCAAAACATGTGTAGAATCCAAATTTGAATCCAATCCGATTTTGACTTCAATGTGATAAATTCCGATTTCATTCTTTCCACATCTTCTCGGTCTTCCCAATTTGCCCTTTAAGCTTGGAAATTTTTTCCATAAATGCTTCCTTTTCTTCCATGACCTACAAAAATACAGAAAACACAAAAAGGAAATAAAATGAAACAAAATAACAAAAACTAAGAAATTAACAAATATAAATTAAGAGCTAAAATATGAATATTTTGGCACTTATCAACTGGTTCGGATCTTTTGTCGAGCACCTGGTGTGCACTTCCAAAACCAGTGTTGCAAAACCACTTTGAACTACTATCCAACCCCCTGCAAAAGAAAGAACCACCAACACAGAACCAATCTGTGGGTGGAGAGGCACCCATGGACTACTTTTCACAAAGAAAAATGGGGGAAACAGGGAATATGGGTTGGAGAGAAAGAAAGAACAAAAATAAAAATAAAAAAATGGTGTGGTGAGGCGGAGTAGAGAGAGTGGTGCTTCGGCGGTGTGGGTGGTGTGAGGTGGTGGGTACAGTGATGGGGTGATGGGTGGCTGGGTGAATGTGTGTGCAAGTGCTAGAGTGGGTGTGTGTGTGCAGATTGGGAAGATAAGAGGGCATGGTGTAGGGGGGAAATGAAGGGGGGAGGGTGACTGTGACCTAAAACGGTCACGTGATGCCCCTGAATGAGTGCGCTCGATTGCACTGGAAGGAGCGCTTGATCGCACTCGCGCAGAGGGATGCAGAAGGTGGTGGAAAGGCCAGACGCACAAGGGCGACGGTGGAGGCGCCGAGCGCACTATAGGTGCGCTCGAGCCCTAGGTGTCTGTGATGAATTTCAAGATAACTAGACGGGATCCGTCAAATTGATGGATTCCATGTTTGTACCTGGCTCGAGGTTCTGAATGTAGGGCTTTAATCTTTGACCATTCACCTTGAAAAGAGTGCCATCCTTTGGGTCCCGCAATTTGACTGCACCATGTAGAGACACCGAAGTGACAATGAAAGGGCTGTCCCATCTTCAGCAGAGCTTCCTAGGGAAAAGCCGGAGTTTGGAGTTGAAGAGCCATACTTTTTGATCCGACACAAATGTCTTAGGCCGGATGTATCAATCGTGAAAGGCCTTTGTCTTTTCCTTGTAAATTCTAAAGCTGTCATATGCATCATTCCGCAACTCCTCCAACTCTGTCAATTGAAGCTTTTGGTGGAAGCCAGCTGCTTGCATGTCGAAGTTGAACTGTTTGATTGCCCACAAAGCCTTGTGTTCCAATTCCACAGGGAGGTGGCACGCCTTTCCATAAACCAACCGGTATGGTGACATTTCAATTGGCATCTTGTAAGCTGTGCGGTAGGCCCATAATGCATCATTGAGGCGCAATGACCAATCCTTGCAGTCTAGCGTAACCTTCTTCTCCAGAATATGCTTGATTTCCCTATTAGAGACTTCTACTTGGCCACTAGTCTAACGATGGTATGGAGTGGCTACTTTATGTGTGACGAAGTACTTGAAAAGCAGGGTTTTGAGGAACCAATTGCAAAAGTGCTTACCTCCGTCACTGATGATGGCTTAGGGAGTACTGAATCTGCTGAAGATGTTGTCCTGGATGAATTTTATCACAACCTTGTGATCATTAGTCTTGGTGGCCACGACTTCTACCCTTTTGGAGACATAATCCACTCCTACCAAGATATACTCATACCCAAAAGATGGTGGAAAGGGTCCCATGAAATCGATACCCCAGACATCAAAAATTTCAACTATGAGGATGGGGTTCGATTGCATCATATCTCTCTGAGACATAGCTCCTAGGTGCTGGCATCTCTCACAAGCCTGACAAAATTCATAAGCATCTTTGAACAAGGTCGGCCATGTGAATCTGCATTGTAGAACCTTGGTTGCAGTCTTCTTGGCATTGAAATGAACCCCACAAGCTAGAGAGTGATAGAATGTGAGAATACTGTGGAATTCACTTTCCTGGATGTAGTGTCGGATAATCTGATCAGCGCCATACTTGAACAACTCCAGATCTTCCCAAAAATAGAATCAGACTTGCTTAAAGAAGTGGTCATTGTCTTGCTTAGACCAATGAGGAGGAATCTAACCTATGGCTAAATAGTTGATAATGTTAGCATACCATGGTGGTTCTCTCGGAGTAATTACAAATAGTTGCTCATCTGAGAAGGAATCATGAACTAGAATTGGCTAAGGTGACTCAAATTGAATCCGTGACAGATGGTTGGCGACGACATTCTTAGTGCTCTTCTTGTCTCGAATCTCAATATCAAATTCTTGCAAAAGTAGTATCCAACGGATCAACCGGGGCTTAGTTTCCTTCTTAGCCAACAGATGTCGCAGAGTAGCATGATCAGAATAGATGATTACCTTGGGTCCCAAGAGATATGAGCGGAATTTGTCCAAGGCAAAGACCACAGCTAACAACTCTTTCTCTGTTGTTGTATAATTGACTTGAGCATCCATCATAGTCTTGCTAGCATAGTAAATGACTTGAGGGAGCTTGTTTACTCACTATCCCAAAACTACACCCACAGCATAATCGGATGCATCACACATGATTTCAAACGGCAAAGACTAGTCAAGAGGCTTTATGACGGGAGCAGAGGATAGCTGAGATCAAAGCTTCTGGAATGCCTCTTGACATGCTTCATCAAAGTGGATTAGGGTATCCTTGGCAAGCAGACTGCACAAGGGCCTTGAAATCTTGTTGAAATCCTTGATGAAACATCGATAAAACCCGGCATGCCCTAAGAAGGAGCGGATTTGCTTTACTAAGGTAGGCAACGGTAGATTTTCAATCAGCTCAACCTTTGCCTGATCCACCTCAATTCCTCTCTTGGATATTATGTGGCCCATAACTATACCCTCCTGTACCATAAAGTGACTCTTCTCCCAACTCAAAATCAGGTTAGTTTCTTTGCAACGTTTTAGTACAAGGGAAAGATTATGGAGACAGTTATCAAAAGAAGACCCAAAAATAGAAAAGTCATTCATAAATACCTCCAAAAAATTTTCTATCATATCGAAGAAGATTGACATCACACATCTCTGGAAGGTGGTAGGTGCATTGCATAGGCCAAAGGGCATGCATCTGTAAGCAAAGGTGCCGAGGGACATGTGAAAGTTGTCATCTCCTGGTCTTGGGGGTCAACAGCAACCTAATTATACCCAGAGTAGCCATCTAGAAAACAATAGTAACTTTGGCCAACTAGACGCTCTAGGATCTGATCAATGAAAGGAAGTGGAAAGTGATCCTTCCGAGTGTGGGAGTTTAGCTTCCGGTAGTCAATGCAAACGTTCCATCATGTGGTTGTGCGTTATGGAATTAACTCTCCAGCTGCATTTTCTACTAATGTAAGGCCGGACTTCTTTGGAACTACTTGAGTGGGGTTTATCCATTTGCTGTCTGAGATGGGGTAGATGATGCTAAGATCAAGTAGCTTGACTACTTCTTTCATCACAACCTCTATTCATGTTGAGATTTAGCTGGCATTGTACCTCACAGGAGGGTCGGGCTTCTTCTTCTAGATGAATCCGGTGCATACAGATGGATGGATCAATTCTTTTTAAGTCTGCTACAGTCCACCCAATAGCTTCTTTATGCTCTTTCAACACTTCTAAGAGATTATCTTCCTGGTCCTTTTGTAGATCTGAAGCAATGATGACTGGAAAGGTGTCATTAGAATCAGGGAAGGCATACTTTAGCTTGTTTGGCAGGGACTTCAACTCCAGCTTCAGTGGAGACTCAAGGGAAGGAACATGGGGAATGCTTGATGTCAGAGGCAAGGGTTCCTTTGGTACTTTCCATGGATGGAAATTTGCACTGGCTACTATCTCTAGCAAATCATGGACCTCCTCAATGTACTGGTCAGTGTCAAAATCTTCAAACCCAAAGTGAGTTAAACAAGCTTCCAATGGATCCTTGGTTAAGAGACTAGGGAGTGAATCTTCTACATACTCTTCAATGTTGTCTACAAAGAAACACTCATTTTGATCAGGGGCATGCTGGAATGCAGTGAAGATGTTCAGCCTAACCTTCATATTTCCAAATGAGATCTCCATGACTCCAGTCCAGTAGTTGATGCATGCATTTGTTGTGGCTAAGAAGGACGCCTAAGGATGATCAAAATAAGCCTCTCAGGATGGGGAACAGGCTCGGTGTCAAGAATGATGAAGTCCATTAGGAAGAAAAACTTATCTACCTTGATGATGACATCTTCTACAATCCCTCTGGGTTTCTTAATAGATCGGTCAGCTAGCTATAGAATCAATGTGGTAGGCTTCAACTCCCTTAGGTCAAGTTGTTGATACACTGAATTCGATAGGAAATTCACTATGGCTCCTAGATCTAGGAGTGCTTTATCAATTTCCTTCTGGCCGATGATGCATGAAATTGTCGGGGCTCCAAGGTCTTTAAACTTCATAGGAGTGCTGTGCTGAATCAGGGAACTCACATGCTCAGTAAGGAGGACTTTCTTGGGAAGCTGATTTCTGGATTTCCTTTTATTAGTACATAAATCCTTGAGGAATTTGGCATAAGTAGGCACTTGCTGGATGGCATCTAGGAGGGAGATGTATATTTTTGCCTATTTGAAATCTTCCATCATTGCTTGTATTTTCTCTCCTCATTTCCCAAAGTGAGAGGGTGCCTTGAGATGTTCTGGGAATGGGGCTCGGGCTCGAGCTCATATGGTGTCTCTGAATTGGGGGCAGCTGATGAAGATACATCATTGATCACTTGCTTGCCTTTTTCCCTCTGTAGAGTCTCTAAAGTCTCAATATGCTTATCCTTCTTTTCCTCTACTTGATTATCAACCAGTTTTCCTCTTTTCAATGTGGTTATGGACAGAACGTGCTAGTGATGTGAAATGTCTTCATTTACCATGTAGTGCCCCTTAGGATTGACTGCCGGCTGACTTGAAAGCTTCCCTTCTTCCCTCCTGTTGAGGGTGTTGGCTATCTGCCCGACCTGAGTCTCTAGTTTGGCAATGGATTGAGAATGCAAATTTACTATATGACATATCTCGCCCACTCTGCCATTTATTTCGCCCACCATGTTGGTCACCTTGCCCACCATTCTGTCGGACATGTAACTCATCATTTTTAGCATCCGATCTTCAAAAGTTGACAAGGTGTGGGGCCTTATGTATTGCTTTGTGGAGGCGGTATGTGTGAAGAAGAGTGTAGGGCTGCCTGTTATTGACTGATTGTGTGGGATTTTTTTGCATTTGGACTCTTCCAGGAGAAATTGGGATGATTTCTCCACCCCGGGTTGTAAGTGTTGGAATACAGATCATTACCCGGTCTGGAGAAGGTTGCATTGACCTGCTCATTAGAAATATCAATATAATTTCCAACCGTAGGACAGTTATTTACCTGATGTGGGTACTAGAACAGAATGAGCATGGTTCAGGTTGTGTGATCATATTTGCAGTATTAGGAGCTCATTAATTGATATAGCATCAACTACTTGGGTGGCCATGTCTGAAGGATGCCCTACTTTGAAAAGACTCTCAGTCTTTGGTGCTTTAGGTGCGGGTGTTCTCTACCTGTTGGAAGCTTGCTAACGAGAATTGTTACTCAGATTCTCAAACATAGCCCATGCTTCATCTTCACTTTTCAACATAAACGTCCCCCTACAAGATGCATCTACCATACTCCTACTAGACTCGGTCAAACCATCATAGAAACTCTACACTAGCTGCCATTTGGGGATAGCATGGTGTGGACATGATCTAAGCAAGTCCTTAAGCCTCTCCCACATCTCATGGAATGGTTCACCCTCATACTGGGAGATGCTAGTGATAACTCTCCTAGCGTTATTAGTCCTTCCTGTGGGGAAATACTACTTAAGAAAAACCTGTTGCAATTGATCCCAAGAAGAGATAGAGTTAGGTTCTAAAGATTGGAACCAATGTTTGGCTTTGTCTTTAAGGGAGAAAATAAAGAGACACATCTTTAAGGCGTCCTCAGTTAATCCTATCAATTGAATGGTAGAACAGATTGTTTGGAATTCACTAAGGAAGTCATAAGGATTTTCATGGGTAAGCCCTAGGAAAGTAGGTAAGCTCTGTATAGTGCTAGGCTTGATCTCATAGTGGGTTCCCGTGACGTCCGGCAACCTGAGACATGAAGAGGTAGTGTATGTGGGAGGGATATAATGATCTTGCAAAGCTACGTGATTTGCTCTGGCCATGGTATCGGTGGTGTGCTCTTTTGGCAATTTAGAATTCCTTTCAGCTCTAATTTGTCTAAGAGTGTGCTCAATGTCGGGGTCACAAGTAATTAATGGCAAAGACAAAGATCGGTGACCCAACATAAACTAAACCAATAATAAAAACAAAAATAGAAAATAAAATGAGAACTAGAACAGAAAGTAAAAGCTCACAAACGGCCGTTAGATGCGCTAGAATGAGGCTGCGGTAGAGTCTGTCAAGGGTGCGCTTGAGCGTATTGCCGAAGATTGGAACGAGCGCAGGAGCAAAGGGCTCGAGCGTAGCTTGATGTGTGCAGATTTGCGCTCGATCACAAACAGATTGAGATCGATCGCAATTACAGAGACTGGCACCTGCAGAGCTAAACGTGAACTTGAAAATAGAGATTAAAATCCAAAAATTAAAAATAACGAAAAGAAAAACAAACATAAAAATCAAGCTAAACTTAATCCTTAAAATTTAATAACAAAACCGTTAAACAGTCCCCAGCAATGGCGCTAAAAAATGATTTGGTCATTTTAAAGCCAAAAATATCAGTAATAAATTAAACCACTCGCAATAGGACGAATCCCGTAGGATAGGGCTATATAGAGGGTGTCGAACCTCAAGGACTGCAGGGGTTTTGTTATCAAATTCGAAAGATGAAATTTAACCTAATTAAACAAGAGATATTTGTTTGTTTGTGTGAATTCAAGTGCATAAATTAAACATAACGCTGAAAGTGAATATATAAGAGAGAGAGAGAGTAAGGTACCGTACAGAATCCAAATTTAAATCCAATTTGATTTTGACTCCAATTTGAGAAATTTCAATTTAACCATTTTCTTTATTTGGTTAAACTTAACCATATCTTCTAAGTCTTCCCAATTTTCCCTTTAAGCTTGAAACTTTTCCAGAAACGTTTTCTTTTCTTCCATGACATAAAAAACACAGAAAACACCACAAAAAAAAAATGGAACAAAATAACAAAAACTAAGAGATTAACATATGTAAATTAAGGTGCTAAAATATTTTAGTCCTTGTCACACCCCCAAACTTACATATTGCTAGTCCCTTAGCAATACTAAGTTAAAAACAAAATGGAAAACAGAAAACAAAAAGATAAATCCATCTTTCGTGGGATGTATGATTGCATTTAGCGTATGCAACAAGCCTTTTAAAACCCTAGGCATTCCCTAGAGGATAAGTGAAGTCTCGTGAGGGTTTTCCAAGAATGTTACCCGCAAACATTATGCAAAAGATCATGTTATCTAAAAATTAAGGTATCACTCAAAATCTTGATTTTCATTTATTAGCAAGCTTAAAAAGATAAACTCCATCTTCTTAATGAATTGAACTTTCAAGTCTAATCACTAGTAAAAGATAGGCTTAAGGCATCACAAGTTCAAAACATTGTAAAGTGAACTAGCAGAAAAATATGAAGCTTCCAAGTAATTTCAACGTGCAATGTCTCAATATCTCAAAGTTTGCTGAAATCCCCATCAAAATGAATAACAATGGCATAACTTTCTTTTTTTTCTCTTTTTTTTTTTAATTTTTTTTTATTATTATTATTATTTTATATCAAGCTCTGCAATGTTTGGTTCCCTTAAGCTTTCTAATTGACCCGTGTAACGAGTGTTGAGCCAATAACTCCCAAGCCAAATGATTTTAGGGCATTAAGTGTAAAGACCCCTAAGGACTTACTAACTTGAGTCAAAAAGGCTACGAAGCTAAACTAGTCATAATTTAACCAAATCAAAATTCTCACCTTTTGACGTGAACACTCATTGCTTAATGAGGCAATAGGTCCAATTATTTAGTGAAAAGTTTATCAATGATCTTTTTTTAAAAAAAATAATAATAATAATACGCCAAAGTATCCATCCAACAAGTCATCCAGTTTCACCCAAAACATAACATACACATCGGACTCTTATGTCATACCTCACAAACTATGTGCTAATGTGCTTGTATCAACTCATATCAAACATGTGAATTCTCAAATGTCCAAAGTAACCAGACTTAAAAATTTTATCATCAGATCATGTGTTCAAAAATTTTAAGCTAACCAATGAATATCAAATCACAATTCTTAGATCAACAAACATTTTCAAGACAACATGAACATGCATTGTTTTTCAAAAATGGAACAAACTGTGTGTAAATGTCTCCCATACCCCCAAACTTGAATTACACATTGTCCCAATGTGTATATAGCATGGAAAGATCTCACCTGGGAGATGGAATACTGTTTGGATTGGTATGGCACATAGTGCACCCCCAAACTTGAATGCAAGCACATTTTTCCCTGAAAAACAAAACACTAAAGAGAATGAATTTTTCCTATTGCAGGGTGATTCCAAATGTCTCTAGATCGAGGTAGATCACTTTGAGTATTCTCAAAAATTTTCTCATCCGAGAGGTAATCATGAACTAGAATGATATAAGGAGAATACTCAGGAAGTTTTTCTATATAGATATCCTCAAATTGCTCATGTAATAGCCCCAATAGACTTCTCTCCTAGACTCTTGGTTCTTTGGGAATAGGAGCTGATGTTGAAGAAATCTCAATGCTCTCTTCTGTCTTTTTCTTGATGTGGTTCCTCAGTTTGCTCCTCCTTCCTCTGTTCCACTTGATTTTCAAACACTTCTTCATTCCTCAATGTGGTGATCGCTTGCTCATGATAGTAAGTGCACTCATTTTCCATGTAGTGCCAGTTAGGATCATCCACCAACTGACTTTGACACTCTTCTTCTTGGTATTGGTAAGGCCAATAGATTGGAGGTGACTCTTCTTCATGATTGTGATGAGACGAATTGATGGGAGATGACTCCTCTTCATGATAGTGTTAAGACCAATTGATGGGAGATGACTCCTCTTCTTGGTGTGTCTCTAACTTGGCAATGTATTCCAGCAGTTGCATATTGGCTTCACTATGGCTAAGAAAGGAGTATGATTGACCATAGAACTGTAGAGATGGCTCCTCTTCATGATAGCAAATACTCTCTTCCTCCATATAATGTCCATGAGGAGTTGGTGTTGAAGACGCTTCAAAGAAGTGCACGGTTTCAACAATGTCCTTAGTAACATCCTCATAGCCTAGCTCAATGTCTTGCCTTGTGAAACTAGGAACTTTTCATGTTCCTTGGAAGTTGTGACTTGAGCTAGAGATTCTTGTATTGTCTCATCAGTCCCTACCTTGCTATCAACACTATTAACACTTATAAGGGTTGTTACAGCCTTTAGTTGTTCGTGACCTCTTGGACTAGGTGTTAGAAATTCGTCCCTCTCTCCTTTGCTCAACTCTTTGGCCATTTGCCCCAATTGCGTCTCCAATCTTTGAATAGCTTGACTAGTTTGAACATTTGTCTGCTGCTGCGCCTTCAAGAATTGGCTCATGGCACTTTCAAGCACATTTTCTTTCAACTCTTGATCTATAATTGAAGACATGGAACAAGTCTCAATGGTGTGGTCAATATAGACATATGGCACATACCTCGACTTGTGTAACTTGTTGAGCAGGAGCAATGCTATGTTTAGTCATGGCTTTCGTGAACATGTCCAGCTTTTTCTCCGTGATAGCCATCCGAGCCTGACCTCCACCATTGGTGCTCTCTTCATGTATGCCTTTTCCTTCGAGTCCTTGTCTCCCTTTAGACGGGGACTGAATGAACTTTTCATAGGTCTTCGCACCCAAAGGTGGATTGTCTCTCAACATGATTAAAGCAAAAAGAAAATTAAATAGAAAATAAAAATAAAAATAAAAAACTAAAAATAAAAGGAATTACTTACCTCTAGCCCGAAGTGTACCAACCGAGTGCACTCAATTGCACTGTTAGGTGTGCTCGATCGTACTTGGGCATATGTGTGTAGGTGCGCTTGCACACGCAGAGAGGCGCACTAGCAAGAATGCGCTTGAGCAAATGGCTAGGTGCGCTTGATTGCACTCGTGCCCAAAAAAATAAAAATAAAAAGAGATTAAATAAAGAAAAATAGAAAAGAACATGGAAGTTTCATCACCCTGCAATAGTGCGCTCAATCGCACCATTGCAGAACGAAACTACACCTGCAGAAACAAACTTAAATTAAATTTTAACTTGTTAAAAGAAAACATAAAGCAAAATTAAAATCAACACAAAATAGAATTAAAAAAAAAAAACAAAATTATCTAAGAAAAAAAAATTCTAAACAAAATCAAACAATCCTCGGCAACGGCGCCAAAAACTTGTTGTGACAAATACTACCTAAATTAACAGATAATATTTGCTACATTTTAACTCGCAAATTCACAAGATCAAATGATAGCATAGTGCGGCAAATACAAGATCATTTCCACGAGAATTAGTGATTTTGCTTAGAATTGATTTTTTAAATTAAATATCAAAATTGTCACGACTTGATATTATGAAAAAGAAATAAAGATAAATGAAAAGGTAGGGCTTTGATATACACCACTAATCATGCTCAGTTAATATACCAATATGCCAATGCTCCAATATTATAAATACTTAATGTTTGCCAACTTAAGGGTATGGGTGTCTACTCCTTAAGCTATTGATTTTCCTAAGCAACGAATTAGGCATCGGTGTCTACTCTAATTCTTTTATTTCTTAAAGGATTTAGCATGGGTGTCTACTAAGTTCTTTAAGAAAGCATAAATATGAAAATCGACAAACACATGAGGTCTATGGCATGGGTGTCTACTCCTGGTTCCCCATGTTGATTAACCCAAGAACCTGTGAAGAATTTATTTTGTTACTCTATTAAGCCCAGGACTCGATCACAAAATTGACTTAAATAACTAATTCAAACCACATGCATATGTTGATCAGGCACATACATTTGAGGAATTCAATACAGTTTAATCAAGTTAAGCATCACAATATAATTATCACAAAGGCACCAATATTGAAATATTAAATAAACATAATTAAGGCTTCAATCTAGTCCTACTAAAGAGCTAGTTACACATGATTAAAATAAAACTAAAAAGAAATGGAAAAGAAAAAACTGAAAACCGCTCCTAGAAGTAGCCTCCAATTCCTCTCCCCAAGATTGTATATATTTTCTCCGAAATTGTGAGGCTTAGGAATCTATTCATAGAGCTTAGGGGAGTCCTATAAGCCCTATTAATCCTAGGAAATTCGAAGATTTAAGTCCTAGTCCAATTAGGATAGACAAAACCCAAATTAAAATCGGAATAGGATTCATCCAAATTTACGTTTTTATCTTGCGGGACAATTTTGGCATAGTGTACGTCCGAATTAGGAAAATTCTATTTCATAACGATTTGTAAAATTTTGAATTGGCTTTCCAATGCCATTGGAATAACATCAATCCAATAATTGAGCTGAAAGTTATATTCAAAATACCGAGACATGTACATAATCCAAATTTGAATCCAATCCTATTTTGACTCCAATTTGAGAAATTTCGATTTAATCATTTTTTTTATTTGGTTAAACTTAACCATATCTTCTAGGTCTTTCCAATTTTCCCTTTAAGCTTGGAACTTTTCCAGAAATGTTTTCTTTTCATCCATGACCTAAAAAATACAAAAAACACAAAAAGAAAATAAAATGGAACAAAATAACAAAAATTAAGAGATTAACATATGTAAATTAAGGGGCTAAAATATGAATATTTTAGCACTTATCAACGCTAGGGTTACCGGACGTTCGCTGCTTTTCTGGAGAGTTGATAGCACCCCTCCCCTATAAATACCCCCCTAAACCCTTCTTCCTCTCACAACATTTCCCACTGGTTAGCACTCCCCTAGGCTGCGAGAAACTTGTGAGGTTGGGCTCTTTAGAGTTTTGAGTGAGAGCGGATTTTGTGAGAAAGTAGCTCATGTCCCTGCCTAACTTTGAGGTAACCTCTTGCCCATTTTATATTTCCATTATTGTTTCATTGCTTGCTTAAATATAGGAGTTTTCCAAAGAGTTGTTGTTAAGCCTTTCTTGCAAAACGATAATGTTTTCAAAAGCTTCTTTAAATTTCATGGTGTTAAGGTCTCCTATGTTGCATGTGTTTATTTACTAGCTTAGAAGTGATATAGTGGCCTAGAAATATGATAGGAACCCTAAAACACCGTTTGAGTCTGAGCAGATTACTTAACACATTGAGCAAACATACTCCCTTGGGACTGGATGTATGGCCAGGGAGCCCCATTCGCATGCATGTTAGAATCTAGCAACCTTTTAGAAAAATAAGCCTTGGTGTAATAGTGTGTTATATTATGTGATGTACAAATTTAATTATACTCGCAAGCGCACGAGTCATGTGCAATAAAATGTGTGCAAGTGCGAGGTTGAATCCACAGGGAGTTGTGTTTGCAAAAACCAATTTTCTAATTTAAACCAAATTTTATCTTAACCTAGTTTCGAAGTTTGAGTGATTTTGTCGTACAAAAACATAAACTAAACTAAATGCTTGAAAATTATTAAAGGAAAAGCACTAAGGTTTTCAAAATCCATCTCGCCAAATCAAACAACATGTTCTCGCATTTTATGCATACAACCGACAAGCAATGAGTTTTACACAATGTTCGAAAGTCGTAAACACGCACATAAAATCATTTGATGAATCCATCCATTAAAAGAATCACCACAAATATTTAATTGAGATCAAATCATCCACTGTATCAGTAGATCACAATGGATATTAGTCTCAATCCAATCATTCGATGTACCCCCAAATGAAACACAACGAATATTAAATGTTGCATGAATAATAGAACAATATTCAATCAAATGAAATTAATCAAGCAATTGAATTGACTTCAAACAACACTTTAATTAAAAGTCGAATTGTATATATAAAACAACAAGAACATGAATGTTTATCAATGACGAGGCTTCATCTTCAAGCTTAGTTGAAGGTTCTAGCCTCTCATGATAACAAAAACAAACATAATTTGAATTGAAATCATGAAACAAGTAAAACTTACAATGAAAAATGACGCAACAGCTCAAGAACAACAAGAATTCATATTTTTCCTCAAAACGACGCCTCCCAATGTAGGGTTTACAAAAGAAAAAATGCTATAAAAAATAATAAAAGATAGGGTCCAGCGCTGCCAGATCAACATGAGTGCGCTTGATCGCACTCACGGTGTGCTCGAGCGTACTCGGGTCTTCAAGCTCCTGCGGCGCAGCACTTAAACAGTGTGTGCTAGGGCTGATGTGGTCGTGTGCTCGATCGTGGCCTGCATGGTCTCAAGCGCATGTGTGCTCGATCATAGCTCTTGTGCGCTCAATTGTACTTCCAGGTAATCTTCAATTCCTTTGCTTATTTCCACCATTAAACCGCATTTTTCTTTCAATGACCTGCAACACACCAAAACTAACAAAAATATTAGAAAATAACAAAGCTAAGAGCTTAACAAATATAAGTTAAAGGGCCCAAATATACAATATTTGGCACTCATCATTATGTTATAGCAGGATTTAGCCATGTCAGAAGATTCACGTGAATGTGCGAGGTAAGCGAATACTTACGACCCTTTTCCTTAAAGCATTGGATATGTCAATTGACTAACCATGAGTATGATATGAGCATGCATACTTTACAAATTACTTAGTAATTGTCTTATAAACTGATCGTAAGATGAATTGAATGATATAGTACACCGATACATGCTTAACTATATAAACTTGATGATATGGCAAAAAATGTTTATGTTATATGGACCTTGGATCCAATGGTTGTTTTATGCTGGAGCATCCTTAACGGGCGGTCATTATAGGACGGACATCATTAGCGACGTGTGCCACCCAAGGTCAAACTCGATCGTGCCACTAGTGTTATGTATGGTAGCATACAATATCCGGGACACCGGTGTTGTATTACAAGTCCCTAGGGACAACGCCAACCCTGCTAGGAAGGGGGTAATATCTCAGGTAGACTATAGATGATAGTTATGACCTATAAAACATTATTCTTTCTGCATTAAAACATTTAGGCAACTATCGTTGTTAGTACACCACATTCTTCAAAAAAACAAAACTCTACTATATGGTGTATTAACAGAAGCAACACCTACTTGATTTCTTACTCAAACTGCATGTTTACTTTTGCTTAGTTAGGGTCATGTTGTACCTAAACTGTGAGGTTTACTTACTAAGTTATTAGACTTACGTTGTTGTTACCTTTTTAGAAAACTTGGCTTACAATCCGAAATTGGCACAGCTACTGCTATTGACTTGTTCAGGAGTTGCTTATTGATATTAGATTTGTTTACTATTATCAGTTAGTCACTCCATGCTTTTATTTCAATGATCTATAAGTTTCTCAACTTTATTTCACTTTCCCATGCATTTACTCTGATAATGCTAAAGGGGCGATTTCTCATTTAGTCATAAGTTGGCTTAATTGGAATAATTGCCAGTAACCCTACCAAATTAGCCAAAGCTAATTTTAGAGGCGTTACAGCCCAAGTCTCTCCATCCTTTTTGAAACCTCATTAAAGTATGTTCCTTCTCCTCCTTGTTTCTCCAGATATTATTACTTGATTGAATTGTGTTATTGATCTTGTCATGAGTGTGTTCCTCATAATCTTGATTAGATTATTACATGATTAAGTTGGGTTGTTAATCTTGTCTTAAGAATGTTCCTCATAATCTTGATTACAATGGTTCTTTTAATTGGGTTGCTTGAATTGGATTTTATTTCTTCTCAATTGTTCCCCGGTTGATTCACCACGAGAATTGTGGAATGATGATTTGTGGATGCTTAGGCATAATATTCTTGTATGATGTTTGGGGTTGAGATTTAAATGATCCTATCTCTGTGTAGGTATGTCTTCACAACCTCCAAAAACCATCTCCACAAAGGAAAACGTTCAAAGACAAAAGGTGGAAGAACAATAGTAGTTGACTCCAGTTCAAGCAAACTTCCTGTCCAAAGAGTCCGAACTTCTTCTAGATGCACTCCTCCACTTGACCCTTCATCTAGTGCTGCTGGTGAAGTTGGCTTTACAAGACGCTTTGAGAGAGCTATTGATAGAAACTGCTTCTTCAACAAATGCTTCAATAGGAGGAAGGTAATAGTTGAACGTGCTATTACTCTTCTTGATTTTTCTTCAAGAGATTTTGCATTTATTTCCCAAATCTTTGAGAGTAGAGGTTGGCTTCCTTTCACTCAACTCAACCTTAACCCGTTATGTATCTTGACTTGGTTCGCGGATTTTACTCCAATTTTCGCGGATACTGCCCTATCGTCTTCCCTCACAACTTATGTTTGAGGGAAAAGTATTTCATTAACTCCTCAATCTTTGTCTAGAATTTTGAAAATCCCTCATGTGCCTGATAGTTAATTCCCTTATCCTCCTGAAACTCCTCCCATTAGAGAGGAATTAGGTGAATTCTTTGGTACTTCTCCCTGTCCAATTTGCTTTGGCCTCTTTTCTTGTTAATTCTATTAAACTCCCTGAACGGATGCTAGCCCTATTAATTATGAGCAACTCGATGCCAGTGCTTCGTAGGACTGACTTTACTGTTGATAGAGCTCAATTCTTGTATGCTTTGCTGAAAAATCATCGCATTGATCTAGCATCTTGCATCACTGACCTCATTGCCTTTACTAAGCTTTCAAAGTCTAAGAAGTTTGCTCTTCCTTATGGCAGTACCATTAGCAAAATTTTGATCCATTTCTCTCTATTTCCCTGTTCTTCTGATCACATAGCTCCACAGCTTGGTCCTTGTGATCAAACTAATGTTGCTAAATCAGAATCCTTGAAAAGGAAAAGGCAATTGCTCTTGATAATACTCCTTTGTCTTCCATTGCTGTCAAAAATCTCCCTATTTTTAGAATCCATCTCTTTAATTTTCTCCCGTATTGAGATATATTTTATAATTTACATAAATTATGCTTGGTGTACTTGAAGATTCAGTCATAATGCAAATGTGCTTAGCAAATATTTTTTTACCAACCGTGTTGCAATAAACTGGCCAAATAGTTCGACGAGGCTGTTGAGGGCAAGTAGATGTGGTAAAATGGTGGATATCATTTGAAAAATTCCACCCCTTCGTGCCTCGTTTTTGGTCTAACGCTCGTTAACTGTTGGCCAGTTTATTGACAAAATTTTACCCAGTATGTTGTAATAAACTGGCCAAGCAGTCACAATATATTTGCAGCTTTTGATTGGTTTGACGTGAAATTTTGTTAATGTTATAAACATAAGATTGACAGTGGTACCACCTCTGCATTTACCCATAAAAGTAGTATCACCTATGATACAAAATGAAACTTACGTGAAAAAAAATAAAATGTTAAAACTCAGGTACCAAAATCAATGAAAATATATCACACGGATTGTTATTGAGAACAATTATATCATTTAAGTGAACATTTCTGTTATTTGGTTAAGATACAATTGAACCCTCATCTGAAGTAAGAATATGTACAAGAGATGGTATTTGTTGTATCGCTTATATTTATTTGAGATTGTAGAGGAAGGCTAATAACCACATTAAATCTTAATTAATATAGGAATTGAGAAATGATTGAACATTATTGTGATAATAAAGCCACAACCCACAGCTGTGACCTTTCGTTGAGAAATGAAAAGAAATCTATAACTATAATCAAAAGATTCTATAGCATGAGGCCAAGCATAATAAATTATGCAGCAGAAATACGAGAGAGAGAGAGAGAGCATGGACAACAAGGGATTCATGTCCCCTACATAAAGAGTATTTACATAATTACGCTTAAAAGTATGTTTAAGCTTTACCATCATTTTAAATTGGGAGTAACACAAAATGCAAATAAAGCAAGCAAATAAATTAAGAACCAACCACAACTCTTCAATGCACAATTCTACCAGTTGAAGGAACTCCACAAACAGTCCCCAAGAAGACGTTCTTCAGTCCCAAGTAACTGAGATCATAGAATTGGCCAACCCCGACTCCCCAAAGGTTGATTGGTTATCATAATCCAGAGAATTTGATGCTCCTGGGATTGCTTGCGTCAAGCGAAATTGCCTTGTCTCAGCTTCTTCTAGTTGAGAATGGCAAAACGACCACAGCAGCTGCAAAACAAAATTACCAAATGTGAGAAGTTTATTTTTTGATGATAGCAAGCTGCCATGACAAGGCCAAGAGAATTCAGCGTCCACTCAATAGGAATGTTGAAAAAGCTATAACAAAATCACACCCAATGCCAATCAAAAAGGGGGAAAATGTTACTGGATAAGATGCCATAGTAACTATTAAGAAATGGACCATCAATGAAATTGAAAACAGAAGATGTGGACCAATTAATTTGTAAAACTGGGTAAAAGAATGAATAATGCAACATAACCTGAGCTTCAGAAAAGTTCTTACTTGTATTGGATCAGTGCGGAAGAAATTTCGCTGGACTCTGCGTCCATCTGGAAGACGGAATCCAACCCGGCAAAGGAGGTTCCTGTCGCCCTTGGGCTCTTCAGGAAGAGGTGGATATGTCTGCTTCTTCGTCGAGCATGTTTCTTCCTCCCCAGTAACAGTCACACTTGCATCTTTGTCTTCAGCAGCCACCCCACATGAGTCTTTCATGCTTTCCATAGAAGCTGCCACTGCTCGTTGCATTTCCTCATCTTCATTTGTTTCATCTACAACCACACCATCGCATTATTAGGTTGAATCAGGGAAGAAACTCAAAGGCTTACAAGAAGAAATTTCTCAAACAGAATCTCTCTCTACAAGAAAACAACCCTTACTAAGGGCGAGACACAAATTTTACTTTAATTTAGTCTCACTTAATTCTAGAGATCAGTTCTATTCCCCCCCCCCCTCCCCTTTTTTACGGTAATATTGGTCCATGAAGTTTTATTTAAGTCCTATTAGTTAGTTTAGTTATTAGTATTTGGTTTTATGTTCTATTTAGTTCAAGAGTCGAGTGTATTTTTGTAATTCAATCAATGGGCTTTGCCCAAAGTCAATTAGATTAGGGTTTTGTTTTTAGCCTATTTAAATGTGTTTTATACACCAATGAAGGCAGACTTTGATGAAATGAAAAATGTGGAATTGATTCGCCTCTCTCTCGCTCTCTCTCTCTCTGGCTTCTTTCTCCCCCATTTTAAATTCTTTTTTTCTTCCCTACTTTTACCTTATTTAGCCTCTTTTCCCTACTTTCACCGTGTGATTTTTGCAGGTTCTGCTTCACTTACAAGCAGGTTCTGCTTCACTTACAAGCTAATCGTAACCCAAAACTTAAAAGAAACTATGTAACGCACTAGAAATCTGACAGAGTATGTCCATCAACACATAAAAACATCCTAGCCTTGAAATTCTCCATTTCCGTTATGCTAATCTGATTACCACATAGCATGCTTTCCATTGGGTGAAGCTCATTGACAACTTGGATGTAGGCCACAATAAGATTGACGACTACACTAGCAATTTTATCGTCAGTTTATCAATTGTCCATTTGATTTTCTATCAGATTAAATATATCAGAAAATAGGAAGAAGCTCTACCACCTAATTACTCATTTTGTGGGGAGTCAGAGAGCTGAAAATCCTTATACCTTTACTTTTTTGTCGAGAAGTCAAAGAACTTTCTCTTGGACGTTTGTTAGACAGAGTTACGTGATGATCCTTTGGGCCACCATCCATGAAAGGCAATAGATCCTACAGTTGAAAAGATAGTTTCTAAGATCAGCAATGCGTCATATAATGGGCGCAAGTTTTTGCTATAAATATAATAGTTTTAGCCCCTTTTTCCAAATGGGGCAAATCATATGAAGTCAAGCTACTGAAACACAAGAATACACATTGCTGTAACACAAACCTCCAGCAGTCGCTCAGGTTGAACCATTCCACACCAGGAGCGCATTTTTTGACCAGTAATGGGGTCAATGACAAGCACTACAGGAATGGAATCCAATTTATAATATGTGCAAACCTTTCTGCCTTCAGTTGTATCATCATACACCTATATTTGCAAAATAAGATCTGAGTGATTAAGTACAAGATCACAGTATGTTACCAGAACAAAAGATGCTGATCCAAAATTTCCAAGTCTACCATAGAGAGCACGCAAAAGCAGAATGCAACATTCTCACAACTATTGAACCAATTAAAAACTTATCGTGGAGGTCATGTAAATTTAAGCCATCTTAAGTATTCTAGAATCAAGTAGGTGCACATCCAATGGAAACCAACCAAACTGAATTGTGCAATTATCAATGTCTACACTCTTATGCTAACAAAAAGCCTAAATATTAGACAAAGTTGACCTACCCATCCAAACTGCGCCATTCCCCAAAATTATTTTCCTTGCAAGCATCGAATTTATCTTCACAAAAGATACATGAAGCCATCTAGTTGATTCAACTCTGATGAGCCCCTAACAAGAACTACCACCCCCCTGCCTAAAACTTCAGCATATTGGTGAAGTAATTTATAAAAGAAATAAACTGTGTTTAACAATTTATTCAACATTGAACCAAACTCTTGGTTGGTCCCAATTCTACCTTTCGTCTCTCTCTCTCTCTCTCTCTCCCTCCCTCATTGGCACGTACAGGCATGTCCCAACATGTCTTGTTTGTCTATTCGTTTGCATGACATAAGAGTTCTAGTTTCTCATTTCGGCTCCATTAGATGGGGCATGTGAGTTGGTTTTACGTTGAAGCTAAGTTATTTGAGGATGGAGCATCCGTCTGCACGTTTTTGACAGTAGTGGCTCTGTTTGTCTAGTCCTCGGTAAAGTGGCAGTGATTTTGGATGTTGGCTACTATGGATTCTCTGCCCCAAGCAAAGGGCAGTAAAGAGTTCGCGTAGTTCTTGAGCACGGGGAACAAAACATTTACTGCTCAACGTTTTGCAAACAAATTTGGTTGCTTTTTGGCAAACGCAAAGGATGGAGGAGGGGGATGGAGAGGCTTGGAGGTCATCTTGGAAGCCAAAGGCAGGAGGGATTGGTCAGGCTTCGCTCAAGAATTGCGAACTTTCCAAGCTTTTTCCAAACGCCCTCCAGCAGTGGAAACATAGCAAAGGAAGAAGGAGAAGCATTTCGTGGTACCCATTGACAAGTATGGTGGTGCAACCACCGGCAATCATGGGAGCGTCGAGTGAAGCAGCTCTCAGAGATCATACAAGGAGGCTTTGGTTAGGCTGGGAAAGAGAACAACAAAGCTCCTCTCCTTGCCAATTTCTGCCTGTCAACTATTGTCACTGCGACCTCGAAGGTACGAGGTGCTAATGGTCAAGGAGTTAGTCCAGACGTAAATCCCATAATTTCGTCTTGTAGAGGATTCGAGCGACTCAAGTGTCGCTAGAGAAGCCAATTGTCTCCTTTGTGATGTGAGAGTCAACCTAGAGCATTTGAGAGACAAATTAAAATTGCTTATTAATCGTTTGGATATTAGCTTCAATTTTTCTAAGACAAAGAGTGAGGCCAAGCCTAGTGGGGGCCATTTCAGAGGATGATGAAATGAGCCCACTCACCAACAACATTTTGTCTAAGAGCTCACCAACAGGCAATTAGTCACACCCTTCCATTCATTCTTCAAGCTCAGATTTGGCCAGCAAAAAGGCCTCCATGTTGCTGGTTCTGATGTGGATGCTTCCAGATTGGGTGGGATTTTTGGGCTCCAACCAGCCCAACGATCTAAATGAAAATGCTAGTGTCAAAGCTAAATTTATGTGGTTGGGTGGATTGGTTGCAAAAGATGAGGTCTTAGGGTAAGAACAAACCAATTTACTTGACACAGACCTTTTTAGCGATAAGGCAACATCAAATAAGCATACAGAGTGGGCATTGGTGGTAAAAAAGGGGGAGAAGGATCTCAATTCCAAGCTTTGATTCATACCCCGGTGAAAATAGTTTTTTGAGTAGGTTGTGGGTGTTGATTTCAATGTTTTTTTTTTTTGATAAGTCAATAAAATATATAAAAAGCACAGAGGGGCGCAACTCTTAATACACAGGGAATATACAAGGGGGACTAGGGAGAGGAAGAGAAGAAAGAAAATCTACAAAGCTAATGACCCGCAAGGCAAGCCTAGCCTGTAGTCCAAGTGTAGAGAGTAAAAAGAAAAAAATGGAGGAGCTCCTTTCAAGACCTCGACGAGTCCTCGAAACATCTATTATTTTGCTCCCTCCAAATACACCACATAAATAATGAGGGACCATTTTCCAAACAACTGTGCTCCTCGTACGACCTCCCGTCCACCAACTCGCAAATAACTCCTTGACGAAGCGAGGCATAACCCAGCAAAGGCCAAACCGGGCAAAGAAGGCATTCCACAAACCACTCGCTGCCGCACAATGAATAAGAAGATGATCAACCAACTCCCCTTCTGATTCACATAACCAGCATCTGTTCGCCACAACCATGCCCCTCCTCCCAAGATTATCCAATGTAAGGATCTTACTACAAACCGCCGTCCAAACAAAAAACGACACTCTAAGAGGAGCCTTGGATTTCCAAACTCTCTTCCAAGGAAAAGAAAGAGACCTACAAGGCGAGAGAGCTCTATAAAAAGACTTAACCTCAAAAAGACCCTTGCACGAAGGCACCCACCACAACTTATCTTTCCCCTCCCCTCTCAGCTTACAAGCATATATGCACCTATAAAACAAGGCCAACTCCTCCACCTCCCAATCATGAATCAGCAAAAGTAAACTGGATATTCCATTGGATAGAACCATTAGAACGTTCTACATTATCTGCAATGGATGCCTCCTTCAATCTAGCAATGCTGTACAAGCCTAAAAACACCTCTTTGAGAGCCCTATCCCAACACCTAACATCATCCCAAAACCGAATTTTAGAGCTCTCACCAGGATCAAACTTGAAAAGCCTCCTAAAATTCTGCCACCCCATACAAATAAATTTCCACATGCCCACCCCGTGTGAGCCAGAAATGACTCCCGAGCGCCATTCCCCCCCAAACCGACCTATACTTGGCCACCAAAACCAATCTCCACCAAGCTCCCTCATAAGCAAACCACAACAGCCACTTCCCCAAGAGAGCTTGATTAAACCTTCTCATATTCCTAATCCCTAATCCACCCTCCTCAATCGGAGAACACACCTTATCCCATTCTACTAGATGAAACTTAAAATCATCCCCCCCCCCCCCCCCAAAGAAAGTCCCGCTGGATCTTCTCAATACGCTTAGCCACATCAACAAGGATAGGAAACAATGACAATATATAAGTAGGCAAATTCGATAAAGTAGTTTTAATCAATGTAAACCTACCCCACCTTAGAGAGATAGGACCTTTTCCACAGGCCAACCGCTGCGACATCAAATCCTCCAAACCCACCCACATTGCTTTGAGCTTAAAAGAGGCCCCCAACGGTTAACCCAAATACTTCAAAGGCAAATCACCAGACCCACAACCCAATAAACCAGCTAGCCGCCCTACATTATCCAAAGTGCCAGTCGGAACTAAAGTCAACTTGGACAAGTTGACCTTCAAACCAGCAACCGCTTCAAAGCAAACAAGAAGAGCCCCGATGTGACGGATTTGACTAGCATTAGCCTCGCAAAAGATCAAGGTATCATCCGCAAAAAGGAGATGGGAGACGATGACTCGATCCGGCTCACTAGTGCCCATAGAAAAGCCCGAAATCAGCCCCCTAGAGGTAAAGGCACCAAGCATCCTACTAAGCGCCTCCATAACCAAGACAAAGAGGAAATGAGAGAGCGGATCACCTTGACGAACCCCACGAGAGCTCCCAAAGAAACCGGAAGGAACACCATTAATCAATACTAAGAAGCGAGCAGACGAAATGCAATGCTTGATCCACGAGCACCATTTCTCTCCAAACCCACACCTCCTCAATAAGTAAAGAAGGAAGCTCCAATCAACGTGATCATACGCCTTCTCCAAATCCAATTTACACAAAACACCTGGTTCCTTGAATTTAAGCCTACTATCCAAGCATTCATTCGCAATGAGAACCGAGTCTAAAATCTGTCCCCCTTTAACAAAGGCATTTTGGGGCTTGGAGATGATCCTATCCATAACTCCCCTCATTCTATTAGCCAAAACCTTGGCAATAATCTTATAAACTCCACCCACAAGACTAATAGGGCGAAAATCCTTGATCTCCTTAGCCCCTTTAGTTTCCGGAATAAGAGAGATGAAAGTAGAATTAATACTTTTCACAAATTTACCTCAAGCATGAAATTTATCAAAGACCGCCATGAAGTCTCCCTTTACCACCTCCCAACAATCCTAGAATAACGCCAAAGATAACCCATCCGGGCCAGGGGCCTTATCCCAATCCATGCCTTTGATATCCTCCCTCACCTCCCTTTCCTCAAAGGGATCCTCCAAACTAGACGCCTCTTCACCATTTAGCATATCAAACTCAAGGTTATCTAACTGCAGTCTCCAGCTACGAGGCTCCAAAAACAAGGAATCATAGAAGTTGACAACATGCTCACTAATGCTAGCTAGATCAAAGGTAGACGAATCGCTCACAATCAGAGACTCAATGGAGTTATTCCTCCTATTAGCACTAGCTACCTGATGAAAGAACTTGGTGCACTTGTCTCCCTCCTTTAGCCACCTCACCATAGATTTCTATCTCCAACTAATTTCTTCTTGTAAAAGAGAGGCTTCCAAATCTAAAGCCAGTAACCTCCTTCTCTCCTCCTCAGATCTATCCAGGAACTCCAACTCCTCCACCCAAGCTTTATTTCTGGCCCCCACATTGCCAAACACCTCCAAGTTCCACCTCTTAATCTCCCCCTTAAGAGCCCTAAGCTTTTTAGCCAAGATAAAGCTCGGGGAACCCATGAAGGAGAAAGAAGTCCAATAATTTCTGACTTTATCCACAAAACCCTCCTCATTAAGCCACATATTAACTTCAATAAGCTCTTCCCATTCTACAAACAGCCCCTCAGCAGAATAATAGGCGCATGATCCGAACACACTCGAAGAAGCTTCTTCTGCAACAACACTGGATAGCTAAATTCCCACTCTGGGGAGACCAAGAAGCGATCCAGCCTAGACCATGACATATTATTAGACCAAGTAGACACCCCTAGCCAAAGGAAGGTCCATAAGGCCCTACTCCGCAGTAAACTCAGCAAAAGCAGCCACCGCTCTCCTCATTCTAGGTCCTCCTATCTCTCACTTTGAAGAAGAGTGACGTTGAAGTCCACCCCTATGCACCAAGGCACCTCCCATAAGCACATCAACCTTGCCAATTCCTCCCACATATGCCTTCTATGGATATCCCTATTTGGACCATATGTTCCTGCAAAAGCCCACTCTAATCCATCATCCACATTCCTGAAGGAGCAAGCTGCCACAAAATTGCCCAAGCAAACATCCACCTTAGAAACAGCCCTTCTATCCCACATTAGCAGAATTCCACCCAAGGCACCAACAAAAGCCACATGACACCTCCACATACAGACATCTCCACAAACTCTGCACTAAACAGACACTTATTTCCCTCATTCAACCCTCTCACATTCCACGACAAAATTTTATGCTTCATTACTAAATACTGCCTCCCTCAACCCAGCCAATGAAGAGGCCCCTTTCCCATGTTTCTCGACCACAAGCTGTCCCAAAACATCCACAAGCTTTCCTTCCTACCCATCACAAGACAAACCCGCAATCCCTCTAACTTCCATCACAAGCCTCAGATCCTTCGTAGCGGGAGATTCCTCCCCTGAGGAGGCATGTTAGTTGGTTTGGGGAAAGAACATTGTATCCAATTTGGGGAGAGGATGCATGTTTTCAATGTGGGAGATGTTACCTCTTCGAGCGTGATTGATTTATCTGCCATTGCTAGCCATGATGTGTCAACTTGTGTAGAAGAGAATGACATGCCTTGATCGAAACTAGAATTGTACCATTGGGAGGATCCCATTTTGTAGTGACTCAATTAGGGGAGTTAATTTGGGTTTTGGTTTACTAAGGACACTAGAAGGGTAATTTGAACTTTTGGGCGGACGTACGCTAAGTCTGACAGACATATACTGTTGTCTATAGTGTGGACGTACAGTGGGGACCACCGGACGTACGCTCTGCAAAACGTACAAGCGGACGTACCTAGGACCACCGGACATACGCTACTTTTTGAATACCTTCTAGTTAATACCTGAACGTATGAGGCAGCCTTTGGACCACTGGGCGAAGACCACCGGACGTATGCCCCTTTGGCCGGACGTCCACTGCTTTGCAAGGGAGTTGTTGGCAGCCCACTCCTATAAATACCCCCCTACCCCTCTAGTTTCTTCACTTGTTTTCAGACGCCCCTGGGCTGCCGGTGTGAGTTCCCAAAGTGCTGAGTGTGTTTTTTAAGCGTGTGTGAGGAGTTTGTGAATTTCGGAACGTTCGTGAGGCGAAACTCTTGCGATTTCATTTCAAGGAGGTAACATTGGATCCTTAACTTTTTAATACGTTGTTATGCTGCTCGTTTCATGCTTAGTTGTAGTTGCTAGCTTAGTTACGCTTCAAAACTCGTTTGGATTAGCATTTTCGTTAGCTTAGACTTGTTACATTGCATGAAGGTTATTAACTAGACTAGAAGGCTTTAAGATGTTTCTAGTAGCCCTATGAGTCGGAGAATAGGTGGGGGCAGTAGAGAGAAAATGAGGTTCTCTCTAAGAACCCACATAGCGGACATACGGTATCTTGCCGGATGTATAGCCCGTCGTGATGCGATAGGCGTACAGCCCCGATCCCAGACGTATGGTCAATGTGTGACAAGGAAACCATATTTTCAGCAAATGCCCCATAGCTCATATTTTCCTTACTTTAGAATTGTTTTAATTGAATTAAGACTAATAGAAGGTTTTCCACAAATTTGGAGAACCAAAATCTTTCGGAGTTTTCAGAAATGCTTATCGATCCAAGTAAGTTTTAACTCACATAATGCTCATTACTATTTTTCATGCACTGTACATCTATTTTGTGTATCGAGAAAACATGCATATTTTACAACTCTCACAGTTTATACTTATTACACATGAACTCTGTCATTTTGAGAAAAACGTTGTGCTGAATATGTTAACCAAGTAAGACTTATAAAATGACATGCATGTAAAATACAAATAAGATAATTTGCATCGTATAACATGGTACACGTAGTATTGGCCATGGGCTTACTATATGTTAGCTTTATGGTCAAATGTGTATGTTATACGGAGCTTTGGATCCATTGGTTTTGTGACCTTGGTGAAACTATTTCCAATGGTTCGGTCACTATAGGACGGACGTCATTAGTTGGTGTGAGCCACCCAAGGTCGGACTCGATCATGCCACTAATTTTTTTTTTTTTTATAAAGTAATAACCCATCTTATTAAAAGCGTAAGGCGCCCCTAGTATGCAAAGAGTATACAAAAAGATCACTTAACTAGAAAGGAAAAAACGAGTAAGGAAATCATCATAACTAATTGACAACGGCGACAAATGTGCTACTATCCAAAGATACAAAGTATGAAAGCACGAGGATAGAATGTCCTCAAAGGACCTCTCTAAATCCTCAAAGCACCCATTGTTCCTTTCTTGCCATAAGCACCAAAGAGGGCAAGTAGGCACCATCTTCCAAACCGCAGCACTCCTCCGCCCCCCCCGAAGACCACTAGCAGGCTAGCAAGTCAACAACACGCCTAGGCATCACCCAGGCCACCCCAAAGCGACTAAAAATGGCATCCCACAAAGTAGAAGCAACCTCACAATGCAAAAGGAGATGATCCACTGTCTCCTTGCTGCTCTTACACATGCCACATCTGTTTATCACAATACCTTGCCTCTTCCTAAAACTATCAAAGGTCAGAATTTTGCCTAGCCCCGCCGACCAAACAGAAAAACCTGCTCTCAGAGGAGCCTGCGTCCGCCAAACACTCTTCGAAGGAAAACTCCTTGCTACATTACAACACAAGGAATGATAGAGGACCTTAACCTTGAAGAGCCCCCTTTTGGAAGGAATCCACCATAAGTTATCTTCTCCCCCTCGCCTCTCTCTAGCTGAATCCAACACTTGAAAAAAAAAAAAGACACAAATATATCCAACTCCCATTCATGCGCCTCTCTAATGAAACTCACATTCCACTGAATTGAACCCCCCAACACCTCCCTATTATCCGCCACAGAGGCATCCTTCACACAAGCAATACCAAATAACACCGAAAAGGCAACCTTGAGCACCGTATCTCTACACCACAAGTCATGTCAAAAGCTTATCCTTCTCCCATCCCCTACCACAAGTCTAGTAAAGCATTTGAAAGTCTCCCACCCTTTCCTAATGTTCTTCCACAACCCAACCCCAAAAGCTCCACCAGGCTCAAGAGAGCACCATCCACCCCACAAGCTCCCAAATTTTGAGTCTACCACCACTCTCCACCAAGCCTCACTCTCAATCCCGTAACACCACAACCATTTCCCTAAAAGAGCTCGATTGAACAACAATAAATTCCTAATGCCCAACCCTCCTTCCTTAACTGGAGTGCAAACCTTCTCCCACTTCACCAAGTGAAACTTGAACTCTTCACCTAAACCACCCCACAAAAAATTGCTTTGAAGCTTCTCGACGTGCTTGGCGACACTCACCGGAATAGGGAATAGAGACAAAAGATAAGTTGGCAAGTTAGCCAGTGTACTCTTGATGAGGGTAACCCTCTCACCCTATGATAAGTACCTCTTTTTCCAGTTGGCCAACCGGTAATCCACCTTCTCTATAACATCATCCCATATATGCTTAGTATTATAAGAAGCCCCCAAAGGAAGACCGAGATACTTTACCGGCAAAGAGTCAATCCCACACCCTAAAATATCGGCTAACAAGTTCACTTCCTCCACATTCCCCACCGGAATTAACACCGACTTAGCCAAATTTACCTTCAACCCGGAAGCAGCTTCAAACAACAAAAACACACTTTGAATCCTTCTAACAAACCCCCTTGCACCGCTGCTGAAATCATCTGACTCAAAGCCTCCATCACAAAGACAAACAATAAAGGAGAAAGAGGATCCCCTTGTCTCAAGCCCCTGGAACTACCAAAAAAACCATTAGGAGAACCATTAACCAAAATGGAAAACCGCATCGAGGACACACAATGAGCAATCCAAGAGCACCATAACCTCCCAAAGCCGCACCTCCTAAGCATATACAGCAAGAAGCCCCAATTCACATGATCATACGCTTTTTCTAGATCCATCTTACAAATCACCCCTGGCTCCCCAGACCTTTGCCTACTATCAAGGCATTCATTAGCAATCAAAACTGGATCTAGAATTTGCCTACCCTTAATGAAGGCACTTTGCGACTCGGAGATAATTTTATCCAAAACTATCTTCAATCTATTAGCTAGCACCTTGGCAATGATTTTGTAAATACCTCTCACAAGACTAATTGGGCGAAAGTCTTTGAGCTCAACGGCCCCTGGAACCTTCGGAATAAGCGAAATGAATGAGGCATTGAGGCTCTTTTCAAACCTCCCCCCTGCATGAAGAGCCCCGAACACCTTCATAATGTCCATCCTCACAACATCCTAACAAACTTGGAAAAAAGCCATAGAGAACCCCTCGGGACCTGAAGCCTTGTTGCCATTCATCTTTGACACCACCTTTCTAACCTCTTCCTCTTTAAAATCTCTCTCCAACCAACCTGCCTCAACCTCCGAAATGGAATCAAAGGCTATCCCATCCACCTTAAGCCTCCACCTGCATTGCTCAGTAAACAAATTTTTATAGAACTCTACGATGTGCTCACTAATCTCTGCCTGATTAGAAGAAAGATGATCTCCAATCATAAGTGAATCAATAGTATTATGCCTCCTATTAGAGTTTGCAATAGAGTGAAAGAATTTAGTACACTTATCCCCCTCCTTCAACCACATCACTCTCGCTTTCTACCTCCAACTCACTTCCTCCATGAGAGTACACCTCTCCAACTCTCGGACTACCTCAACCTTCCTCACTAACTCCTCTTCATCCAAGGCCCTACTTTCCTCATGCCTGTCAAAAACCTGGAGATCTTATATGAGAATTCTCTTATTCCTTTCTATATTGCCAAATACCTCCTCATTCCCCCTCTTTAAATCCAACTTCAACGCCTTAAGCTTGTGAGCAAGAACATAACTCGGCATGCCTTGGAACACATAAGAATCCCACCACTATTTCACAAGAGCCACAAACCCATCCACTTTAAGCCACATGTTCTCAAACTTGAAAGACCTTCTTCCCCTAGACACTTCCCCCGTATCAAGAAGAATTGGGAAATGATCCGAACAAAGGCGTGGCAACCGCTTTTGCAAAATCCCCGGAAACCACTCTTCCAACTCAGGAGACACAAGAAAACGATCTAACCTTGACCACAAGGGCAGACCTTGAGTAATCGGCCAAGTGAAGCATCCTCCCGCAAGAGGAAGATCCATCAACCCTTGATCAAAAATTAACTCCGAGAACTCCATCATAGCAGAATCCAGACTAGCAGAACCTGGTCTTTCGCTGGGGAACCGAGTTATATTGAAATCTCCCCCTACACACCACGACACCTCCCACAAACATAGAACCCCGCCAACTCATACCAAAGAAGTCTTCTATCTCTATCAGAATTCGGACCATACACACCTGCAAACGCCCAAACCGATTGATCCACCACACCCCTGAAAGAAACGGCTAGAGTATAGGCCCCAACACAATCATCTACCTTCTCCACCACTCTATTATCGCACATGATCAAAATATCCCCCAAGGCCCCATTAGAATCCAAACAACACCAATCCACATGGCTCCTCCCCCATAAACTACGTACAATGTTGCGAAACATACCTAAGAAGATTACTCACCCTCAATCGTTTCTCCCTCTTATTCAACCCCCTCACATTCCAAGAAATAATTATTGGCTTCATAACACCACTACAGTACCCCTCCCCTTCCTATTACCACAATTAGAGCTCGCTTCTCTACAATCATAATTTATCGAGCTCTCCAAATTCTTGACCTCCCTCCAACCCTTTGCACCACTCCTTGAATCAACAGCCAATGAGCCCTTGCGGCGATCCTCATCCAAAAATGTCAAAAGAGCCAACAATTGCAATTTATAGCCCACATATGATATTTTCCAACAATAGGATAAATCTCGCTTGCACAATGTGTAACCCAATCCAAATAGGCCGCCTCATTCCCTGTAAACGGATCATAAGCATTCCGAGGTGCAAGCTTCTTGAATCACCTCCTCTGGAACCCATGAAACCAACATCTTGTCCCTAGCCGGAGAAGACTTTTCCAATAACCTCTAGGCCATAACAACCTGTTGCGAGCTCGCAGAGACCCTGTCTCCTTCAAGTTGATTGCTAAGGCAAAACTCTAACCTGATTAGACTCATCAGGAGAATACGACACCATCAAATTTTCCAAACCCACGAGAGAAAAACCCTCCACCATTGAGCCTCCTTCCATCAGCTTCTGGGGCAAACTTGCTGGGAGGACAGACAAAATTGACTCACCCTGAAGCTCGCCAGCCCCTTCTAAAGCTTCCAAACCAACAAGAGCTGCTTCGACCCCCTTTATATCCTTCTCCGGCAGCACACCGAGCTCCAGAGGAGAGACCAGTCCACCAAGCGCCTTTAACGATGCCGTCTGAGGATAAAAGCACACTGCCACGTGACCCAGGCCGCCGGAGACCTCGCCGGCCTCCACTGTGCCCATCTCCGACGAGCAGAACACCGAAGATGAAGCGCCCAGCTCACCGATCTGCAAACCCGAAAGAACCCAAACAACCCCACCGGAAAGCCCTCTGTCCACCTCTGAAGAATCTGGCAACTTCAAAATCAACCCATCCCCTCTGAAGAGTCGCGACTGCCGTAACCTTCCCCATCCTTCTTAGACAACAACGCCAGCACTACCCCGGCCTCTTCTGAGGAACCCAGTTCTCCGATCTTAGCTCCAGCCGTCAAAATCCTTTGAACTTTGACGGAGACAGCCCCGCCAGAACGCTCTCCATCCACAACCTCCTCCACCGACAAGACCCCATCCTTATTTTGTATGCCCAAATCACCAGTCATCCCTCTGGCAGGAGGGCCAACACGAGCCCAGGTGACCCCGCCTAAAATAGTGCCTGCCGAGGACGCTCCTGAGTCCCCTATCTGTCGCACGTTTGTCTTCCCCAAAGTGCATGGACTGAGTCTTCTCCCACTGAACCCAAAGCAACCCAGGCCTCTAGTCTAGCCCACACCTGTCTTACGCTTAAAATAGGCCACCTTTTTTTTTGCCTTGAACCTAGCCAGATTTCGTGGGCCTTTTTTCTCGTCACCAATCTTCTCCTTACCTTTTATGCTCTTAACCTAAGAAACAGGCAAGCCCACTCCCTGTCCCAGCCCACTTATCTCCAGGTTGCTAAGTATCATATCAATCTTCCCTAGCCCCACTTCTATCTCCTTTTTCAACTTACAAAACGTATCTCTTACGTGTAATAATTCACGACTAGCACCTAAATAGGCCTGTCCATCATTAATACTAGCGTCCACACATCCCTTCAGCTGCACAGCACCCTCACATCCCTTCTGCATCTCAATCCCACTGCTCAATGAAGCCCCCCACACCGGAATTTTCCAATTGCCTGCCGGCGCCATAGATGGTTTCCCCGTCTCTACCCCCACCTTTGAGATCCCCTTTCCAACGCCTACAGGGCCTCTACTCATTGGAATATAATTCTTCGATGGAGCTCCAAAAGGTTTGACAGCTTCTTGGGCTAGTTTGCTCGTCCCGGCAAAGCATTCTTTCAACCACAGCACCCTAGCTATCAACTCTGGATGAGAACCAAAGCACTCTTCCGAAGGGTTCATCGTCAATGCCATCACCTCCACATAACTCCTTTCCTTCACTCCTTTTTCTTTCTTCCCGTTAATGACCTCACAGAGAGAATCGGTAGCCCAACGTAATTCCAACAAGAACTGATCCCACCCTTGACCAAACCTTCCTTCTGGCACGATGATATTGCCACATCTCCTCCTACCATCAAACTCCTCCACTGTCAAAAAACCCCATGCCTATTTGATCGCCTCTGAGCAATTACCCGTGGATACCCGACTCTCGACTGATCCCAGAAGACCTCTAAACTCTTCACAGCCACCATCTCCTCTACAATACGCACCAACCAGACCAACTCGTCCTTCTTCAAAAAAATCGACCGTTGCTTCCCGTTACTTCTCTCAAACAATCTCACTCCAGACGCCCCTCCCTTGACCAATAATTCAAAATCCTTGGACTCCACTAACCACTTTCTTGAGCCAGCCATGACTAAGACTAAACAATCTAAAGAAGAGTCACTCAGACAACCCTCACGCGCCACCCACTCACCACCCAAGCAGCCGGATGAGGAGAGAGAAGAGTGCTTCAATGTTGTTTTGCTACTAATGTTACGTACAGTATGTTATGCAATGGCTGGGACACTAGCATTGTATTATAGGTTCTTCGGGACAGCATCAACCCTGCTGAGAAGAGGTAATATTTCGGGTAGATCATACTGTTGAACTATGGCTGTTGTTTACATCGTATGCATATATCATTACTATATACATATCACACATAAATAAGCTATTATGATGGAACTACTTTTTCTTATTAAATATCTGAGTTCATTACTAAACTGGCATAGGTGTTATCTGCGTTAAAAATCACTAAGTCCTAGACCTATCCTTTTTATTTGTCTTTCCCCCATCATTACGAATAATTGCGTAGTTTAGTTGCACTAGACGAAGATGCTGTCAAACACTACTTAGATGGTTGCTCAGGACCTGATACGGGAGATCTTTGAGAATATGGATCCCGTTTGGCTTAGGACTATGTGGGAAGATGGAGGATCTGCCCGCGCGGACATGATAGAAATTTTGATTTCACTAGCTTTGCTTAAACTTAAATCTAGGCTTTGATCTATTGATTTTTTATGAACTATGTTGACAGTTATTTATTTTGGGATGTATCTATTTTTCTGCTGATGGTCTAATGATCAATACATTTGGCGACTATTTATGATATCATGATGATGTAGTACTTTATCTCTGGTATTACTGTGTGATGTTTCAATTACTGTCTCTTAATCCCATAGTCTTGGTGAAGTCTCCATTGTAGTTTTCTCGTTACGACGAGAAAAGTGATTTTCCAGAGGTCGTGTCCTGAAGGGACATGACTGGAATGGCGCACCGTGGGATCAATTACTAGTTAATTGATTTGCCCATCAGGCGGGGTGTCACACATTTTCTATAAGCCTCTAAGCTTTTCCACCCACGGTGCAAATGCTAATTCTAAATGTAGAGGGACAACTTCAAGTTGGGTCTAGTAGAAGGTGAAGGACTTTCGCCATTATGTCAATTTATTGTGATAGGGGTTTGAAGAGGATCTTATGGTTTTGCTTAAAGCCATTAAAAGTAGTCTTCTCTAAGAGTGGGCATCCAATTCCAAACCATCCAATTCTTTCAATTATGATTCTAAAGGTTTAAGTTCTAGTTGTTGCAGAGTTAAGGGAGGGGTCAGTAAATTATTTATGAAGCCTAGGTTGTACTCCTGAAATGTACGAGAGTTGAATGAGAGGCATAAGTGCCTTAAGAGAGAAATGTGTGTAGAGATTAGAAGGCAGATGTTATTTGTATCAAGGAACCTAAACTAGAAAATGTCTTGTAGCATTGAGCAGAGCATGCGGGGTTGCCATCATGTGGATTGGTATTGTTTGGATTTAAGGGGCTGCGACAGAATTTAATCATGAGGGATAGGAGAGTGGCAGAAAAAATTGTGCGTGCAAGGGAGTATACTGTTGCATGCACTTTAGAAATGTTGGAGACCAATTTACTTGGGCTTTTGTAGCTGTTTATGATCCTAACACCGACAACGATAGAAGTCCTTTATGGGATGAATCGACTAGTTTGATTAGTTGAAAGAATTTGCGGTGGTACATTGGGAAAGATTTCAATGTCACTTGTTTTCTTGGTGAAAGATCGGGTGAAACCTATTTTTGTCCATCTACGATGGAGTTCTCAATTTCATTTTTGATCAAGGTCATGGACTTTCCTCTTGTAGGCAATTCACTTTTGTTTGCGGACAACACTTTATCTTTTGCAAGGCAAACCCATCTCATCTTTGGTACTTGCATTGTTTGTTCTTATGTTTCAAAGCTATCTCAAGTTTGAGAATTAACTTGACAAAATCATAATTGGTCCTTGTTGGCAATGTCAATATTATTGATGAGTTGGCTAGTACTTTGGGTTGTATGGTCTCTTTTAAGAACAAATCTATTTTGCATGGAATTATCGAGAAGATAGAACATCGATCGGTTGGTTAGAAGAGAATATATTTGTCAGAGGGTTGGAGGACTACCACGATTAAGAGCACTCTATTTAATTTGCATACTTTGTCTCTTTTTCCACTCCCTATAGATGTCCCCAATCACATAGAGAAGTTACAACGGGAATTATTGTGGGTGGTGTTGGTGAGGAGTGTTCACATATCACCCAAGAAGCTGGACTATGATAAGTTCTCCAATATCTGACAAGGAGTTGGGGGTACGAAATTGACTTATGTTCAACTAAGCCCTATTGGGGAAGTGGCAATGACAATGTGCATGAGGGGGCTCTATGGGGCGTGGTAGTATATCTTAAAATAAGGCACCCCAAGTGGGTGTTCTAATGAAGTTCATGCCATACTAGATTTAAGGTGGGTGACAGCTCGAAGATTAAATTTGATGGTATGGGGATCAAACCCTTAAGGTAGCCTTTCCTTAGGTTATTCAGAATTACTCGGTTTAAGGATGCTTTTGTGGCTGATCCTTTGAAATTTTCTATTGACTTTCATCAGTGGAACGTTAATTTTATATCAAGAGCAGTGCATGATTGGGAGATTGTAATTATTGTAGTTTTGAATACCGTGAGAGGACAGTGGTTGAACAACTAATGGACAGATGCCATTGGCTGTTTTCAGTTTTCTAGCTTTCATGTTTTTTAGATTTTTGTTTTGTTCTTCGTTAGGTGTTTCTCTTGCACACTTCTTGTGTATTTGAATTGCACCTTTGCACTTTTTAATGAGTTCCATTTCCTTATAAAAACAGCATATTTATTAGAGTTGGCTCAAGAGTAAACCATTAACTATTAGAAGGTTTTTCTACCTTCTACAGTTTGACTCTTGACATTTGACTCTCATAGCCTAATAATTTTTTATAGATAATCAAAATTTTTTATAAAAAGCGTAAGCGCCCCAAAGCATACAAGAAGTATACAAAAAGGACGCAAAAAATAGAAAAAACTAAGAAAAGTAAGAACCCCCAAACACAAAATAATAACCTTACTAATAGTGTTATTCAACTCTCAACTCTTCCCCTTTTTTCTTTCATCGTCATTCTTGATTCTCTTGTCTCCAAATGGCAACAAAATAAGTTTTCCCCATTAATCATATCTGTAGTACACTAGGTTCACCATGTTCTCCAAAATCAAAGTTCCAAGACATTTTAGGGTTCGTTTGATAAAACTTTTTAGACGGTGCTTTTTGCTTTTGGGTTGTGATGTGATATAAAAGTGAAAATAGTTTTGAATGTTTTGTGTGTTAAGTTATTTGTTAATGCTTTCTTTTTATAAAAAAAGCATAAGGTTGTCCCAAAAAGTGTTACCAAACAAGCCCTTTAATGTTTTCCTTTTGATTGATAAGATTACACCTCCATCCAACCATTTTCCCAAGTTAGGCAAAGCTAAAGACCCATGACTTCTTTTAATGCTTTTGCTTAACATTGTAAGCTTTTTAATGGAATTGCAACTCTTACACATGCTAATCAATTTATTTCAATTATTTAATCCAATGAAATAATTTAAGAATCAGTACAATGATTATAAAAACTGGCCTCAACCCAGAAAAAGACATTCCAAGAAAAGCTGGCAAGGGTTTTTCACAAGTACCCAAACAACAAGATCACATCAGAAGCCATGTCAAACAGAACATCCTTTATAAACTAATTTCAAGATAAAATATATTTGGGAAGTAAGGCTAGAGGCAGAATTCAATAAAAATTTATTAAGTTATGCTAGATGTGTTGGGAATCGTTGTGGCAACAATGCAAAGAATCATAGCATTTCTTAAATAAACAATAAGTGAAAAGAAGCACATATATGGACACTCAAGTCAAACCCCAAGGAGTAGCTCAATCAATTAGGGATCAAGCCTTATGAAATAAAAGTCACTAGTTCGAATCTCCCCTTGGGGCCAATTACTTTAAAAAGAAAGGAAACTGACGACTATCAAGGTATCATACGGACCTGCCAGAAAATAAAATTGGTACCAATAGTTTGAGAAACAGCTTCATTTGCCCATGTATCGCGATTAAGCTTCACAAAGCAATATAATAATACTGAATGAGTATGCTGAGATATAAAAACAATAAAAACAAAGACAAAATAGAGTATTAAAAGACTACCATATGAGAGCTGAACTCCTTGGTTGATTGCAAGTTAACAAGGAGCCATTTGTCCTCAACAGAAGCAGCGTCTTTTGCCTGCCTTTGCAGATAAGTGTAAAGAAAGCAACTTAGTAAAAGCACTGAAATAGATCAAGATCAAAGATCCAGGTTTACAGCCCCTAAAGATAATAACAAAAGACTACTATCTTTACACAAAAAACTAGTATTACTTGAATCCGAATACAACTAGTGATGATCACTCATCTGTTATAAGATTAACTTCTATAGCATGCAATGCAAGCATGCACACGTACCTTTTCAAAGGGCCCATGGAACATCAAATGAAAGGGAGGACGATATAAAGAAGCAAGATTATCTCGAGGATTATCTGATGTAGATGAAGCGCCCTGGTCCGATTCCCAAACCTCAGGCCGTTTCATTTCCTCATCAAAATTACGGAATGCAACTAATGAACTTGGTTCACGAGATGCAATTCCCATCCTTGATGCTCTATATGAAAATGTCAAATAAATTACACAATTTAATGAATGGATAATGAATAAACTGGTCCAAGATGCAACAAATAAAACAAGAACAGCATGTCAAGCTGCAACTAAATAACAGGAAAGGTGCACAAAGAGTATAATAGAAGCAAATAACAAGCAAAAACATAGCAGCTGGAACACATCACATACCAACAAATTTGCATGTGTCACACACAAATATGGCTTGAAAACAATAGCATGTGTCCAATGTTTCTAACAATTTAAAAAGAAAAAATCAAATTTTAGACACAATTTGAATTTGGATACAATCATGATAAGATAGGATACAGTCATGACACAAGAAGGATACTAGTACCACTTAAATTGGAAAGTAGGAAACAAAAAAAAAAGGGGAAACTTCACTAACCCCCCTGAAGTTTGGTCATTTTTGCAAATACCCCCTTAACGTTTAAAAATTCTCACTTACCCCCCCTAAACTTTCAGTTGCTCTCAATTTGACCCATCCGTATAAATTAGGGCACAAAATTTTAAAAAAAGACCAAAATACCCCTGATTTTCATTTAAAAATAAATAAAAAACATTTTGGCAGTTGAAATTTTAAATAGTGAATTTTAAACGATGACTTTTGTATAAAATTCCAACTTCTAGATATTTTTTTTATTTTTTTAAAAATAAAAATCAGGGGTATTTTGGTCTTTTTAAAAAATTTTGTGCCCTAATTTGTACGGATGGGTCCAAATTGAGAGCAATTGAAAGTTCAAGGGGGTGGTAAGTGAGAATTTTTTAACGTTAGGGGGGTATTTGCAAAAATGGCCAAACTTCAAGAAGGGTTAGTGAAGTTTCCCCCAAAAAAAAGGCCCTATATCCCTTTCTTTTTTTTCTTTTTTTGATAAGTCAATAGAATACATCAAAAGCACAAAGAGGTGCAACCCATAATACACAGGGAGTATAAAAGGGGGATTAAGGGGAGATAGAGAAGAAAGAAAGGAAATCTACAAAGCTAATGACTCGCGGGGCAAGCTAGCCTGTAGTCCAAGTATAGAGAGGAAAAAGAAAAAAATGGAGGAGCTCCTCTTGAGACCTCGACGAGTGTTCAAAACATCTATTGTTTCACTCCCTCCAAATACACCACATAATACAATGAGAGACCATTTTCCAAACAACAGCGCCCCTCGAACGACCTCCTATCCACCAACTTGCAAATAGCTCCTTGACGGAGCGAGACATAACCCAACACAAGCCAAACCGTGCGAAAAAGGCATTCCACAAACCACTTGCTGCTGCGCAATGAAGAAGAAGATGATCAACCGACTCCCCTTCCGTTTCACATAACCAACAATCTCTCTCTTTCACTCTTCTCCTCCTAACTCTCACAATCAACCAAAGTCGCCAATTTTAATGACTATGTCCATGGGTCAAGACTCGTCATGATGGATTTTGCTAGCACCATCTGCTTTTGCATCCATCCAGTCTCATACAACCACCAAACACTGCCTCACTCTAGGCCTTTCATACCACTCACCTCTTGATTCCTTTGTTTTTTTCTTCTATTGTTGATTTTAGTTGAACTGTTTAAAGATAGTTGTAAAACATTGTAGGTTATGTCTTCAGAGAATATGAACTCTTATTCTATTAGCAAGTATGCAATTAGTGATTCAGATGATCAAGCTCCTTGTTGGATATATATCACTTAATTGGAAAAAACTCACTCCAATATCTCTTGTCCAAACTACATTAACCAATCAATTAGGAATGCCAGCTCACAGTCCAGCCAATATGCAAGTTGTAAACATATATTGCGGTATCTTAAGGATACAATTGGCCATGGCCTCTTTGAGTTAGGTCTTAGGATAGTCTTATAGCCTTCTTTGAGCTGATTGAGCTGGTTGTCCTACTACTCATAGTTAAATGATTTATGTCTCAAGATACAAAATAATAGCCAATAGAGCACTAAGCACTTGCAATTACAGTTTCTAAGCTATTTTTGTGATCTTATCTTTATTTTTTTTTGGATAAGTAATGTTGTATATACCAAAAAAACCCAAAGGGCACAACAAATTACAAAGTAATAGGGCGCCATCCTCAAACCCTAATAGCTCAAAGGCCACTAAATATACAATATGTATACATAGGGACCCAACCAAAAACCCACAAAACAGCCCCTAGAACCCAAGAAGACAAAACCCCCAAAGTATTTGAACCTCTAAGACCCAACAACCAACCCTATCAACCCCAAACCCCTACTACACTTCAGGGGGAAAAGAGAAATCATTATTAGACCCTAAGAAACCCCGCCGACGCTGACCCTTCACTAGAGATACGGTGCAGTCCAAATTTTTGAGCTCCCTCATGCCCCTAACCTTAGGGGTAGAAACTTCAAAAGAGGCCTTCCGCGAATCCAAAAGCACCGCTTTGGAATAGCCCTTCGCCCCCACCTAGATATCAACCACAGCCTCAGCCAGCAACTCTTTGTTCTTGTGCAGCTGCCTGGCGACCTTCTCCTTCACCCTCCAGGAATACACCACTTGCGACATAGACGTGGATGCCGCCGAGGGAGAAGAGCCAACCTGAGACACCTCCGAAATCGGGGAAGAAACAGAGCCATTCACCGGAGCAGCCTTGCAGCCCAGAGAAGAAGGGGCCGGCGAAGGGGATCTCGGACCTAGAAATCCTCGCCTAAGCAAACCCATCGCCTAAGCAGGGTTCCGAACAACCTCAGCCTAAGTACTCACCGGAGATGTCAGCTCAGAAACATTCAACGACCCATCCTCGGCCGGACACCCAACAATCGACTCATCCCTAACTGTACCCAGAGGAACGTCCACCACAGGAATCTCAAGAGCACTCACCGGAGGAACCTCAAGAGCACCCACCGGTGGTATCGGCTCCCCCATCGAAGGCCCATCGCCGTCCGACTCGCCCACGCAAATCTCGCACACCAGCAACATAGACAGCGGAGAAGACTCGCCCAAACAAAGGGCTACATTATCCTCCAACATTTCATTGTGATATTTAATGCTTCTCACTTGGCCGTTGATATTGTTGATTTTTTTCATGATTTGGTGGTTAATTGTAGTCTCCATTTTAATTTCATACCTGCCTGCTCAAATGGCTAATATCTTTATCAAAGGCAAACCCTTTTACCTTTGCTACTTAGTGTTTCAAACCATTGTCTCCTTCAACCATTAGTTTGCAAGGAAGAAAAGGGAATAACAGAGTAATCCAAGCCCATAATTCATGGAATCAAGATACCCAGCATTCATAGGAAGATATTATCCTCATTGATTTTCATTTGACTTTTGTATATATTTTATTATTTTTATTTTAACATGTACAAATTCCATATGTGCAAATTCACACCAGAGATCAATATAAAATACATGATTTTCCCTTATAAGGTCAAAACACTTCCTGTCTTAATTATTGCTTTCACATTACTTGATTTTTTTCTCTTTAAAACTATGTATCTATGGACTGCTGATTATGTGTCTCCTCTAATGATTAGTTTTAGTGATTCCCTTATTCTTTTTGCCGTTTTTAGTTAGGTGGTTCCTTTTGTATACTTCCAGTATACTTAGGGGGCGCCTTTATGCTTTTAATGAAATTGGTTGATTACTTATCAAAAAAATTATTTTTGAAGGAAAACGTTAAATAAACCTAACACCTAAAATAAAATCAAATTATGTTTTACAATTTAAATGTTAAAAAGTAATAAAGTAGCCCCCCACCAAATGTAACAAAAAGGCCACTTATTTTTTTATATTCCTATAATATTCCTATTCTTTTAACAAATAAAATAATAAAATAATTGTAAAAAAAAAAACTAAACAATTTTTAAAAAATACAAAAAAAAAAAAACAATGGGCTAGTAAATACAAAAAAAAATGGAATAAATAAATATTCGCCCTTTTTTTTTGTTGGGTTTTTTTACAATTAGTTTAATATTTTATTTGTTAAAAGAATAGGGGTATTATAGGAATATAAAAAAATAAGTGGCCTGTTTGTTACATTTTGGTAGTTTGGGGGGGCTACTTTATTACTTTTTGAACATTAGGGGGCTAAATTGTAAACGGCTGATAGTTTGGGGGGCTTTTTTATATTTTCCCCTAATCTATTAGTTGTCCGATCCATGATGAACCCTCATTTATAAAGAATTATAGTATCATCTTATACATATCGTATCATGACCATGTCCCATAATGATATTGATGATTCCTAGACAATTTCTTTGTGCAACATTGTCCACCATTTGAGTTACCACACAAACATAACAAATGCAAACTGGAGTTGGTAAAAAAGTTATACAAAATATCGTCCTCAACATCTCTAGCATAACAAATTCATTAGAAAAATTGTAATAACCACATATACGACCATAATTATCAAAAAAAAAAAAAACCACTACTGCCAAAACTTGAACGGACCAATAGGAAAATAAATCTAAAATATTTACAAACATGACACAAATAACCTTGAGAGAAAACAATAAGGCATGTTTAAGCCAATCATCCATTTCCTGAACTTCATCAACATACCTCATGTGCAGCATGCCAACACTAAAGAAAGAACAGTAAGGATAATGGTAAATTGACGAAATTATTATATGCAACTCGACTGACAAATGAATGTCATGATGCCTTGCTGATGCAGATGCAAATGTAAAGCCAAATTAAATTTAAGGAGATTTCAAAAATGGCAACAGAAAGGAAAACTGGTTTATGGCATTTGATTAAGAGACCAAAAAAAAAAAACATAGCATTGATTGGCAACGATGAGGTATTGACAAGAGTCAAACAACTTTAAAAATAATTTTTTCTAGTAAGTAATCGAATTCATTAAAAACCAAAGGGCGCACCCAAGTAATCGAAGATAAAATAAATTAATTAATTAATTAAATTAAAAAAATAATAATAATTCCTGCACATGATATTGTACAGAAATATCTCAACTTGAATGATAAAGGAATGCAGGAAAAATAAAGCATACCCATACAACATTGCATCATCATAAAGAGCCTCCCTTATAACAGGTAAAGGGGGGCGCACTTCATCTCCTTCATTTTGTCCGTCATTTTCATTTACCATGTCCCTTTCCAAATTACTTAGTCAATAAACAAAAGTGAATGTCAAAACATAAAACAATAAAGTAGAATTTGAAAAACTGAAATTAATATGTTAGCTAAATTTCTTCACTTACCCAGCATTTTGATAAGCCAAATAATTCGTATCTTCTGCTGGAGGAGAGTGTGAAGATGTAACCACTTGCCCACCATCATTACCCACAAAGAACAGCTGAATAGCCTCATCAAGCTTCCAACTTGTGGCCTGTTCCAAGAAGACTCCACCATTGAGTTCCATAAAACGACATACTAATGCTTCGTGAATTAGAGGATATTGGAAGTCAAGAAAACAAAACAGTTTCTATAGTTCGAGAAACTAGAGTTGTGCTCATTTAAGTGTTTTGAAAAGCCTTTTTTTGTGTTTTGATTCAAAAACGTTTTTAACATCATAGAAAGTTGAGAAACATTTTTGGTGGAGTCCGTATTTGAAAATTATTTTATGAGGGGTCCACTTAAGAAATTTGGTAAACTTTTTGAAGAGTATTATATGTTTAAAAAAGACACTAAACATGCTTATTTTGACAAAACACGAGCTGATTTTTCAGGTGTGAGATTGAGTTCTTACTTATTAAAAAAAAAAAATACAAAATAAAAGAGAGAGGGAGAGAGAAAGTGGTTGCAGCCACTCTCAACATATGAGGGTAGTGGTCACACTGCCACCTCTGTTCTATTGGAGTGCTCAAGCAGCCACCCCAACATCTACCAAGATAGATGTTTGCTGCATGACGACCCTCTCCTCTATTGGTGTGGCTGAGCGGCCACCTCTCTATTTTTTTTTTTCTTTTTTAAAGCAATAAGTTAGCCTCCACAATTGAAAAACCAAGCATCTGTTTATTCAAAATATTCCCACAAGAAGTTGTAAGAAGTGTTTTAGAAAATGTGTTGTGTTGTGTTTTGTTTTTTGAAAAGTGTTTTAAGTTCTGTTTTTTGTAACGTGTTTTGTGTTTTGAAAAGTTAATCATTTCTTAAATGCTTTTAGAAAAATGTGCTTTTGTTTTTGGTATTAAATAAAAAAAGAACAAAACAAAATAAAACAAAACAAACAAACAAAAAAACCAGTATTTTCAAAAGTATAACAAACGTTGCCTAGATAACCAAACATACACTAAAATTTACAACTAATTTCTATCAATTAAAAGTGTCCAACAAGGGTCCTGAATACTAGTATATTTTACTCAACTCAACACAGCTTAATCCCAACCAGCCACTAACAAATGTTTTAGGAAATAGTTAGTTGAAGCTACACGAATCTTCTTCATCATTCAATCCTATCTATGGCCAAGATCATACTCCCTGCCACCTCTCTATTTATGATAAGATTATTTATTTTATGCCTCCCTCCAGCCCTTTTCACTCTTCAACATTAATCATCATCCAAAATAAGTAAACTCATTTAATAGTTAATATTTTCATTGAGATATTTTATCAAGAGAGTTCATGAACCAAAAATAGATGAACTAAAGGGATTCCTCAATGCCGATATATATATTTCAATATGCAGACAACCGATTTTGGGCGTGCAACATCTCAATCTTTGAATCTCCAAAATATATAAAAATGACAATATAACCATCTGTATGCTAAATGCCCACATAACCTTTTTTTTTTTTTTTTACATGTCCAAACAAGGGAACATCTCCATCTTTGAATCTCCAAAATATATAAAAATGACAATAGAACCATCTGTATGCTAAATGCCCACATAATTTTTTTTTTTTTTTTTTACATGTCCAAACAAGGGAAGGAGGAAGGAGGATTCGAACTGGTGACCGAGGCTTAGTTCATAGCCGATTGAGGTACCCCTGGAGGACAATGCCCACATAACTCAGCTACACGTTAATATCTAAAAGAACCTTGATCAAACTATTCGGACACTATGTCCTATTAATTATCAAATTTCTTATTCTCAATCGATGAAAACCAGACACCAGTAATGCTTATACGTATTACCGAATCCAGAACAACAAAATCAAACTCCAAATCTTCCATTAGCCCATCCAAAAAAAAAAATCACAAAAAACACAAATTTTCACACACAAAAACCAATACAACCCCATATCCATTGCCCATATCATACAACCCCAAAAAAAGCACCTAAATCAGAAATCCCGACAAAAAAAATCCACCGATTCAGTCCCAGAGTGCCAAAGTGGCAAACTTGATCAAAGAAATCAGACAAAACATAAAGTCGTGACCTGCAAGAACTGTGTGGCGGTATCGGCGGTCTGGCCAACGGCGATCTCCAAAAAGGACGAGACCATGCTCTGCTTGTCAGTCGCGGAGAGCACCCCCTCCATAACTCTTGAGCTCTGTCTAGGGTTCCAGATTTTGACACCCAGCAATGCCGAAAATATTACTTAATACCTCTCCCTCGTACTATATCTATCACGGAGAGGGACTCTTGGTTTGCTTAGAATACAGCTACTCTGAATTTCTGAAGAGTGGGGGAGAGGCGTTGTTGGATGTATTTACGGATTTAACCTTTGGGCTTATGCAAATACAGTGGGCTTGGGCTGTCTTGCGGATTCCAAAGAAAGCCCAAATCGGGATCAATTTCACTAGTCCCATTAGGAAGATAAATCAAGTTTGGGTTGTAATTGGCCGATATCTCCAAAAGGGAAATGTTAGAATGTAATAAAATATTCATATTTAGTCCATAAAAATCTATGTGGTATCTCAAAAAAACATTTTAGAATATCTTTGCAGTGAAAAAATAACCCACAATGCAATAAATGAAGGATGTCACATAGACTTTTATTGGCCAAATATTGATAGTTTATTGTATTCTAGCATTTCCCTCTCTAAAATCCATCCCAAACTCAATCAAGCCATGTCACCACACTTTTTATATAATAAAATTATTATTATTATTATTTCTTAAGTGTCATATCACGTAATGATGTTCTTGTAGTCCATTTAGTTTCTAGTTGCCTTTGAGAAAATGAAGGAGTAGAACATTGGAATGTAACATTCAATTAATGGAAAATGAAAATCCCCATGCTCTTGCTCTTAATTACTGTGAGAGCCCCAATTTTTTAAAAAAATATATACTGTGAGAACCCCAATTTTTTTAAAAAAATCAATTTTTTAAAAAAATATATATTTTTTTTAAAATAAAGTACATGACACATGACAAGATTTCATTGGTCCACGTGTTATTCCATTAAGTCAACTAACTATCAATAGATGAAAGGACTAATTTGGTCCTTTATCAAAAACTCAGGGCCTCTCCTATTATAAAAATCAAACTCTAAGAGAAAAAAAATAAAAAAGTAAAATTTTATGGGGGTTTTTAGTATATAACCCTAAAAATAAAAAGCAAAAGTTCGATATGCTTGTTCATGAACTAAATGAAGATTTACAATTGATAAACTAATTTAAATTTTCTTATAATAGCTCCCAAATGGACTTGTTGAATGAGTGCGAAGATGAATATTTGATTACACATATTCCAATTGATGATGCTCTACCCCTCCAACTTAGCCTTTCATTTTTCCTCATAAGTAGATTTTGTTTAAAATAATTTTAGATGGTGCATAAAATTCTTATTGATACAAAATAATAACAATTCAAAAATTAACAAGAAAATAAATAAATTACAAGAGATGAAAAATTAGAGTATTCAAAGATCTCATAATAATATAGAATCACCTAAAAGTGTTATCCTTAAAGGTTAATTTATGCCTCTCAGAGTATATAACTCGGTGCGATCGGATCTCGTAATATACAACCTCTCATAATTAGATTATAGAGTCTACCTTCGTTAAGGACACACGTCCAAAAACAAATACTAATAGAACAACTCAATTGTCAAAGAGAATGAGGGACTTCAAAAGTGTTTTTTTAAGAAAAGCTAATAATAATAATATATAGCTTCATGCCTTGAAGCAAAGTGTTTTACAACACACTGGTATTGGAACGAAAAGAATTGATCTACCAAATGTTCTTTGCTAAACTTCATTTATAGAAGAGAAAATTAGTTTACCAATTAATCCCAAAAGTCAAGAAAGCAGTAAATGACCAATGGTCAAACCGTTTTGTATTTTTCTCTTCCAAGCAATAATCAAAACGTTAGAAAATTGATGTACAGTGATCAAAAGGTCAAACGATAGCATCACCATGTGGTTAAAGCAAATATAAGGTTTGTAAAAGAAGTTTACTGACCCAACGGTCAAAACCTCAAAACCAATTAAAACAGAGTTTTGTTTTCCTTTCATAAAAACTCTTGAAAAGTTTTAATATCAAATGGAAACATGTTTAAAGCAATTTTAATGACTAATGATTAAAAAATGTTTTGCTTAAAGCAATTTCGATAAGTGCTCTCAGCTTGCACGTTGGATGGCACATCAGAACGGGCTCATGGCTTTCTCATCAGATGGGCATCAAGACGGGCTCATAACAAGACTGTGATTTGTTCTTGATTACTCCGTTGGATGGCACATCAAAATGTCGACGTGAAGGGACTAAGTTATTGTAACGACTCAAGGAAAAACAATAGCCACATTTGCGCTACCACCCCAAAAGGACTAGTCAATTTGGAACTTTCTTATAATTCAGTTTCACCTAATAACTAAGCAATGTGGGACTTAACACCCATGACCATCTTTGTAAATTACCCACTTTATGTGGGCTTCTTCTCGTCTTCCCAATATGGGACCGGGGTATTATAAACTCCCTTTCTTAAATTCTTGACGTCGGGTCAGGGCCACGTCATGCAATACTCCAATACCACATGACCTGGCATTATTAGGTGGCTCTGATACCACACTATCTCCTTGCGAAAATAGTTTACGAAAGCATGATACTTGGATAGCCAATCCATGCCTAAAATAATATCAAACCCACTCATCTCAAAGACAACAAGATTCACTGGCATGATGATAAGAGCCAAATATTACATATTTAAACTCCTTAATTTATATTAATTAATCATTTAACTGTGTCGTTATCTAATGTTTTATTTTAGATTTGTATTTTAATGTTTTGTAGGTTACTGAAGAGAAACTGCATCTTAAAAGGGAAAAATTGCAAAGTCTTAGAATAAAGCAAACTTTGAGAAGACCTAGAAGATGTGGTTAAGTTTAACCAAATCAAAGAAATGATAAAATTGGAATTTCCCTAATTAGAAATAATTTTGGATTGGATTCAAATTCAAATTCAAATTCCGCACACGTCTTAGTATGTTGACCATAATTTCTGCTCAAATACCAGATTGAGGTGATTCAAACGGCAGTGGAAAGCTAACTCAAAATGCTATAGTTTATTGTGAAATAGAGGATTTTCCTAATTCAAACCTTTACTATGCCAAAATCGTTCCGTAATATGAAAACGCAAATTTGAACGAATCTTATCCCAATTTCAAACTTCTATTTGGACTAAGAGACTGACCACCGAATTATCTAGGTTTACTAGGGCTTCTAGGATTTCTCTAAGCCTATAAATAGACCTCTTTACATTCAAGAAAGATAGACAAGCCTGAAAACAAAAATTCATAGCTTTTCTCTTTAGTTAGTTTAGGATTTATTTTTATGTCGGGCTACTTCCCAACTTGTAACGCCCCCAAAATTAGTCTCGGCTAATCCGGTGGAGTCACTGGCAATTCACCCATTTGAGCCAACTTGTGACAAAATAGATAATCACTCTTATAAAACGTTAGAATAAATGTAAAGGAATGTGAATAAATTTGAGTAACTATAGTTCATCAAGTAAGAACATGGAACAACTATATAATAAAGACAAACCTGTAATTATAGGTAAAACATAACCAATCAAGTAGTAGCATCCCTTACCACTTCCATAGTAGTAAGCCAAATTACCTAAAGAATAATAACCGCGTAAGTCTAACGACTTAGTAAGTAAACCTCTCACTTAGGTATGACATGAGCCTATTTAATGAAAGTAAACGTGCAATTACCTCCGCTAATACACCATTTCATAGGTTTTAGGGTTTTCAAAGCTCTATGATGTAGAACTGATAATAATTACTTAATTATTTTAATACATAAAAGTTTAATGATTTATAAGTTATAACTCTCATATATGGTATACCCGAAATATTACTTCTTTTCAGTAGGGTTGATGTTGTCCTGAGGGACCTATAATACAATGTAAGTGCTTCAGTCATTGCACAACATACCGTACGTAACATTAGTGGCACAATCGAGTCCAACCTCGAGTGGCTCGATCAAGTCCAACCTCGAGTGGTTCGATCAAGTCCAACCTTGAGTGGCTCACACCAACTAATGATATACGTTCTATAGTGACCAAATCATTGGGAATGTTTGCATCAAGGTCACAAAACTAATGGATCCAAAGCCCCATATAACACACACATTTGACCATAATACGCAGTTTATATAGTAAGCTCATGGCCGTTCATACCGCACGTACCGGTATACCATGTCTTACGATACATCTTAATAGTTTATTTAATATCACAGTTATCGAGTAATTACAGAAAATAGACATGCTCATATCATACGCATGATCAGTCAACTAACATATCTCACATTTTACGTAAAAAGGGTGTAGGTGTTTACTTACCTTGCACACTCAAGTGAATCCTCCGACCAAGCTACCTCCTATTATAACGAATATAAGATACTGTTATTCTAAGCCTTAAGAAACCTATAAATATAGCTAAGCCCAAGCATACACGTGTGAAACTTAAGAACAGGTGCTCTGCCCACTGACCGTATGTCCGACCTGATGGCGTACGTCCACTCAATGTGTTAAGCGCATAGTTTCAAGGTTCAAAGAGTGCATGTTTCTAACGGCACTCATAGACCTCTAAACCTTTCCTAAGCTAGCAAAATAGTACATGCAACACAAGAAATCACAGAATAATGATGCTTTGAGAAAATCCTTTGAAAACATCATTATCTTTAAAGAACGTTTAATGAACACTTGGTAAACCTGAACAAGGTAGAAACACAAGATAAAATAGTGCTAAATACAAAGGAACAGAGCTTACCCTAAAGCTAAGCACGGACATGGTCTCCCATTCTCGGAAACTCCTCTGTGAAGCTCACTCTCACCAATTTCTCACTCAAAACTCAAGGAAAGGGTTTTGGCAGCCTAGTGGCATACCCTGGATGGGAATGGGCGAGAGAAATGGGAGGTGGAATGGCCTATTTATAGGGAAAGTTTGCCACCAACTCTCTGACAGAGCAACGGACGTCTGGCAACCCTAGCGTACATCTGATGGTCCCACGTATGTCCGTTGTACTTTTTGTAGAGCGTACGTCCGGTAGTCTCTCCCGTACGTCCACACTACTGACAGCAACGTACATCTGCCAGACCTAGCTGATGAGTGCTATTTAGTGCTTAATCGAATCCCTTTATTTATGTTTGTTAAGCCTTTAGCCGTGTTATTATCTAACATTTTAGTTTGTTTTAGTGTCTTTTGGTGTTACAGGTCCTTACGGTGAAAACCTCGACAGTAAGGGTGAAAAAGGGCAAAAGAAGAGAAGTATGCCCCCTGCCACTGCGCTTGAGCACACAAGGAGTGATCGAGCGCAATGCGTTTGAGCCCAATGCCCACGATCGAGCGCAAGCCTAGTCAATCCGCGTCTCACGCGATTGCCCTAGCCGGCCCTATGTTCCATTGCTTTCCCCTTGCGCTGTGGAAGTTCCTAAGAGCAGTTATTTGTGTTCGAGCGCAGCCTCCACGATCGAGCACATACATGACTACGCTCGAGCGCACCTCCTGCGATCGAGCGCAGCCCTCCAACCTAGCAACATTTCATTTTGTATAAATAGGACCCTTAGTGTAAATTTTGTTGGTTACATTTTTGGAGCGTAGTTAAGAGCACAAACCCTCTATTTGGGTCTGCCCCTGCCCCCTTTAAACCTCAAACCTTAATTCCTTTATATATTTAATGTTTACCTTTATTTTATTATCATTTACTCTTATGGGTAGCTAAATCTTCAACTAAGGTTGAAGATGAAGCCTCACCCTTAGCATTTATTTATTGCTTTTACGTTAAACGCATTACGTTCCGTCATTTAATTATCGTATTCATTTCATTTTCAATTTAAGTGACATAAGTTGTGAGTGATTGGGGATTGTGATGCATCAAAAGTTTAACCCTTGTTGTGTTCCAAGCTGGGTGCACAACGGATGATTGAATCTCAATTAAATATCCACTATGAGCCATGGAGACAGTGGATGATTCTATTGAGAATCAATATTCTTTGAGGCTCCTTAACAGTAAACACACAAAGTTGGTTTGACTAGTGTCACAAAGGCAATAGAGTATTATTAAGGGTTAACTTGAGACGGAAGTGTGAGTTTTAATTTTAAGCAAGCATTTTAATATTGGGTGAGGTTGAGTCTTTAACCTTAGTTACTTTTCTTTATTCGGTTAAGCTTTTTAGAGTAGTTTACATTTTTGCAAGTTTTGTGTTCAATCAAACGACCAATTCGGAACTAGGTTAAAATAGGGTTAGTCTAGATATAATATTAGTTTTTGAACAAATGCCTATATCTGTGGATACGATCTTATACTTGCGCAATGCTATACGAACCTCGGTTCGTTCTATTGCGAGTACTAAATTTGGTGCGATCAAATTTTGGTGCCATTGTAGGGGATAGGTTGTTTTTGTTTAAATTAATATTATTTTTATATTAGTTTTATTTTTCTACTAGTATTTATTTTCTGCAATTTCAATTCTATTTTCAGTTTATTTTTGCGTTTTTATTAATTTTTGTTAATTTTTATAATAGTGTTTGGCTAGTTTATTAGTTAATTTTGGGTTTTGGAAAATCAGGCTGATAGTGCGATCGATCGTAGTCTATTGTGATCAAGCGCACTTGAGCCTATTCTCGATCGTTGCACTGGCTCGCTGACACGTTGTGTGAGCGCATCGCCTAATGAATAGCAGAGAATTACGATTGATCGCATATCTGTTGCGATCGATCGCACTTGCAGAGCCTACTACATTTACGTGTATGCGATTGATTGTGCTGCCCTGCGCTCGAGCGCACCTCTGCTTCCTGCATCAACATACCCGAGGCAGTATGTTCATTTTCTGTTTCTAGTAATTTTGACTAATTGTTAGCTTAGTTTGAATTGATTTATTTGCCTGTTTTTAACATGTTCTCTACTGCTTTTGGTTGTGCTTAGTTTATTTTTGTTTTTGATTAATTAATTAGTTTTATTTGTTAAATAGTAGTTTAGTTAACTTTATAGTTAGTTGTTTAATTGCTATGCCATGTTAGTTTTTATTTGTCTTAGTTAGGTTGTTAATATTTTTCTGTTTCCGTAATTTTTGCCTGCGTTCATATTTGTTTAAAATTATTTAGTTTTAATTCATTTAGTGCATATAGGTTGCCATTTTTAGATTAATTTTAATTTTGTGTTTTAAATTTGTTTAGGGTATTGTAGTTGTTATTTATTTGCTGTTTTGTGTCCCTGTTTTTATTGTTTTTGTTCATACATGCTTACTTAGTTTGCTGTTTTGCTTAGTAGTGTAATTAAATTTTTGTTAGTTTATGCATGGTCAGCGATCCTTAAACTTAGAATTAACACCTTTAGATCCCGACTTAGAAAGAAACATTAGGAGAGTGCGTAGAGCTCACGTTGAGATAGGGGATAATCAAAGGAATGCAAATGACCAGGAGTAAGAGGAATACCAAGATGCAAGAGCTGGAAACATGGAGCACAGACGAGCATACGACATGGATTTCACTACGTCACTACGGGAATTGTTTGCACCAGTTGCGACTAGTTCCCATTCGTGCATAGTGTTGCCACCGACTAATGCAACCCATTACACACGTAATCCAGATGTTACCGTCCTTTTATGGCTTAGAACATGAAAACCCATATTCCCATGTGAAGAAATTCAAAAACATCTGTGCCACTACCAAATTTCAAAAATTTTCTAAGGAAGCTGTCCACCTCAGACTTTTTCCGTTCTCTCTTCATGATAGAGCCATGGAGTGGTTGGATTCCAATGCTTCTGGATCTATTACATCCTAGGAAGAATTGTTGAAGCAATTCTACAACAAGTTTTTCCCAATGTCCAGAGTAAATGAGGCAAGAAAGGAGATTAGTTCCTTTACTCAAGACGAGGACGAGAAATTCTTTGAGTGTTGGGCGAGGTTCAAGGATTTGCTCACCAATGCCCCCCTCATAGTTATGAAAAATGGCGACTCGTGCAATTCTTCTACCAAGAGTTGTCTCAGCCCAACTGTAGCATGATAGAGTCGATGAATGGAGGGGCATTTTTGAACTTAATGGGAGATTTAGCCTACAAGGCTTTGGACAAATTGGCCGACAATTCACAACAGTGGGATTTCACGAGTTGTTGTGATAAATTAGCCCGAATCCCCAAGAAAGGGGGCATCCTTGAGTTAAAAGGCGAGTCAGAATTGACCCAAAGGATGGATGCCATAGTCAGGAGAATGGATGCTCTACATGTAGAAAAACCCATCAATGCTGCAAACACATTTCCAGTTGAGAGTTGTTCTTTTGTGCTAGTCCCATGCACCAAGCACATAATTGTCCATCGATTATAGTTTTTGCTGAGATGGAACAATTGAACGCTTTCAATGATTTTCGAAAGCAGTCCAGTGGGCCGTATTCTGAGACATATAATCAGGGTGGAGGAACCACCCAAATTTCTCTTGGAAGCAGAACCAACCCACCACAAATCAAGGAGGAGCTCCACATGCTCAAAATCAATATCCTCCAGGATTTTCTCCTTCTTATCAAAATCATGGATGCTTGACTCCACCAACATCATCATCTTATCAAGCCCCCACTCAAACCCCAGCGTCATCTACACAGTCATTGGAAGATACCATGAGGGACTTTGTGAAAATGACTAGTCAATCAATCAGTGACGTGAGGCATTCCACCATGGTGAACATCCAGGCAATCTCTAAGTTGGAGATGCAGATGGGACGGTTGGCAAATCACCTTGGTGAGAGAGATAAGGGAAAGCTCCCCAGCCAAGCAGTGTGATAAGTGCCGAATGTTGTACATTCAAGCCCCTTAACTCACATTTGTTAATTCCTTAGCATTGTTATTTGTTTAATTTTGTGTTGTTTTTGTGTTTTCAGGTATTTAATAAAGATGCAAGAAAAAACCATTAAATTTGGGTTGAAAGCACAATTTGAGTGGACATAGAAGATATGATTAACCTTAACTAATCACAATAGAGGATATATATGATGTGGTTAAGTTTAATCATAACAAGAAAAGGATAAAATCGGAATTTCTCCACTTAGAGTCAAAATCGGATCGGATAGAATTTCAGATTTTGAACATGTCTCAGTATTTTGATCATAACTTTCAGCTCAAATATCGGATTAAGGTAATTCCAATGGCATTGGAAAGATAATTCAATTTTCTACAAATCATGATGAAATAGGATTTTCCTAAATCGGACTCCCGCTATGCCAAAATTGCCTCACAATTGAAGGAGGCAAATCTGGACGAATCCTTTTCCCACTTGTACATGGATTGACTCCTAATTCAACTAGGAGAATGACTTCCGAATTTTCTAGGTTTACTAGTCCTTCTAGGACTTGTTACTCCCTATAAATAAGCCTCTATGCTTCAAGAGAAGATATACTCAGTTTTAGACTTAGTTTTAGGCAGAAAATATTCTTGGAGGCTTAGCGGAGTCATGAGCGGCTAACCCCTTAGTGGGGTGTTGATGTAAACCCTTTCCAAGTACAATGGTTTGATTGTATTTAATTTCCAGACTTTCAATTTATGTATATTGATTATATAACTGTGAGAATTGCTACAATTGAATTCTGTTCTTAATTATTAAATGCAATTGTTCTTAAATTCCAAAATCAATATTTGTGAAATTCTTATCTTGTCTTAGAAAGTATTTTACTTTTATTGAACTCAAATCATTCCTATTTTCTGTGATTATGGGGATGATGGTTATATAATGGGTTTAGTAGGCATATGATTAATAGGATTAAGATAGGCCATGCATAGGGAAGACGGGTCGTACTACACCCTAGTTTAGTGTAATTTAGGTAGATGATCCGTGCCAACCGAAGATGGGTTATGCTATTCCATTAATTGTATGAAACTTATTAAAGGGTTTTATAGTTTATGCCTAGGAAAGACGGGTCGTGATCTTAGTGGTTAGGTGGACGATCCGTGCCAAACGAAGATAGATTATCATTACTCTTTAATCAAGTAGTTTCTTGTTTAATTATAATATGCATAGAATGAATTTCTGGAATTAAATCTGATTGACCATTGTTGTGCGGATAGAGGTGAAGTCAATACCCTACACTCCTTTTATTTTAATTATCTTTTATTTTATGCAATTAGTTTTAGAAAATAAAATCAAAACAATTCTCTTTTAATTAATTAGGTTAAATTTAGTCTTTCGAATTTAGTAACGAAACCCCTACAGTCCTTGAGGTTCGACACCCTCAATATAGCCCTATTCTACATGATTCGTTCTATTGCGAGTGGTTAATTTTTATTATTGGTAAATTTTGGTCGTAAAATCACCACATCAATTTTTGGCGCCGTTGCCGGGGACTGTTTAACGGTTTTGTTATTAAATTTTAGAGATTAAGTTTAGCTTAATTTTTATTTTAGTTGTTTTTTCTTTTCTTTTCAATTTGTGGATTTTAATTTTCTTTCAGTTCTTTTTCAGTACTGCGATCGATCCTGACCGTGTGTGATCGTTCGCAGTTCTGCAGCCCCTGCGTTTGTTCCCCTCTTCAACAGTGTGAACGTTTGCACATTGAAGTGCGATCGTTCGCCATCTGGATAGAATTGCTGCAGCTCCATTCCAGTGCACCTAAGGACTGTTTGTGAGTTTTAGTTTTAGTTTTTATTTTTATTTTATTTTCTTTTATTATTTTATTTAGTTTAGTTCATGTGGGGAAACATTCCAACACCCCATGGACCATGTTCATATTGCAATAGTCCTTACCATCATGTTAGAAATTGTCCTACTGCCAGACAATTTTCTAATTATTCTTATGAGCATATGAACAGGCCATTCTCTAGACCGGGAAATGAATTTTATTCTGATTCTTATAACCCGACATGGAGCAACCAGTCTAACTTCTCGTGGCAAGTTCAAGATCATGGAAAGTATGCTCCACAAGGTCATGAACTGCACCATCAGTCATATTCGCAGTTCAATGATCAATCATATTCCCCTCAATATCAAGAAACTCCACAGCAGCAGTACCAAGAGGAATCACCTCCTTGGTCAGATCCTAACTTTGAAGATCGGATGCTAAAAATGATGAATGACATGTCCGACATAATGGTGGGCAAGGTGACCAACATGTTAGGTGAGTTGACTGACAAGGTAGGCCATCTGGCTCATACAGTAAATTTGCACTCTCAATCAATTGTCAAGCTAGAGGCTCAGGCAGAACTAATAGCTGATATCCTCGATAAAGAGGAAGAAGAGTTTCAAAGCCAGTCGGTGGCCAATCCTAATGAACACTACATAGTAGATGAAAGTACTTATCTTGAACAAGCTATCACCACACTGAGGAGTGGAGAGGTGGTCGAAACCCATGTGGAAGAGAGGAAGGAGGCGCAAAAGGAGGAGCAAATTGAGGCCCCACATGATCTACTTCGGGAAAAATGCAAGGAAGTGAGCACTGAGGCTTCTTCACCATCAATTCTTATTCCCGAGGCACCATATGAGCTCCGAGCCCTTATTCCAGGCCAGGAGAGTAGATCGTCAGGGCTGCTAGAAGAGCAAAAAGAGACCATTGAGGTAGAAAAATTCCCTGAGTATTCTCCTCATTTTACTTCAGTTCATGATTCCCTACCGGATGAGAAACTGTTTGAGAATACTCAAAGGGATCTACCTCAATATACAAAAATTCAAAATTACCTGTCTATAGGTAAAATCCATTCTCTGTGGTCCAAGAGAAGAAAAGATTGGTGTTTCAAATTTAAACTTGAGGGTCTGAGAACACTGAGCGCATCAAGGATGTGGATTCCGCTGATTTGGCGGATTCCATATATTTCGACTACATGAGTCAGCTTTATAGGATCAAGCGCAAACCCTGTGCGCTTGACTCCTCACTTCACCAGGGTACATGATTTTCATCCAAGACATGTGTTTTTGGATACAAGTTTAGGGGTATGATATACCCACATCTGCTCACTCAGGTACTCCTATACCCTTCACCTCATTTTTCAATTCTGTACATACATTGGGGACAATGTATGATTCAAGTTTGGGGGTATGAGAGACACATTTACACACACTTGTCTTGTTTTTGAGAAAAAAAAATGCATGTTCATGTTGTACTTAAATTTTAGTTGACCTAAAAATTTGTGATTGATTTCATCAATGAGCTTAAAATTTTGAACACATGATCTGATGTTGGACTTTTAAGTTTGTTACTTGCTTTAGGCAATTGAGAAGTCACATGTTTGATTTGCTCGACACAATCACATTAGCACATGATTTGTGGGGTATGACATATGGTTTAATGTGTATGTTTCTATGTTTTGGGTGACACTGGGTGACTTATTGGTTGGATACATTGGCATAAATAAAAAAAATAATAAATAATAAGTAAAATAATAAAAATTTGACCATTGATAAACTCTTCATTGAGTAACTGGACCTCTTGCCTCAAAGCAGTGAGTGCTCACGTCAAAAGATGAGGAGCTTTGATGTGGTTAAATTTATAAAAAAAAAAATGAAATGATGATAATCATTGATGAATTGTTCACTAAGTAACTGGACCTCTTGCCTCATTAAGCATTGAGCGTTCACGTCAAAAGGTGAGGAGTTTTGATGTGGTTAACATTATGGCTAGTTTAGTTTCGTAGCCTTTTTTACTTGAGTTAATAAGTCCTTAGGGGTGTCTCTACGCCTAATGCCCTAAAACCATCTGGTTTGGGAGTCATTAGCTCAACACTCGCTACATAGGTCAATTAGAAAGCTTAAGGGAACTAAGCATTGCAGAGCCTAATAAAAATAAATAAATAAATAAAATAAGAAAAGTATGCCATTGTCGCTCATTACGATAGGACTTCGGTGAATCTTGAGATATTGAGACTTTGCACATTGAATTTGTTTGGAAGCTTCATAGTCTTGTGCTAGTTCACTTTATTTGAACTTGTGATGCCTTAGTTTCTTTGTTGTAAGTAACTAGACTTTAATTTCCAATTCATTGTGAAGATGGAGTTTAATCTTTTAAGCTTGTTAATGAATGAAAATCATGGTTTTGAGTGATGTTTTAATTTTTAGATAACATGAACTGTGCATAATATTTGTGGGTATCATTTCTGGAAAACCCTCACGAGACTCCACTCGTCCTCTAGGGAATTCCTAGGGGTTTAAAAGGCTTGTTGCATACGCTAAATGCAACCGTATATCCCACGAAAGCTGGATTTATCTTTATGTTCTTCAGTTTATTTTCTGTTTTGTATTGCTAAGGGACTAGCAATATGTAAGTTTGGGGGTGTGATAAGTGCCGAATGTTGTACATTCAAGCCCCTTAACTCACATTTGTTAATTCCTTAGCATTGTTATTTGTTTGATTTTGTGTTGTTTTTGTGTTTTCAGGTATTTAATAAAGATGCAAGAAAAAACCATTAAATTTGGGTTGAAAGCACAATTTGAGTGGACATAGAAGATATGATTAACCTTAACTAATCACAATAGAGGATATATATGATGTGGTTAAGTTTAATCATAACAAGAAAAGGATAAAATCGGAATTTCTCCACTTAGAGTCAAAATCGGATCGGATAGAATTTCAGATTTTGAACACGTCTCAGTATTTTGATCATAACTTTCAGCTCAAATATTGGATTAAGGTGATTCCAATGGCATTGGAAAGCTAATTCAATTTTCTACAAATCATGATGAAATAGAATTTTCCTAAATCGGACTCCCGCTATGCCAAAATTGCCTCGTAATTGAAGGAGGCAAATCTGGACGAATCCTTTTCCCACTTGTACATGGATTGACTCCTAATTCAACTAGGAGAATGACTTCCGAATTTTCTAGGTTTACTAGTCCTTCTAGGACTTGTTACTCCCTATAAATAAGCCTCTATGCTTCAAGAGAAGATATACTCAGTTTTAGACTTAGTTTTAGGCAGGAAATATTCTCGGAGGCTTAGCGGAGTCATGAGCGGCGGCTAACCCCTTAGTGAGGTGTTGATGTAAACCCTTTCCAAGCACAATGGTTTGATTGTATTTAATTTCCAGACTTTCAATTTATGTATATTGATTATATAACTGTGAGAATTGCTACAATTGAATTCTGTTCTTAATTATTAAATGCAATTGTTCTTAAATTCCAAAATCAATATTTGTGAAATTCTTATCTTGTCTTAGAAAGTATTTTACTTTTATTGAACTCAAATCATTCCTATTTTCTGTGATTATGGGGATGATGGTTATATAATGGGTTTAGTAGGCATATGATTAATAGGATTAAGATAGGCCATGCCTAGGGAAGACGGGTCATACTATATCATAGTTTAGTGTAATTTAGGTAGACGATCCGTGCGAACCGAAGATGGGTTATGCTATTCCATTAATTGTATGAAACTTATTAAAGGGTTTTATAGTTTATGCCTAGGAAAGACGGGTCGTGCCGCATCTTAGTGGTTAGGTGGACGACCAACCGAAGATAGATTATCATTACTCTTTAATCAAGTAGTTTCTTGTTTAATTATAATATACATAGAATGAATTTCTGGAATTAAATCTGATTGACCATTGTTGTGCGGATAGAGGTGAAGTCAATACCTTACACTCCTTTTATTTTAATTATCTTTTATTTTATGCAATTAGTTTTAGAAAATAAAATCAAAACAATTCTCTTTTAATTAATTAGGTTAAATTTAGTCTTTCGAATTTAGTAACGAAACCCCTACAGTCCTTGAGGTTCGACACCCTCAATATAGCCCTATTCTACATGATTCGTTCTTGCGAGTGGTTAATTTTTATTATTGGTAAATTTTGGTCGTAAAATCACCACATCAGTGAACAACCCTAAGGCATGCAGTATCGGAAATTCTTCAAATCAGGAACATGTACAGGTGATTTTGTCACTTTGAGGTCTGGGAAAACAGTGGACAATCAAGTGGTGGACCCAGAAGCAGACCATGCTGAGAAAGAAGAACCAAAAGGTGAAGAGGGTGACAACCAGAAGGACAGAGATGCTGAGCCATCTATAGTCACCCCCATTATTGAGGAACCTCCTAGGGCGCTTATGCCAAAAGCACCTTACCTTGAAAGATTACAAGCGCCCAAGAATGGAGGGAAATTAGAGGACATTCTGGAGGTGTTCAAACAAGTCCAAATTAATATTCCATTTTTGGACACCATCTAGTAAATCCCTTCATATGCCAAGTTCTTGAAGGACTTGGTCACAGTGAAAAGGAAGACGAATGTCCCGAAGAAGGCATTCATGACCGAGCAAGTTAGTGCTATCCTACAATGCAAGTTACCTCTCAAGTACAAGGACCCTGGATATCCTACAATTACTTGCATGATAGGAGTTAGTCAGATTGAGAGGGCATTATTAGTTTTAGGAGAAAGTGTGAATTTGTTGTCCTACTCAGTCTATTTGCAGTTAGGGCTAGGAGAGCTGAAGCCCACATCCATGACACTGCAACTTGCTGATCGGTCTATGAAGATTCCACTGGGAATAGTTGAGGATTTACTGATTAAAGTGGATAAATTTTATTTTCCAGTGGATTTTATTGTGCTGGACATGGAGCCAGTTCAGGTGATAGGGAGTGAGATCCCTATGAATTTAGGGCGACCATTTTTAGCTATGGCTAACGCCCTAATCAATTGTAGGTCGGGGGTGATGAAGATTTCTTTTGAAAATATGACAGTAGAGTTGAACATTTTTTACATCAGAAAACAACCACTTGATTATGACCAAATGAACCAAGTATGCTTGATTAAGGAGATCATTGATGAAGTCATTGAAGAATCAAGCATAGAGGACCCTTTGGAAGCATGCCTTGCTCAATTTGGTGAAGATCTAGATTTGGAGAAACTTATGGAGCAAGCTGATGCACTTTTGGAGACTGCTCCTCTGGTGAGCAAAGAGAAGGAGGAGATAGCAGTGCCTGATTCCCTGAAGAAGGAACTTAAGCCTTTACTTGATAGTCTTAAGTACAAGTTCCTAGGTCCAGCTAATTCTTTGCCTGCAATTATAGCTTCCGACTTAATAGATGCTTAAGAAGAGGAATTGTTGGATGTTTTGAGAGAGTATAAGGAAGCTATCAGCTGGACAATTGATGACATCAAGGGAATCAGCCCCTCGTTGGCTATGCATAATATACATCTTAATGAGAATTCCAAACCATCGAGGGAACCACAAAGAAGGCTCAACCTAGCAATGCAGGAGGTTGTGAGAATAGAAATGATAAAATTGTTAGATGCTGGGATCATCTATCCAATCTCTGATAGCAAGTGGCTGAGCCTAATACATATTGTGCCCAAGAGAGCTGGATTGACGGTAGTGAAGAACAAAGATAACGAGTTGGTGCCAACTCGTATTCAGTCTGGTCGGAGAGTTTGTATAGACGACCATAGATTGAACGCGGCCACCAGGAAAGATCATTTTCCACTTCCATTTATTGATCAAATGGTGGAGCATTTGGCTGGGCACAAATATTATTACTTTTTGGATGGTTATTCTGGATATAACCAGGTCCCAGTGGACCCCGAAGACTAGGAGAAGACTACATTTACATGTCCCTTTGGGACATTTGCCTACCATCGCATGCCTTTTGGGCTGTGCAATGCACCAACTACTTTTCAGCGATGCATGATCAGCATATTCTCTGACATGGTAGAGCGATTTATGGAGATCTTTATGGATGACTTCTCCGTCTTCGGTTCATCTTTTTAGGAGTGTCTGCACCATCTCACTTTGATTTTAGTGAGGTGCAAAGAGAAGAACCTTGTGCTTAACTGGAAGAAATGCCATTTTATGGTTAAGCAGGGGGTATTGAGGTTGACAAAGCGAAGCTAGATTTGATCTCTAACCTTCCACCCCCATATACTGTGAAAGAAATTCGTTCCTTTTTGGGCCATGCAGGGTTCTATAGGCGATTCATCAGGGATTTTAGCAAGATTGCCAAGTCCTTGTGCAGGTTGTTGGCCAAAGAGACCCCGTTTGAATTTGATGAAGAATGTTTGAAAGCATTTGGGGCTCTGAAGGAGATTCTGATGTCCACACCAGTTATTAGACCACCCAATTGGGGTGAACCATTTGAGATCATGTGTGACACGTCAGACTATGCAGTTGGAGCTGTTTTGGGGCAGCGCATTGATAAACTTCCCCATGTCATTTACTATGCGAGCAGGACTCTGAACGACGCACAACCTAATTACTCCACCATAGAAAAGGAATTGTTGGCAGTCGTTTTTGCACTGGACAAGTTTAGATCCTATTTGTTAGGATCTAAAATCATCATCTATTCGGATCACGTAGCATTGAAATATATTTTCTCAAAGAAAGATGCTAAATCTCGCTTGATCTGATGGATTTTTTTACTTCAGGAGTTTGACATATAGATCAAGGACAAGAAGGGGACCGAAAATTTGGTGGCAGATCATTTGTCCAGGTTGACCATGGATTTCACCGAGGACGCCACCCCCATTTCTTAGACCTTTCCTAATGAGCAATTGATGCATATTGCTCACAATCCCACACCTTGGTTCGCTGACATAGTAAACTATTTTGTTACAGGCCAGATGTCTTTGCATTGGAGGCAACAAGATAAGATCAAATTTTTGTCCAAGGTGAAAACTTTTCTTTGGGATGATCCTTATCTGTTCAAGTATTGTCCCGATTTGTAATATCCCAAAAATTATTTTAAAGAAAATAATTTTAGGATGATTCGACGTTTGTTATAATTATTTTATTTGATGATTTTATGAGACCCGAATTTGTTAATGAGGAGACAATTATAGGCTTTGATTTCCTATAGTACTATTAGGGGGTTTAATTGGTGATTAAACCACAAAATGAGAAGAGGCAAAATTGGTAATAAGACAAATGGTGCTTTTGTAATTTAAGGAACTATGAAGGGCAATTTCGTAAGACCTAGGAATAGCTAGGGGGCATTTTAGGAAGGGAATTTCTAAGAATGTTGTAGCCTTCACGTGTGCATGTAGAAGGGGAGAAAAACAAGAAATATGTGGAAGAGAGTGTGAGGCATGCGTGAAAGACAAGGAGAGAGAGAGACCTGCATGAAGGAAAGAGAAAGAGACAAAAGAGTAGATGGCTGTAAGAGGGATGCCATGCAACCTTTCTCACCTACTCGGCAGAAAGAGTGAAAGAGAGAGAGATATGTGTGTGTGAGGGAGATATGTGCTGGGGCAAGAAAACAAGGAAAGGAAAAGCTGGGTGTTCATGCGTGAAACTAGCATGGGAGTGAGAAAGAGAGAGCTATGTGTGTGTGTGAGAGAGTGCAGCGAGAAACTTCACGTGAAGCTGCTATGTGCAGCAGCACAACAACAAGCCATGCGTGAGAAGGAGAGACCAAGTGTGGGAGAGAGAAGGAAATTCTACAGCGAAGAGAAAAGAAGGAGCAGAGCAAGCGTGGGAGAGAGAGGAAGCTATTTTGGCATGTAAGGAAGGGCTGCTTTGGAGCTTAGGCTGTTCATGCGTGGGTCTAAGCATGAGAGAGAGAGAAAGAACCAGAGCAGCAGGCACGCAGGCTTTGCTAGCCACGCGTGAAGAAGGGGATCATTCCCCTCATTATATAAGGAGCTCCCTGCCTTCAGTGCGAAACAGAGGGAGAGATTGAGAGGGAGAAGAGAGCTGGAGAGGGGGAACCAAGAGAGAGAGGGAGTTGCTCCCTACTGTGCGTGAGAACGAGAGAGTGAGAAAATAGAGAAGGGAAGAGGAAGGAGAGAGAAGAGAGAGGGTTGTTTTCCCCTTTGCCCAACCAGACCCAAGAGTTAGAAAAAGAGGTGAGCTGTGTTTTCTCTACCCAAACCAAACCAGAAATAAGAGAAAAGGGAAGGAGAAGAGAAAGGAAAAGAAAGAGAGGGCTGTAAGAGAGAGAGCTGTGATTTTAGAGAGAAACCGGAGCTAGAGAGAGAGAGGGGGGCTGTTTTTGACGACGGACAGTGAGGTTTTCCGGCGATGGGCAGCAATGGTGTTTCCGACTAACCCGCGACTCAAACTCCGTTAGTTTTCATGCCTAGAGCCGTATTTGTTAAGTAATCTCCTCACTTTGCTAGATTATGGTTTTAAGGGTTTTATAATTGATTAAACATGCTTAGGGTTAGTTTTAATCACTTGTTTAAGATAGTTGTTTATTGACATTTGGGTTGTTGATTCTCGGTGATCTTTGAAGAAGAAGGGCTGCCTTGTGAGGGTTAATTATTGTGGCCAAACATTGAGGGTTTAGCATAGGTTTGATTATTTATTTGGTGCTTATAGGTTGTTGATCAATTATAGTACTCTTTGATGAATTATTTGGTAACACTTGGATTGTTAACAAATAGAGCTTTAATGCCTTGATTTAAAGGTAGCCGGTTAGGTATTAATTATAGGGTATCGATTATGGTGACGACTGAGTATGGATAGGCGTTTTTGTGGTTGGCTGATTATAGGGATTTATTCGATGAGGTGTTATTAGCCTTGGTTGGGATTAATGTCGTTAGTTCATTAGTGTTGATTTTACTTAGGTTCTTGATTGGATAGGTTGGGTTCCATTACGGTCTTATAAGAGGGTCACATAGCAAGGATAAGGAGTTTTGAGGGTTTAGACTCTAAGGATGACTTATAGTTATAATTATTCTAACTAGGTTATTATGTGACACTAATGTAGGGATTTTATATAAAGACTCCAAGGGGGTTTTCAACGGATCGACCGCATTATAGGACGCTACACATTGGTGTGTGTGTTGAAGGAGAATTTGTGGATCAAGGTAAGTGGGCTATCTTGTGTTAGTATTTTCATGAATAATGACCGGTGCATTTTATACTTAATGCTTTCAAAGGAAAACTCGGGTTATCTCTTGAACTAAATAAGATACCATTTTATGCGTGAAAAGTGTGACATGAGCTATTTTCTGGAAAATATACTTGAACTGTTTGTTGGGCTACTTGATAATATTATGTGTGATGCAATGCTATTTATGATGTGATAAATGAGGTGACCCTGGTACCGAGTGTGTGTATGATATGTATAAATGATCGGAGGTAGTGCAACACACTATTTATTGGGTGTGGCCACAAAAGCCAATAACCATGAGTAAAGGGGGTTAGGCTAATAGGGTTTCGTTGAAAGGGGATGAGCGGACCAGTCCTTGCTAACAGGGGGTGTGTAGGACAAGCACAACCTTACTCTGGGGGGTTAAACAGAGCGGATCATGTTATGGAATTGTGGCTTGGTTAATATTATTTATAATATTGTGAAGGCATCCCAATGAATATTTTGTAAATGATGATATCCATGTTTAACCCATTTTCTTTGGATATAAACTATTCACTGTCACACACTAGCACGAGGTTACCTACCTACTAAGCTGTCAGACTTACCCCTTACTTTTCCACACCAAAGGGACATGATGGTGGTTTATAAAGGAATTAGCTAGTGTTGCGTAGACCATGCCTGCGACTGTTCGATGTGAAGTATTGATTGGATTATGACTTGAAGACCTACTGTAGAATTATATAGGTTATTTGTGGTATCATTGATGACTCAACTTGTACTAAGGTTTTTAGTAATGCTCTGCTTGTAATGATAGATGCTTACAGATCGAAATAAATTTATAGACCTTCCCTGCTTGATTACTCTGATTAAGGAATTAAATCCCTGTGGACTTACTATTTTTGTGGTTAAGTCTAGGAGACGAACCGTTGAATTAATTACCAGATAATTAATTCTCGAGGCATTACACGATCAGATCATTAGGAGATGTATACCTGAGTTTGACCAATCCAATGTCATCTCCTTTTGTCATGATCATGCATGTGGAGGCCATTTCAGTGCAAATAAGACCGCTGCAAAGATTTTGCAATGCGGATTTTATTGGCCCACCATGTTTGGAGATGCTCGTGCTTATTGCACATCTTGTAGCGCTATCAGAAACTCGGGAGCATTTCAAAGAGGAACATGATACCCCTCTATCCTATTTTGGTAGTTGAGATTTTTGATGTGTGGGGCATCGATTTCATAGGACCTTTCCCAAACTCCTTCGGGTTTCTATACATTTTGGTTGCTGTGAACTATGTGTCCAAGTGGTTGGAGGCAGTTGTGTGCAAGACCAATGACCACAGAGTTGTGGTCAAATTTTTGGAGGACACTATTTTTGCTCGGTTTGGTACACCTAGAGTAATTATTAGTGATGGAAGTATGCATTTCTGCAACCAGATTTTTGAGCAACTAATGAAGAAGTATTTCATCACACATAAGGTTGCCACCCCTTATCACCCACAGACGAGTGGGCAGGTTGAAGTGTCAAATCGCGAGATCAAACACATTTTGGAGAAAACTGTGAACCCCAACAGAAAAGATTGGTCTCTGCGATTGAATGATGCTTTGTGGGCATATAGGATAGCATTCAAAACTTCGATTGAGATGTCACCATATCGGCTTGTGTACGGGAAGTCATGTCATCTTCCCGTCGAGTTGGAGCATCGAGCATACCAGGGCCATCAAGCATTTGAACTTCAATTTTTTGAAGGCTGGCTCTCAAAGGAAGCTCAAACTCACTGAATTAGAAAAGCTAAGGAATGATGCTTATGACTGTTCGAGAAAGTACAAAGAACATATGAAGAGGGTTCATGACTAGAGCATTCTGAGGAACATGATACCCCTCAATCCTATTTTGGTAGTTGAAATTTTTGATGTGTGGGGCATTGATTTCATGGGACCTTTCCCAAACTCCTTCGGGTTTCTGTACATTTTGGTTGCTGTGAACTATGTGTCTAAGTGGTTGGAGGCAGTTGTGTGCAAGACCAATGACCACAGAGTTGTGGTCAAATTTTTAAAGAATACTATTTTTGCTCGGTTTGGTACACCTAGAGCAATTATTAGTGATGGAAGTATGCATTTCTGCAACCAGATTTTTGAGCAACTAATGAAGAAGTATTTCATTACACATAAGGTTGCCACCCCTTATCACCCACAGACGAGTGATGCTTATGCTCGATGAAGAAGTATTTCATCGAGCATACTGGGCCATCAAGCATCTGAACTTCGACTTTTTGAAGGCTGGCTCTCAAAGGAAGCTCCAACTCACTGAATTAGAAGAGCTAAGGAATGATGCTTATGACTGTTCGAGAAAGTACAAAGAACATATGAAGAGGGTTCATGACCAGAGCATTCTGAGGAGATCTTTTGAGCCAGGTCAGAAAGTCATTCTTTAAAATTCTCGGCTGCATTTTTTCCCTGGCAAGTTGAAATCTCGATGGACTGGCCCATTTATCATTAGGACAGTGTTTCTCATGGGGCCATCAAGATAGAGGATCCCAAGAATGGTAACACCTTTAAGGTAAATGGACAAAGAGTGAAACCATTCTTGGAGTTGAGGAGTTTAGAGGTTAAGGCTACTCTATTGGAGGATTCGATTTATTCAGAGTGATTGTATTCTCATATCACGAGTCTGGCTAAAGACGTTAAACTTAGCGCTTGTGGGAGGCACCCCTCATTATGTTACTTGTTTTATTTTGTGTTCCTAATTTTATGTCTACCATTCAAATTTGGGGTAGCATTATTTTATGCTATGCCTAAATTGACCCGTTCCCTTGGTTTTGTAAATTCGTTCACATTGTGGGCAATGTGACATTTTAAGTTTGGGGGTGGGGTAGAAGTCTGGAACCTTTTTGTGTTTGTGTTTGTAAATATTTTCATTGGTGTAAATATTTTTGTAAAAAAAAAAAAGAAAATTCTTTTGCACTGTGCAATTGATCATACTACTGTACGCTCGATCGCATACACGGGCTTGTGATCGAACTTACTCACGTATGTTCGAGCGCAGAAGCCCACATCACACACACACTCAGCACGGATGCGATCGAACGCACCTTGGTGCAATTGATCGCACTCGTTCTGAACCCTCACGTGACCTTTTTTTAGGTCACTTTCCCCTTTCCTCCCTCATTTCTCCACAGCGCCGTACACTCCCCCTTCCCCATCTCCGTTTTCTTTTCTTCCATACACCACCAAAATCCACCACCCAAACACTCCACCACACCACCACGCCGTCACCGCACCACGCCCATCACCACCGCCGGCCGTCCCATCACCCCCATCACCCTCATTCCTCCATTTCTTCCTCATTTTCTCACAAACCCAACCTCCCCCAAACTCCGCATTTTTGTCCCCTTTTTGGACCATTCATGGGCACAAATCCTTCCTGGATTGTGCCCCTTTTGTTGTTGTGTTGGATTTTTTAGTTTTTTTGCAAGGGGTTGGGGTGGATTTAGAGGGGTTTTTCAAACCCTTGTTTTGAGGCTTGCCCACCATGTGTTCGACAAAATTCCCCAAAGAGCTGCAACATGCCTAGAGGGCAAGGTTCGACTTCTCGGTCCTCTAGGACCCAAGCCATGGTGGCCAGGCCCCCTTTTGAGAGTCGAAAACTCATCCTGGAGACCACATTTGCCGCCAAAGAAGATTTCTCCAAGGATGATGTAACAAGGTGGGCAGTTCAAGAGCTTAAACGCCGAGGTTTGAAGCAGATGTTCAAACCAGTCGCCTCCACCACATATGAACGTCTGGTCCGGTCTTTTTATGAGAACTTGAAGTACAATTGCAACCGGCTAGACGTCGTTGTCTCTTCCATCGACAATAGAGACATCGAGGTGACCATAGCCAACATAATGGCTGTTTTGAAATGCCCCCATAAGCCACCTGAAGCGGACGAGCCATGGATTGATTGCCCCTCCATGCTCACTTTAGAGGACATCGTCTCTGATGTGTGAGGGCCAATATGTAGACAGACACCGTAATGCCACTAGCAAGGCGAAGATTCCTCCAAAGCTTTGTTCCGTTGACGTTGTGCTTCAGAAGAACGTGTGTACCTTAGGACACAAGACACAGAGATGGGACTTGTTCCTCAGTGCTCTGTACACGTTCCATAGAGGTTTTTGGTGCTCCATTCCCAAGATCATTTGGAGGCAGATATATAAATTTTGGGAGGGAGTGCACCACCGAGTTGCCGAGCCTACTAGAACTTGGCGTTTGCCTTTCCCTTTTCTCATCACTCACATGCTTCGAAAGAAGGGGATTAAAGGCAATGCGACTGACGGGCCAATCATTGAGAACCCACGCTTCGGTCGAATCCAGTGGAACCAGAGTTGTTCCCACATGCCTAGAGTCGCAGCAGCACCACAGCCAGAGCCAAAGCCAGAGCCTATGGACATTTATGAGATGGCAGCTGAGCAGGAGAGAGCAGTTGAGCCAGAGAGGGTGGCAAAACAAGAAGAAGAGGCAGATGAGCAGCCAGATGAAGAAGAAGATGAAGAGACAATCACCCTCAGAGCTACAAATTTTTATGCTTTGCAGGATACCCTGGAGGACATCCGATTCCAGATTGCGGATATACAGAGAGATGCACGCCAGGACATGCTGCGGGCCATTTTAGAGAGGCTCCCACAAGCTCCATGACATGTTGGTTATTTTTACACCCTTTGCATTACTTTTGTATTTTCTATATCCGCACACTGTGGGCAGTGCGAATTTTTGAGTTTGGAGGTATTATTTGTGCACATATTGTTTTTAATTATGCATTTTATTTTAATTATGGTTTATTTTCTTTTGTGAGCTTAATTGAATGAACATATGATCACTTTGTTAAGGGAATTTAAATTATGTTATTTTCTTTGGCAGCATGAGATATTATAGTTAAATTTGATTTTCACGAGCACATTTGGCACATAGTTTGTGGGATAAAATTCTGAGTTTGGTCATGTTAGTTTTTTAAGCTTAAATGAAGTTGGGTAACCTATTGGGAAATAACCTTGGTTTATGTTAAAAAAAAAAAAATGATGATCATTTTGAGCTTTCCACCGAGTAACCGGATCTCGTGCCTCATTAAGCATTGAGCGTTCGTGTAAAAAAGTGAGAAGTTAGACTTGATAAGCAAAGCTTCGTAGTCTTTTTGACTCAAGTTAGTAGGTCCTTAAGGGTGTCTTTACACCTAACGCCCTAAAACCTTTTGGTTTGGGAGTCATTGACTTAACGCTTGATACATGGGTCAACTAGATAGCTTAAAGGAGTTAAGCAATAAAAAATTAAAAAAAAAAATTTTAACCTTGGTTATTGTGTCCGATGGGTGGTCTAATGAATTTTGAGTGTCAAAGCATGCATGACTAAGATTAGTTTTTGAAATCCCATGAGTATGTGCTAATTTCACTTTCACTAGAATTGATTTGTGTGATGTCTCATAATGCCATGTTAGTAGCTTAATTGATAATTCCCTAAAAATTGTGAAGATAGTGTTTGTTTGATTAAGTTTGCTCATGAATAAGAACCATGATTTTTATATTGTTGCATTGTTGAGAATAAAATGATTGTACAATGTTTGTGGGTATCATTCCTAAAAAACCCTCACGAGACTTCACTCGTCCAATAGGGAATCCCTAAAGGTTTAAAAGGCTTGTTGTATATGCTAAATGCAACTGTTCTCCCACGAAAGCGGACCTATGTTTAATTGTGTTTTTCATTTTGTTTTGCTAAGGGACTAACAAAATATAAGTTTGGGGGTATTTGATGAGTGCTATTTAGTGCTTAATTGAATCCCTTTATTTATGTTTGTTAAGCCTTTAGTCGTGTTATTATCTAACATTTTAGTTTGTTTTAGTGTCTTTTGGTGTTGCAGGTCTTTACGGTGAAACCTCGGCAGAAAGGGTGAAAAAGGGCAAAAGAAGAGAAGTATGCTCCCTGCCACTACGCTCGAGTGCACAAGGAGCAATTGAGCAATGCAAATCGAGCGCAGCCTAGTCGCCCAAGATCTCACGCGGTTGCCCTAGCTGGCCCTATGTTCCATCGCTTTCCCCTTGCGCTGTGGAAGTTCTTGAGAGCAGTTATTTGCGTTTGAGCGCAACCTCCATGATTGAGCGCATACATGACAGCACTTGAGCGTAGCCTTCCAACCTGGCATCATTTCATTTTGTAAAAATAGGACCCTTAGTGTAAATTTTGTTGGTTACGTTTTTGGAGCGTAGTTGAGAGCACAAACCCTCTGTTTGGGTCTGCCCTTGCCCCCTTTAAACCTCAAACCTTAATTCCTTTCTATATTTAATGTTTACCTTTATTTTATTGTCATTTACTCTTATGGGTAGCTAAATCTTCAACTAAGGTTGAAGATGAAGCCTCACCCTTAGCATTTATTTATTGCTTTTATGTTAAACGCATTATATTCCGTCATTTAATTATTGTATTTGTTTCATTTTCAATTTAAGTGACATAAGTTGTGAGTGATTGCGGGTTGTGATGCATCAAAAGTTCAACCCTTGTTGTGTTCCAAGCCGGGTACACCATGGATGATTGAATCTCAATTAAATATCCATTGTGATCCATGGATACAGTGGATGATTCTATTGAGAATCAATATCCTTTGAGGCTCCTTAATGGTAAACACACCAAGTCGGTTTGACTAGTGTCACAAAGGCAATAGAGTATGATTAAGGGTTAACTCGATAGATGGAAGTGTGAGTTTTACATTTAAGCAAGCATTTTAATATTGGGTGAGGTTGAGTCTTTAACCTTAGTTACTTTTCTTTATTCGGTTAAGCTTTTTAGAGTAGTTTACATTTTTGCAAGTTTTATGTGCGATCAAACGACCAATTTGGAACTAGGTTAAAATAGGGTTAGTCTAGATATAATATTAGTTTTTGAACAAATGCCTATCTCTGTGGATACGTTCTTGTACTTGCGCAATGCTATACGAACCTCGGTTCGTTCTATTGTGAGTACCAAATTTGGTGCGATCACTAGCGTACGTTCGCCTCCTGAGGATCAGTGTTTGGCTTTTATTCTCTAAAGGTTTAAAGTGTATTTTAGGCTAACGCTAAAGGTTCTAGGTCTCGTTAAACACCTTTACTGAAAACCTTCGTTGATTGCTCCAATGGAAAAGATTTTGTCTAATAAAAATGTAGGCTTTTATCGGGGTATTACACTCTCCCCTCCTTATAAAAATTTCGTCCTCGAAATTTAGATCTCTCAAAACCAAGGGTAAAATGTCTATTTTTGAAAAAAGTTTTGCAATTCGAAACTTGGAAAGAGAAAATAAATCACGTTAAAAGTTTGCGATTTGAAAATGACATGAAAGCGTACTAAATAACATTTTGCAACCTTTAAAAGAAGAGTAGAATAGATCAACAAGCATCATAGCAATTGGCAACATAAGCAGTCAATAAATATACACAAGCCAAAATTGGCACCCTAAAATGGTGGACTTAAGCTGTAGCAAGATTGTAGTACCCCGAAAATTATTTCCCTATTTTAAAGGAAATAATTTAAGGATAATTCGACGTTTGTCGTAATTGATTTATTTGGTGATTTTATGGTAGGAGATTCGGATTTGCTAATGAGGAGATAATTATAGGCTTTAATAATATTGAAGGATTTAATTTGGGATTGTCTTGTTAATTGTATTAAACCATAAAAAGGAAAAGAAGACAAGGGATTTTTATTGTGGATAATGGCTATTTTGTGGTTTAATAAATTAAGAGGGACACTCTTGTAATGCTTAGAAATAGATAGAGGGTTTTTTGGGAAATAGGGTCTAGATATTTGTATATATATCTTTATATACATAAGACAAGAGGAAGCAATTCACGTGAGAGCTAGAGCTTTCACGTGAACCATCAATTTAGAAGACAACAGTGTGAGAGTGGGAAAGAGAGAGAAATATGGGTGCAGTTGGGCAGCAAACGTGTGAGAGAGAGATGGGACCAAAATAAGAGAGAGAAGGTGTGGGAAACCTGCAAGAAGGGAAGAGAAAGAGACAAGGGAGTAGGTGGGAGTCAACCAGCCAGCAAACATGGGAGAGAGAGTGTGTGAGAAAGAGAGCTGTGCATGTGTGTGAGAGAATGAGAGACTTCATGTGAACCTGCTATGTGCAGCAGCACAACAAGAAGTCATGCATGGGAAGGAGAGACCAAGTGTGGGAGAGAGAAGGAAATTCTGTTGCGAGGAGGCAAAAAGGTGGGAAAGAGAGGGAGCTATTTTGGCATGAAATGAGGGACTGTTTTGGAGCTTAGGTTGTTCACGCAAGGGTCTAAGCGTGAGAGAGAGAGAGAACCAGAGCAGCAGGCACGCAGGCCTTGCTAGCCACGCATGAAGAAGGGGACCATTCCCCTCATTATATAAGAAGTTCCCTGCCTTCAGTGCGAAACAGAGGGAGAGATTGAGAGGGAGAAGAGAGCTGGAGAGGGGGAATCGAGAGTGAGAGGGAGTTGCTCCCTGCGGTGCGTGCGAACGAGAGAGGGACAAAATAGAGGAGAAAGGAAGTGAGAAGAAGAAGAGAATGGCTGCTGCCCAGCCAGCTATGAGAGAGCTGGAAAAAGAGAGAAAGAAGGGGCTGTTTCCCCTGCTGCCTAGTCCAAACCGAGAGATAGAGAAGGAGAGAAAGAAGGAGAAAGAGGAAGAAAAGAAAGAGAGGGCTGGGGAAAGAGAGAGCTACAATTTTAGAGAGAGAAAAATAGAGCTAGAGAGAGAAAAGGGTTGTTTCCGGCAACAGACAGCAATGGTGTTCCCGGCGAACCTACAACTCAAACTCCGTTAGTTTTCGTGCCTAGAGCCGTATTTGCTAGGTAATACCCTCACTTTGCTAGATTATGGTTTTAAGGGTTTTATAATTGATTAAGCATGCTTAGGGTTGGTTTTTAATCACTTGTTTAAGATAGTTGTTTATTGACATTGGGTTGTTGATTCTCAATGATTTTTGAGGAATAAGGGCTGCCTTGTGAGGATTAATTATGATGCCTAAATATTGAGGGTTTGGCATAGGTTCGATTATTTGTTGGTGCTTATAGGTTGTTGATCAATTATAGTGCTCTTTGATGAATTATTTGGTAACACTTGGGTTGTTAACAAATAGAGCTTTAATGCCTTGATTTAAAGGTAGCCGGTTAGGTATTAATTTTAGGGTATCGAGTATGGTGACGACCAACTATAGAGAGGCATTTTTGTAGTTGGCCGATTATAGAGATTTATTCGAAGAGGTGTTATTAGCCTTTGTTGGGATTAATGTCGTCAGTTCATTAATGTTGATTTTACTTAGGTTCTTGATTGGATTAGTTGGGTTCCATTACGGTCTTATAAGAGGGTCACATAGCAAGGATAAGGAGTTTTGGGGGTTTAGACTCTAAGGATGACTTATAGATAGAATTATTCTAATTAGGGCCCTGTTTGTTAAACGCCCAACACATTCCCCAACCAAATTGCACTGTTCCTTCACTCAGACCAAAACACGCTTTGCATAGCACACTCAGTCAACTCTTGCTACGAAATTACCTTATTACCCTCGCAATTTTTCAAACCTTAAAAACTTGTGCGTAATGGATGTTATGGGTAAAAGGGCAAAAATGGAAAATGTTGAGAAAGAAATTTCAAACCTGCCCAATACACGCTTTTCTGACTTATTGAAGGAGCAGCATATGACATGAACAGTGCAACTTTCAGACCTAGGGGATTGTGTGGGGGTTTAACAAACTCCACCTAGGTTATTATGTGACACTAATGTAGGGTTTTTATATAAAGACTCCAAGAGGGTTTCAAAGAATCGACCGCATTATAAGACGCTACGCATTGGTGTGTGCGTTGAAGGAGAATTTGAGGATCAAGGTAAGTGGGCTATCTTGTGTTAGTATTTTCATAAATAATGACTCGGTGCATTTTATACTTAATGCTTTCAAAGGCAAACCCAGGTTATCTCTTGAACTAAATAAAATACAATTTTATGCATGAAATGTGTGACATTAGCTATTTTCTAGAAAATATACATGAATTGTTTATTGGGCTACTTGATAATGTTATATGTGATGCAATGCTATGATGTGATAAATGTGGTGACACCGGTACCGAGTGTGTGTGTATGATATGTATAAATGATCGGAGGCAGTGCAACACACCATTTATTCGGTGTGGCCTCAAAAGCCGGTAACCCTAAGTAAAGGGGGTTAGGCCAATAGGGTTTCATTGAAAGGGGATGAGCGGACCAGTCCTTGCCGATAGGGGGTGTATGGGACAAGCACAACCTTACTCTAAGGGTTAAACAGAGCGGATTGTGTTATGGAGATCTGACTTGGTTAATATTATTTACAATATTGTGAAGACATCCCAATGAATATTTTGTAAATGATGATATCTATGTTTAACCATTTTTCTCTGGATATAAATTGTTCACTATTACACACTAGCACGAGGTTACGTACTTACTAAGTTGTCGAACTTACCCTTTACTTTTCCACGCCAAAGGGACATGATGGCGGTTTACAAAGGAATTAGCTAGTATTGCGTAGACCGGGCCTGGAGGTAGATGTGACCGTTCAATGTGAAGGTATTGTTTGGATTATGACTTGAAGACCTATTGTAGAATTATGAAGGTTATTTGTGGTATCATGTATAATTGATGACTCAACTTGTACTAAGGTTTTTAGTAATGCTCTGCTTGTAATGATAGATGCTTATAGATCGAAATAAATTTATAGAATTTCCCTGCTTGATTACTCTGATTAAGGAATTAAATCCCTGCGGACTTACTACTTTTGTGGTTAAGTCTGGGAGACGAACCGTGGAATTAATTACCAATTAATTAATTCTTGGGGCGTTACAAAGATACATCCAAAATTGCCACCGCCGTGGTGGACTTAACCGAAAAAAGAAAACTAAATGCCTAGTAAGATAAACGTCTAAAGCTACGAGCAGGGTCGTCTCTTTGGAGTGGGCTCTGCAGATGCTCGTATCGGTGTCCCTCTCGCACTCGGGCTCCCTCTTGTGCTTGGGCTCCCACGGGCACTAGGACTCCCTCTCGCCCCAGGACTCCCTCGACCTCTGTTGAAACTGGAGCTGTGGATGCTGTAGTCTCTAACGTCTAGAGGCCCCATAAGGTGCTCGCATAGCTAGTCCAAGACGGCACGATCCTTGGCTCTTGCTCGTTGCATCGCCTAGAGGGCCTGCTGTAGATCCTCCCATGTCTCTTAGAGTGTAGCCTTGAGGCGATCCAAGTGCTCCTCCACCCTAGCAGGTGCCCCACCAACTCGGGTTGCCCTCCGCGGTCACTGCGCTTTCGGCTCCTGCTCCGCCTCCCACAAGTGAGCCTGACTTGTGTTGAGGAAGCGTACGCCCATTGCCCCCTTCTTTGGCTGAACTTGCCTTAGCCCTGTCATGTCCACCCTAAAGCGCTCTGCAATCCGAGTGATCAAGGCCCCGTATGGCATTGCGAAACCCTTGTCCAAAAGTCAAACAAACATCATGGTGGAAGTGACCACGGAGCCGTAGTCAATGGGAGTCTTGGTCAATAGGTCATATAGGCAGCGTGCCCTTTCTATCGTGATCATCGTGTGGTTGATGATCGAGAGTACTCAGTTAGCGAGGATGTGGTAGATGCAACGGACGTCGTTGCTGAAGTCGCTCATCTGGAAGCTACCCTCTCCCTTGAGCTCCATCTGATGAGGGCACCCCTTGGCAAAACAACTACCAGGTCCGCGCTAGCAGGGAGATGATCGACTGGATAAGGGTAAGCCAGGTCATGTACACTAGGTGCTCCGGTGATCTCGCTGATGAGCGTAGGGGTCATCTCTATCATTGTCCTCCTGAGACAAGTGCGGAACGAGTCACCACGTCTCTAGTGGAGGTTCGTGTAGAACTCCCACACAATGGTCTCCACCGTAGGGTGGTGATCCTCTACCATGCCAGTCCACCCCTGGGTATCCAACACAACCTGTACCCTCAGTGCACGCTCATCGAACTCTTCTATGGTGGCTCCCCTCTTAATGATGATCCTGCACACATGGCAGTAATGAAAGTATCGGCACCTGACCTTATCCTTCCGGAAATGGGTGTGGTCGTATACTAGCTCGACATCCTCCTCATCAATGGCGGTACTAGCCTCTCGGATAGGCTCACCAAGGACTGGCCTGTCTCTGGCGGCGTCATCACTCTCGACATCCTCCATCACGACCTTCGGCTTTGACTCGGGGTCCTGAGCCTCTTGTAAGAGTGCTTGGCATGGTCGCTGACGTGCGGCCGAGGAAGAAGTGGCCTCACTGGCGCGTGTGCGTACCATTGTCCTGCACGGAAAATTCCTATCAATATCAACTCTCAGAATTCCCATGCAAAACTGATGCAGGGTTAGAACGTAAATAATCAAGAAAACAATAAACAGAAGGGATAAATATTCCTAAGATTGTGAGACTATCACAAAATCAAAGAAATCTTCTCTAAGCAGTAGATACTATCTAAGCCTGAAAGAAAAAGAACCAAGAAACTCAACTCTGAGTATTCTTATTAAACAAAACCAATAATAATAATAAACTGTTTTTCCAAAGGGTCTATGCCTGTATTTATAGGCTTAGAGGCTAAAACATAAAAGAGGTTAACATAAACTAGGATTACACATCCTAGAAGAAAAAGTAATATAAGATAAACTAGGATTACACATTCTAAAAGGAAAAGTAATCTAAAACTGCGTACTAGAAGGAAAAGTAAGCTAAAACAATTAAAAGACTAATAAAGAAACCTAATTTAAATAAAAGACTAAAAGATAAGATAGGTCATCCTAATCTACATCAAAAACCCTACCTGTGCAAAGGTCCTAGTTCTACATGCCCTAAAATACAGGTACAAGGAAAAGAAAATTGTATCGGTGGATCTGAACTTAGGTGGCTTTTAACAATGCTGGAAAATTAAGGCATTTTAGGACTATCAAAATATCCAAGATTTTGGTTAGCTAGATAGATATAAAATACCTAGCAATGATTTTAGGCATATTAGAATCAAGTGAGTCTAAAAGGTCAAAATTACCCCTTCTAGGAGAAGAAGGGTATTTTGGTAATTTGAGGTAAATCGAAAATAATAAGGGTTACGATTCACTAGGTGGTATTAGATCCCATGGTGATCAATTGGGACCTAGTTGATTGGGTTAGGTGGTAAAAGACGAAAATGCACCTTCTAGGAAAAGAAGGGCATTTTGGTAATTTCGGACTTGACTGAAAAGTTCAAATCCAAACGGTCCAAATCATAGGTTGAACTTCAAAGTACAAGTTTTGAGTTTTAAGTGGTCCAAACAACCCCAAAAATCCACAAATTTGATCAAAAATCCGAAACCCCCAAATCTCAAAACTAGGTTTTTGACCCAAAATTTTTTTGAGAAATTTTGGGCAAAGGATGAATGGGTTTTGTTCCTAGATCATAATGGAAGGGTTTAGGCATTATTTCATGCACCAATTGCATGAAGAGATCAACAAATGCAAGAATTTCAGACTTAGGGTGAAAAATCCCCCAAATCCGAATGGGTATGATTCAAGCCAAAATGATGCAACAAAATGGTCCTATACTCTCAAATGCATGATCCTAGTTCTCAACCAAGCTAGATAAATGCAAGATATGCAAGAAAATTCAAGGTTTCAAACAAAACCCCAAAATTGCGAAAACTTGAAAAATTTGGGAAAAATCTTCATACCTTGATTTAATCTTGAAAATGAGGTGGGAATCCTTTAAAACCTTGAGAGACTTGGCTGAAAATCACTATGGGAGTGTTTGGGTAGAGAGAAAATAGGAGAAAATCCAAATGAATAGGGTTTGAGGACGTTCGGCCATTTTATAAAACGTTGGGTTAATAGCGTATGTCCAGCATCGGGGGCGTACATCCGCTTAACCCTAAAAATGATTTTTTTTTTAAAAGCTTTTAGAAAATTTTCAAGGCACAAAAGAGTTAGAAATAACGAGGTAGGTCAAAATGATTTTATTTCTGAAATTTGGGGTACAGTGAAAATTCTTTTGTGCTCTACAATCAACCCTAGATGTCCAAACACCAAAACTCACCACTATTAAGGGTGAGGGAAGACTTAGCTATCTAACATCTAAAGATTACTACCCCAAGACCTTTCACTCTTCAAACAAGTCTTTAGATGGGTCTTCCTCATTCTTAACCAGTGTCTTGTAGTCCTTGTTGATACTAGAGAGAAATGTAGTCCTTTGACGATCAAACCCTTCTGGCAATGCTCCCGCTTTCAGTAATCGAATTTCCTCTTGTTCTATTCTGGCGTATTCATCTGAAATCTGAGTTAGTTGAGTGTGCATTGCTCGCTTCTCTTCATCACTGAGATAAGGGTTAAACCTTCCGGGGATAGGTGAAAAATCTCGTATCGTCGAAATACTGCGATACTTAGGGACAACAGTTTTCCTCTTAGTTGCTACACGTATCTCCTTCTCTTCAACAGGCTTAAGGGATAGGCAAAGGTTTCAGCTCCTGGTTAGCCTAAGTTGAAACCCTGCGTTTACCAAAGCAAGGTTGGTATCCGAGTGCATAAGGTCCGAACTTAGCTGGCCATTCGCAAATAGTCGGTAGGCGTCTACAACCATCGTGCATTTGAGTATGAAGCAGGATCAAGTGCCTATAACGCAGAATTGGAGATCTTATTCATCCCAAGTCAAACAATCAAATAAGCCGTCATAGTGCCTTCACTCACAAACAAGGGAACTAAACCTATCCTATGCTCCAGTTCTTTAAGATCAAACCTAGATACTACATCCTATGCTCAGATTTACAGCTACGGTCGGCAAGACCGTATGCTCTGATACCATACTATAATGCCCCCAAAATTAACCTCGGCTAATCCAGTGGAGTAACTGGCAATTCACCCAGTTGAGCTAACTTTTGACCAAATGAGTAATCACCCTTATAAAACATCAGAGTAAATGCAAAGGAAGGTGAATAAATCTGAGTCACTATAGTTCATCAAGTAAGAACATGGAGCAACTACATAATAAAGACAAACCTGTAATTATAAGTAAAGCATAACCAGTCAAGTAATAACATCCCTTGCTACTTCCATAGCAGTAAACCAGATTACCTAAAGAATAATAACCGTGTAAGTCTAATGACTTAGTAAGTAAATCTCTCACTTAGGTATGACATGAGCCCATTTAATGAAAGTAAACGTACAATTTGGGTAGTAACCAAAAAGAAGGCATTACCTCCACTAATACACCATTTCATAGGTTTTAGGGTTTTCAAAGTTCTATGGTGTAGAACCGGCAATAATTACCTAATTGTTTTAATGCAGAAAAGTCTAATGCTTTATAAGTCATAACTCTCATACATGGTCTATCCAGGATATCACCCCTTCTCTGCAGGGTTGATACTATCCCGAGAGACCTATAATACAATACCAGTACTCCAACCATTGCACAACATACCATACGTAACATTAGTGGCATGATCGAGTCCAACCTCAAATGGCTCACACCAACTAATGACGTTCATCATATAGTGACCGAACCATTAGGAATGGTTGCATCAAAGTCATGAAACCAATGGATACAAAGTCCCGTATAACACACATTTGACCATAATACGTAGTTTATATAGTAAACCCATGGCCATTCATATCGCATGTACTGGCGTACCATATCTTACGATGCATCTTAACAGTTTATTTAATATCACAATTACCGAGTAATTACAAAAATAGACATGCTGATATCATACGCATGGTTAGTCAACTGACATATTTCATGTTTTACGTAAAAAGGGTGTAAGTGTCTACTTACCTTGCGCACTCGAGCGAATCCTCACCAAGCTACCTCATGTTATAACGGATACAAGACATCGTTATTCTAAGCCTTAAGAAACCTAGAAATATAGCTAAGCCCAAGCATACACGTGTGAAACTTAAGAACATGTGCTCTGCCCACTGACCGTACGTCCAGCCTCAATGGCGTACATCCACTCAGTGTGTTAAGCACACCGTTTCAAGATTCAGATAGTGCATGTTTCTAATGGCACTCATAGACCTCTAAACCTTTCCTAAGCTAGCAAAATAGTACATGCAACGTAAGAAATCACAGAACAACAATGCTTTGAGAAAATCCTTTGAAAACATCATTATCTTTAAAGAACGTTTAATGAATACTTGGTAAACCTCAACAAGGTAGAAACACAAGATAAAATAGTGCTAAATACAAAGGAAACAGACCCTGAAGCTAAGCACGAACATGGTCTCCCTTCTTGGAAACTCCTCTTTGAAGCTCACTCTCTCCAATTTCTCATTCAAAACTCAAGGAAAGGGTTTTGGCAACCTAAGGGCATACCAGGTGATGGGAATGGGCGAGAGAAATGGGAGGTGGAACGACCTATTTATAGGAAAAGTTCGCCACTAACTCTCTGACAAAGCAGCGGACGTTCGGCAACCCTAGCATACGTCCGATGGTCCCATGTACGTCCGTTGTACTTTTTGCAGAACGTACGCCTAGTGGTCCCCCCCCATACGTCCGCACTACAGACAACAGCGTACGTCTGCCAAACCTAGCGTACACCCGCTTCTGAGGATCAGTGTTTGGCTTTTATTCTCTAAAGGTTCAAAGTGTGTTTTAGGCTACCACTAAGGATTCTGGGTCTCGTTAAACACCTTTACTGAAAACCTTTGTTGATTGCTCCTATGGAAAATTTTGTCTAGGGCATACAGGACGGCATTTAAGACACCAATTGGGATATCACCATATCGGTTGGTGTACGGGAAAGCTTGTCATCTTCCCGTTGAGTTGGAGCAATGGGCATACTGGGCCATCAAGCAGTTGAACTTCAATTTTTTGAAGGCCGACTTTCAAAGGAAGCTCCAACTCACTAAATTAGAGGTACTAAGGAATGATGCTTATGACAGTTCAAGGAAGTACAAAGAACACATGAAGAAGGTTCATGACCAGAGCATTCTGAGGAGATCTTTTGAGCCAGGTCAAAAAGTCCTTCTTTACAATTCTCGGTTGCATTTATTCCCTGGCAAGTTGAAATCTTGGTGGACAGGCCCATTCATCATTAGGACAGTGTTTACTCATGGGGCCATCGAGATAGAGGATCCCAAGAATGGTAACACCTTTAAGGTGAACGGACAAAGAGTTAAACCATTCTCGGAGTAGAGGAGTTTAGAGGTTGAGGCTACTCTATTGGAGGATCCGATTTATACAGAGAGATTGTAGTCTCATATCACGAGTCTGGCTGAAGACGTTAAACTTAGCGCTTGTGGGAGGCACCCCTCATTATGTTTCTTGCTTTATTTTCAGCATTTGTGTCTACTAGTCAAATTTGGGGAAGCATTCTTTTATGCTATACCTGAATTGACCCATCCCCTAGGTTTGTTAATTCAGTCACATTGTGGGCAATGTGACGTTTTAAGTTTGGGGGTGGAGTAGATGTGTGTTTGTATGTGTAAATATTTGTGTGTGGTTGTAAATTTTTTTTTTTTTTTTTGTAAATATCTTCATTTAAAAAAAAAAAAATTTACTTTGCACTCTGCGTTCGAACGCACCCTTTATGTTCAAACGTAGACACGGGGCTACGTTCAAACTCACTTGTGTTTGTTCAACCGTAGCGCCCATCTCACGCACACACCATCAGACACATGCGATGACTGCGTGCTCGAGCAGAACACTCTGCGTCGAACTCATGCATCTGTTCAAACGCAGCGCCCACTTCACACACACACACACACTCAGCACGTATGCAATTGAATGCACCAACTACGTTCGATCGCATGCGTTTTTGGCTCTTTTTAGGTCACTGTTTCTTTCTCTTTTCCCCTTTTCCCCTCCCCGCCGTACAGCCACTTCTCCTATCTCCCTCATCCCTCTTCACCTAATCTCCCTAAAATCCAAACCCCACCGCCACCCATCATTTCCCCCACCACCACCGTGGCACCTCTGCACCACCACCACCCACCGTCGGCCGTCCATTTCCCCACTTCTCCCCTTTCTCACCGAAAACCCAATCTCCCCCCAAAACCCCATTTTTCTTCCATTTTTTTTGTTATTTTAGGGCACAAATCCACTCACGGATTGTGCCCCTTGTTTGTTCTATTGATTGTGAGTGGTTTTGCAAGGGGTTGGGTTGGATTTGAAAAGGGTTCTCAAACCCTTAGGTTTCGGGTTGCACACCACCTGTTCGACAAAAAGCCCCAACCACTCTCTAGCATGCCTAGAGGGCAGGGGTCGACTTCTCAATCCTCTGGGACCCGAGCCATGATTGCTAGGCCGCCTTTTGAGAGTCGGAAGCTCATTTTGGAGAACACCTTTGCCATCAAAGAGGAGTTCTCCAATAATGATGCTACAAGTTGGGCGGTCCAAGAGTTGAAAAACTGGGGTTTGAAGAGGCTATTCAAACCTGTCGCTTCCACTGCATATGAGCGTTTGGTTAGAGATTTTTACAAGCATCTAAGTTATGATTGCAGTAGGCTAGACGTTCTAGTCTCTTCCATCGACGGGAGAGAAGTGGAGGTGACCATAGCCGATGTAGCAGCTATTTTGAAGTGCAGTCATGAGCCTCTAGAGTCGGACGTTCCTTGGATTGATTGCCCCTCCATGCTCACCCTCGACGACATCGTCTTCGACATGTGTGAGGGGCAATATGCAGACAAGCACCGGAATGCAGCTAGCAAAGCGAAGATTCCTCAAAATCTTCTGTTCATTGATATGGTGCTGTACAGGAACGTGTGTCCTTTGGGACACAAGACACAGAGGCGGGACATGTTCCTTAGTGCTCTTTATGCGTTCCACAGAGGTTTCTGGTGCTCCATTCCCGAGATCATATGGCGATAGATTCAGAAATTCTGAGAAGGAGTGCACCATCGAGTGGCTGAGCACACGAGGACATGGGGTTTGCCTTTCCCTTTTCTCATCACTCACATACTGAGAAAGAAAGGGATTAAAGGCAATGCTACGGATGGGCCGATCATTGAAAGCCCATACTTCGGCCGCATCCAGTGGAACCAGAGTTGTTCCCACATGGATGAGCCAGTAGTGCCAGAGCCAGTAGTGCTAGAGACAGCAGCACCCGAGCCAGTGGAGCTAGAAGAAGAAGAAGAAGAAGAGTATAAAGAAATGATCACACTCAGAGCCTCGGATTTTGTAGGGTTTCAGGACATCCTAGAGGACATGCGATTTCAGATTGCAGACATTCAGAGGGATGCATGACAGGACAAGCTCGAGACTTAGGACATGCTCCGAGCCATATTAGATAGGCTGCCACCAGCCTCAAGATCTTCTGCACCACCAACTCCATGACGTCTTTGTGACGTGTTGGTTATATTTTTCACACCCCTTTGCACTACATTTGTATTTTCTTTATCCGCACACTGTGGGCAGTGCGAATTTTGTGTTTGGGGGTATTATTTGTGCACATTTGGTTTTTGATTATGCATTTTATTTTAATTATGGTTTATTTTATTTTGTGAGCTTAATTTAATGAACACATGATCACTTTGTTAGGGGAATTTAAATTATGTTATTTTCTTTGGCAACATGAGATATTACATTTCAATTTCATTTTCACGAGCACATTTGACACGTAGTTTGTGGGATAAAATGTTGAGTTTGGTCATGCTAGTTTTGTAAGCTTAAATGCAGTTGGGTAGCCTAATGGGAAATAACCTTGGTTTATGTTAAAAAAAAAAAATGATGATCATTTTGAGCTTTCCATCGAGTAACCAGATCTCGTGCCTCATTAAGCATTGAGCGTTCGTGTAAAAAAGTGAGAAGTTAGACTTGATTAGCAAAGCTTCATAGCCTTTTTGACTCGAGTTAGTAGGTCCTTAGGGGTGTCTTTACATCTAATGCCCTAAAACCTTTTGGTTTGGGAGTCATTGACTTAACGCTTGATACATGGGTCAACTAGACAGCTTAAGGGAGCTATGCAATAAAAAAAAATGAAATAAACCTTGGTTATTGTGTCCGATGGGTAGTCTGATGAATTTTGAGTGTCGAAGCATGCATGACTAAGATTAGTGTTGAAATCCCATAATTATGTGTTGAATTCACTTTCACTAGAATTGATTAGTGTGATATCTCATAATTCCATGTTTGTAGCTTGATTGATCCCTGAAAATTGTGAAGATGGTGTTTGTTTGATCAAGTTTGCTCATGAATAAAACCATAATTGTTATATTGTTGCATTGTTGAAAATAAAATGTTTGTGCAATGTTTGTGGGTATCATTCTTGGAAAACCCTCACGAGACTTCACTCGTCCTCTAAGGAATTCCTAGAGGTTTAAAAGGCTTGTTGCATATGCTAAATGCAACCGTTCTCCCATGAAAGCGGACCTATGTTTAATTTGTGTTTTTCATTTTGTTTTGCTAAGGGACTAGCAAAATATAAGTTTGGGGGTATTTCATAAGTGCTGTTAAGTGCTTATTTACACCCCTTTATTTATGTTTATTAGGCCTTTAGCATTATTAATATCTAACAATTTTAGTTGTTTTTAGTGTTTTGTGATGTGCAGGTCATTGCATCAAAACATGGCTACAAGGAGCAAAATGGACTTGAAGTGAAGTGAAGAGTTCCTACTAGTGTGCTCGATCGCACTTGGTGCGATTGAGCGCAATTGAGGTCGAACGCAAGGACTAGGCTCGAACACAGGTCCAGTCAACCCGCATCTCGTGCTGTTTCCCTAGCCAGCCCTACAATTCCATCGCTTCCAGCTATGCATCGTGGCGGTTATTTGCATCCGAATGCATAGCTTGCGATCGAACACATGCATCAGTGCGTTCGAACGCATGGCTTGCGTTCGAACGCAGCCCCGTGACCTGTCAGCACATTAGTTTTCTATAAATAGGCCCCTTAGTGCATTTGGAAGGGAGTTCTTTCTTTTGGGCGAGTTTTTAGGAGCATTTGCCATTGTTAGGCCCTACTCTGCCCATTTAGTTGTAATACTTTATTTTTAATTTAATTTAATGCATTCATTTAATTGTTATTTACTTTCTTGTTACATGGGTGGCTAAATCTTCAACTAAGGTTGAAGATGAAGCCTCACCCTTAGCACTTTCTTGTTGTTTTTACGTTTAAACGCTTTGCATTCTGTTAATTAAAGTTCATGTTTGTTTCTTTGCAATTTAAGTGACAAAGTTGTTTTGATTGCCGTTTCGATGCTTTGGAAGTCTAACCCTCGTTGTGTTCCAAGCCGGGTGCACAACGGATGGGTGAACTCAATTAAATATCCACTGTAATCCATGGATACAGTGGATGATTCTATTGAGAATCACTATCCGTTGTAGCTCCTTAACGGTAAACACATCAAGCGGTTTAACTAGTATCGAAATAGCAATAGAATATGACTTAAGTTTTAATCGATAGACGGAAAGTGTGTGTTTTACGTTTAAGCAAGTATTTTTATTGGGTGAGGTGTAATCTTGAGCCTTAGTTATTTTTCTCCATTCATTTACACTTTCTAGAATAGTTTTCATTTCTGCAAGTCTTGTGTTCGATTATACGACCCTTTTTCGGAACTAGGTTAAAATAGGGTTAATCTAGGTAATATTAGTTTTTGAACAAACACTATTTCTTGTGGTTCGATCCCGCACTTTGCAAAGCTACATGGTCAACGACTTGTGCTATTGCGAGTGCAATCTAATTTGCATATCACAAGGTCTTGTGGTATTGGAGTACTACATGACGTAGCCCTGACGAGGACGTTAAGAATTCAAGAGGGAGAGTTTGTAACACCTCGGTCCCATATTGGGAAGATGAGAAGCCACATAGAATGGGTGGTTTATAAAGATAGTCATGAGTGCTAAGTCTCACATTGCCTAATTACTAGGTGAAACTAGGCTTTATAATGAATTCTAGAGAAGCTTCAAATTGACTAGTCCTTTTAGGGTGATAGAGTAGATGTGGCTAGCACTTTTCCCTAGGTTGTTATAGTGGACATATGTAATGACCCAAATATTTAAGTAGGCATAAGTAGCTTGGTTAGAGGGTTAATTTGGACTTTAGGTCACTAGGATCAGCCAGAAGGGCATTTTGGAGAATTAGACTTCTAGACCGGATGTACGCTACTTTTTGGTGGACGTACACCCATGTCTTTTAGTGCGGGCATACGCTAGGTTAGGCGGACATACACTCTTGTCTTTTAGTGCGGACATAAGCTACTTTTTGGCAGACGTACGAAGGGGGACCACCTGACATATGCTGATAGATAGTACACTGTACTTTATGAATAGTATACAGACATACGCCCAAAAGTACCAGATGTATGCTACTTTTTGGAATATCCTCCAATTAATACCCAGACGTACGAGACAACCTTTGGACCGCTGTGTAATAGTATTGGATGTATGCTACTTTGGCCAAACGTCCGCCGTTTTCTGGCCTTATAAATACCCCCTTACCCCTTCACCCATTTCACACCAAACCCACCCCTCAACCCTCCTTTTTGCCCCTAGGCTATTTGTTGGCCACTTGTGAGTGTTTGTGAGGTTTTATGAGTGTTTTGGTGCTACCGGATGAGGACCTCTTGAGGTTTTGCTTCAAGGAGGTAACGCTTGGTTTCCTTAGCTTTTTAATACGTCGTTATGTTGCTCAATTTGTTGCTAGTTGTAGCTGTTAGCTTAGTTATGCTTTAATCTTGCTTAGGCTAACGTTATGTGAACTTAGCATTGTTGTCTTTGCATGAAGGTTTCAATCTGTGTTAGGAGGCCCTAGGAAGCCTTTGTTGGCCTTAGGAGTCGGAGAATAGGCGAACAGTGGAGAGAAAATGAAGTTCTTCCTAAAAGACATTGGAGCGGACGTACGGTCTCGTGACCAAATGTATGGCTCGTAGTGACACACTTAACGTACAGCCCTGAGCTCCGACGTACGGCCAGAGTGTGACAGGAAAACCCTATTTTCACTAGCCATCCCATGACTCCTATTTCCTTATTCTAAGAGTTGCTTTAGTAGAATTAGAACTGATGATAGTTCTTTTCTCAGTATTCGAGGTTATGGAGCCTCAAGGGAATTACATGGAGGAGCTTTACAACCCGAGTGAGTACAAACTCATATGGATGCTTTGCTGTTACTTTTCCTGCATTGCACGTCTATTTTATATATATCAAACATGTATATTTTGCAACTCTCATGAAATAAATTTTGTAACTACAGGAAATTCTCTTTTACGAAAACGTGTGTCGATTAATAAGATCATAATGAGACTTGTAAAACTATGCATGTAAAAGATTGATAAGACTAATTGCATCGTATGACATGGTACACCGGTATGTGTGGTACAATGGTCATAGGCTGACTATACGGGTTAGCTTTATGGTCAGTGTGTGTGTGTGTGTGGAGGCTTTGGATGGTCAATGGTTTTGTGACCAATGATGCAGCCATTCCCAAAAGATGGTCACTATAGGACGGACGTCATTAGCGGTGTAGGCCACCCAAGGTCGAACTCGGTCATGCCGCTAGTGTTACGTACAGTACGATGTACAATGGGCGGGGCACCGGCATTGTACTACAGGTTTCTCGGGATAGCGTCAACCCTGCTAAGAAGGGGTAATATCTCGGGTAGACCATACTGTTGAACTATGACTGTTACTTTATATCATATGCATATTATATATATATATCACCTGCATGATAAACTGTCATCTCATAATGTTACATGTGTTTTATAAATAAAAAAATCCACAAATTAATTATGGGTACGTCATCTGGATTTCTACATTAAGTTGTCGAACTTACCCTTGTATTATTTCCCTTTTTTCTCCATATGTATGATTATGTTGTATAGATAATGGATACCGCGAAGCATCAGGTTATGTTGGAGGATTCGATCTGGGAGACGCTTGAGGACTTATTGCAAGCTTAAGCGGATACTCATGGTAACTAATACTTTTGAGTTATGCTGTAGACTTAGGGTTTGATGCATGCTTGCATATTAAGGTTTAGCATAAATCCCTTGTAATGATGTTATGTATATAGTATGATTTCCACTACTTTGATGATCTTCGGTTAGACACTCTGGTTATACTAATTAATGTTTATAGTATTTCATTACTTCCGCTGCTTAGTATCCTCTATTTTTTAGAAGTAGAGGTCCCAAAGGTCTTATTCAGAGTGGAACAAGGCTGTGAGATGAACCGTAGAATTAATTACCAGTTAATTAATTCTCGGGGTGTTATAACATATCCAAGAAAAAAAAAGTGAGTTTCTTAAAAACCTTGAAGCTTTCTACCACTTGGGGTTTTTGTTTGTTGATTTCAAACAACACCATACACATCGTTCAATTGCAATAAAGTCTAACGAATGGTCGGTAAGGAAATGCACTCCATGAAGATTAGCTAGCTAAGAGACAAGTGTTGGGAGTTGTGTCAAAAATTCCAAATTATTGGATAGAGTTTTTCAATAGAACAAAAGAGATATACATTTAATCTTATATGACATATATGTGTGATTGTGTATTGATCAATTATAAGAATGTGAGATTCCTCAGATGCATTGTATTTGAGTGATGGTGTGGGTATCACAGATGATCATACTCAAAGGTTCTTACAGCTTAAACCTCAAGTTACTTATCTTGGTTAGGGTTGGCAATTTAACACGATATAACGCCCTAAGTTCTAGAGGTAGAGTGACTGAGAGAAATTGTGACATATTCTTAATAAATAAAATTTTCCATTGGATCACCATAGAAACATAACATTAGTAGAGTACTATTATCTCAAATACATAATGTACTAGTGTACAATAATCTCATAAAAATAAACAATTACACAATCTATGCTCGTCCCAAGCGATCTAATCCATAAAATGAGGTCCCAAAAACTTCTACTGCTACTCCTCAAAGCAATAAGTCCAAGTATTCCATCGGTGCCCTTGTCCTCAGTACTATAATTTATAGGGCAATCTGAAAAGATATATAGGGAGAAGGGGTGAGTTTGACAACTCAGTAAGTAGTCACAACACCAAATGCTATAAAACATGCTATGCAAATTTTTATGTCATAATCTCTGTCATGTGCAACAATAATTTATAAAACATGATAGTTGCAAAGATGAGTATTCAACACTTCCTTTTTACTTTTCTTGGTTGTTTTACCCTTTGACCCATCACCATGAGTTTACTGTGTCCAGCGCATGTTTGGCTTGTCCCGAAGGACTCTTTTGGCTCATCCTGTCGTCAAAGGGGAGAGCTACCAGGTTGGGAACTCCCCCTAGGTGGAGGCCACCTGGCCGGCAGCACACATCTTCTCGTAACTGTTCTTCGGTGTGCTTGCCATGCTACCCTTGCGATCTGGCTGATCGTTGCTTCAGTGCCTTGGGGTTAAACATTTATTATTCATGAATGCACATATAACATTTCATATAATCTTGTAAGCTCATCTATATTTGTATAACATATCATGAAACCTTTATGAGCTCTTTCATTCATAATTGCATTCATGCATAATTCATAAAAAATGAGGTAATTGTAACATTTCTGTAATCATGTCATATGATAAAATTATGCATTAAAAAAAGGAAGTGCAACTGAAAATCATGTAAGTGAATTCTTCATAAAATCCCCAACGTTTTCGTTTTCTAAAGATTTATAATAAAATCTGTGGGGGTTTTTGGTGTTGTGTCCCCTTACCTGGCATTGCATGCCCTTATTTCAAATCCGCATCCAACTCAACAAATCCTACAACGAAGGTAAAAAGTATTTTAGTCATCAATTCATTTATCTAGCCATATTACCATTCCCTTCCTAAGCCATTTAATGTAGCAACTTACTCCTAGTATAAACTGCTTAGAAATATTTTCGACGATCACTCTAATTATCAAAAGACATATTAGCACCTAAACTCAAAAAGCACCAACTTCCATAGATCCCATAGTAAACTAAAATCAATGAACATTCTACATATAGTTAGCCTCTCCAAACGGCAATCCTATTGTTCACATACTTAGAACCTTAATGTAATTCAAGCTACAAAATTGGGGTTTATGCCTATATTTCAATAATTAATAAAATTGGAGTTTTAATCCATCCATCTAACAACCTAGAGCTTGAATGATGCATAATAATCCATTATATACAAAAGCCCCACATTCATTTCAGGGATTTAACTTCATATTAAAATTCCATAATTTTTTATCAAATCCCAAATCCCACAAATCATCCAAATTCAAGCTTCATATTTAAAGGATAGAACTAAAATCATACTAGGGTGGAGTTTGTTAAACGCCCCCACACTCCCCTAAGCTCACATTCCCCCACTTCAATTTGATAATTTGTACTATTCATGACAGAGAACAAATCGTCATGTGCAGGAGGCGCAGGTTTGAAATGTTGTTTTTACTCATTTTCCATTTTTATCCCTTTACTTACTCACAGCACTCATTAAAGGTACAGGGCTTAGGAACAGTGTTTCAGCAGGGCATTACGGGCATTTGACAAAAAATGGCCTGACACTTTTTATTGTTTTTATCATTTTTAATTTTTACCCTTTTACCCACCCACTTATTAGAGGAACAGTAATTTAGAACAGTACTTCGGCAGGGCATTATGGCCATTTGACAAAAAAATGGCCTGACACCCTTTAGAAGGATCAAGCAAGGTCAAGCAGACACGTGTATAATAAACAGTACATTTTTGCGTTGGGGAATGTGACGGTGTTTTACAAACAAGGCCTAGGAACTAGGGATTTCAACAAGGTAACAAAGTCCCCAAATTTCCATATAAGAACCTTAATTTCAGACCCAATTAAAAACCACAAATCCTTATGTTTTCAAGCATCAAATCTTATGGGTAGAACGAAAATAATGAGAAAAGCTAGAGATTTTACCTCACACTCCCCGTGGCCAAAGTACCCATCAAGGCTCATCACCTCCTCTTCTTCTTCTTCTTCTTCTTCTTCTTCTTCTTCTCTACTTCTCTCTCGCTCTCTCTCTACATCTTTGTTTCTCTCTCTCAGTCTCTGCACCTCTCTCTCCCTGTTCACAGCTCTCTCTCACTTTCTATTTGCAACTATCTCACTCGGGTGTGTTTGTGTGAAGGTTTTCTTTTCCTTCTATTTTTTCTTCTTCTTTTTCTCTGGCAGCCAGCTGCCTTCACACCAACAAGTCCACTTTCTCACGCATGAAGGCCCTCTCTCTCACACATTGAAAGCTTGTCACATGTGGAACAAGTGTCCATGGATTAGCCCTGTGAGGAAGTGGGACAGGCCTGCTGTGATCTATTGATTGCCCACATTGCTCTAAGCTTGACCGCACAAAACATGTGCTGTCAAGTTAAAAGGTGAGTTGAATTTACTGAAATTTATTCATAAAATTCACCATTAATCCTTAATAAACTTAAATATGCTAATTATAATATATCCAAAATTCGTGGCCTAATGAAATCATTAACCCATCCAATTAATCTCCCAAATCTCAAATGTTTTAACTGTTTGATATATTAACCTATTAAACTTAAAAAATTCATAGTTCTTTCAATTTAACTCCAAATAATACGAAATTTGGCTTGAAATTTTCCTCATTCAAAACCTCACAACATATCCAAAAATCATGGCAATCCATAACTTTTTGATACCTCAAAAATACCTCGAAATTCAGTGCCTCTGCTTGACCAAATTTCTGTTTTGATACCTGTATCTTCTAAAAATCATAACTCTTTCTACAAGCGTCCAAAAATCATAAAACCACTTTTAAAATCTTCATTTCTCATCATTCTACAAGGTCTTAAAACAGTTTTGTTTAGGGTCACTCATTGAATTTTTGGCATCCAAAATAATGCGACTGTTCTTCCAATAACCTACCGAAATTCAATTTTCACCATCTTTCACATTTAATCTATATTTATCACTTTTACAATCTTCATTTCTCATCATTTTACAAGGTCTTAAAATAATTTTATTTAGGGTCACTCATTGAATTTTTGGCATCCAAAATAATGCGACTGTTCTTCCAATAACCTACCAAAATTCAATTTTCACCATCTTTCACATTTAATCTATATTTACCTATAAAATTGCAAATCCTCCTTATCATTAATATTGAGATCACATTAATATTAGGGTATAAATTTTGGGGTATTACATTCTCCCCCCTTATAAAAATTCCGTCCTCGGAATTTGCTACTATCAAAACCTACTTGGAGTTTCCTTTCTTGAAGTACAAAGATCTCCAAATTATTGCTTTGAGCTTTTCATGATGCAATCCTAGTCTTCATTTGGCACACTCTACCATCTACATCCACCATTAAACTAAGATCAAGTGAAAGTTTATCTCTCATCATAGGAATTTCAGAAAACTTTTGACACCATTAATAACTCCGAACATATTTCCAAGGTACTATCATCATACTTCAAAACCTTCAATGCTCACTTACTATTATCAGTCCTCGAGTCACAATCTTTTGATCAAACATAAATATTCTCTAATGACCATCTAATCTTGAACTAACCTTAAAAGAGTTGGTGAAATCTCAAATATTAGTCATACACTTAAGCTAGAAATTTTTCATTGTATATGCTGATCAATAATCTCTTTTCTACTATGTATCTCGAACAATAGTATTGTCATACATATATAACTTCAACCTCCAAGATTTACCACATAAGTTACCTAAAGTTTAGGATGTCATCATATATCTATACTTTCATCTAAGGCTCAACAAGAATCAATAACCCTTTTAATCATATCAAATCTTATTACTCTTATACCCAAGTACAATCGTTAACAATTCCTCATCCTCATAAATATGAAATTGAATTCAATAGGACGTCTCAAACATTTAAACCTTGCAATTGTAGCACTTAAATCAATATTCCCATACAAGAAATTTAAAACCCAACCTTCAACAATCTGGCCCCCATAAAAACCTCAATCATAAAACAAAAGAATCATCCATAACCAAAAATGTCAAAAGTCGATCAATCACTAGCTTACCTCTTCCAATTATCATAGAACTACCCAAGAAGTTTGATTTACAGGTCCAATTATCGAAACCTCACAACATATCCAAAAATTATAGCAATCCATAACTTTTTGATACCTCAAAAATACCTCGAAATTCTGTGCTTTCTGCTTGACCAAATTTATGTTTTGACACCTGCATCTTCTAAAAATCATAACTCTTTCTACAAGCATCCAAAAATCATGAAACCACTTTTACAATCTTCATTTCTCATCATTCTACAATGTCTTAAAACAGTTTTGTTTAGGGCCACTTATTGAATTTTTGGTGTCCAAAATAATGCGACTGTTCTTCCAATAACCTACCAAAATTCAATTTTCACCATCTTTCACATTTAATCTATATTTACCTATAAAATTGCAAATCCTCCTTATCATTAATATTGAGATCACATTAATACTAGGGTATAAATTTTGGGGTATTATACTCGAGACACGCGAACCTGACACGTAAAATTCGGGTTAGGGTTGGGCTTAATCGGGCTTGGGTCGTAAACGGGTCACCTGTTTATGACATGTTTAGTAGTAGTAGTTGGGTTGGGTCAACTCGCCGGGTTCGTAGGTGGACACGTTTACCTTTTTTTTTTTCTTCATTAAAACCTTAAAAGTGTAAAACACTAAATTAGTAAATCCTCTCGTTCTCTCAAGTCTCAACCCTATAAAAACAAAATCGTACCCCCAGAGACCTTCTGCCCATTGCCAATCTGATCTCACGCACCACCGGCACCAGCACGCCCTCACCGTAGTATCTCCAGACTCCCCTCGCTCACGATCTCACACTCTCACGTCTCACCCAGTTGGGCCAGTCACCCGATCCAATTTCACACACCGCTAGCATTGGCACGCCCTCACCGCAATATCTCCAGAGTCCAAACTCACCCTCACTCATGGTCTCACACTCTCACGTCTCACCCAATCGGGCCAGTCACCTAGCCCTTACTCTTCAGCCTTCCATGGTCACAAGACTCACGACGCACGACACGGCCCTCACCGGCACTACTGCTACCACTAACTCCAGCCTCTAGGTATCTTCTTTTCTTTTAATAATTTAATTTTGATTTGAAATTGATGATGCTCTGTTTGACCTTGATGCTCCATCCATCCTTATGCATTTGTGGTGCTTGTCTAAGTGGTTTCTTTTGAACGAAAAAAAATTTGGCAATTTTGCAAATGCATATGGCGTTTTAGTTTTTTATTTTGAAGCAAAATTGACTAATGGGGATAGCTAAGTTCATTTATCTGGTATCTGTACTTATTCATTGATTGTTATTTCATTGTTAAACAAATTCCGAATGGTAAAGGGCATGAAAAATAGCTTTCTTATCCTATTTCTATCATGATCTTGAGCTGTTGGATTTGAGTTGCTGCTTCTATCCTCTGCATTATCTTTAGGAGTAAATATCAAATGTCCAACTATTTGATTATCTACTCTTACATGCCCCTACAAACTAAACTGTAATGGAAGTGAATTAGTGAAATCTTGTAGACAGAAGAGGCTTGGTAAAGACGTCTGATAAGCGCCGAATATTGCACATTTAAGCCCCTTAACTCGCATATGTTAATTCCTTAGCATTATTATTTGTTTGATTTTGTGTTGTTTTTGTGTTTTCAAGTATTTAATAAAGATGCAAGAAAAACCGTTAAATTTGGGTTTAAAGCACAATTTGAGTGGACCTAGAAGATATGATTGCTTAACCAATCACAATAGAGGATATATATGATGTGGTTAAGTTTAATCATAACAAGAAAAGGATAAAATCGGAATTTCTCCACTTGGAGTCAAAATCGGATCGGATAAAATTTCAGATTTTGAACATGTCTCAGTATTTTGGCCATAACTTTCAGCTCAAATATTGGATTGAGGTGATTCTAGCGGCATTGGAAAGATAATTCAAAATTATACAAATCATTCTGAAATAAGATTTTCCTAAATCGGACTCTCGCTACACCAAAATCGTCCTGCAAGTGAAGGAGACAAATCTGGACGAATCCTTTTCCTACTTGTACATGGATTGACTCCTAATTTGACTAGGAAAATGAATTCCGAATTTTCTAGGATTCCTAGGGTTTCTAGGATTGGTTGCTACCTATAAATAAGCCTTTATACTTCAAGAGAAAGGGGGAGACTAAGTTTTAGACAGAAAATATTCCTGGAGGCTTAGCGGAGTCATGAGCTGCTAACCCCTTTGTGGGGTGTTGATGTACCCTATCCAAGCACAATGGTTTGATTGTATTTAATTTTCAGATTTTTAATTTATGTATATTGATTATATAACTATGAGAATTGCTACAATTGAATTCTGTTCTTAATTATTAAATGCAATTGTTCTTAAATTCCAAAATCAATATTTGTGAAATTCTTATCTTGTCTTAGAAAGTATTTTACTTTTATTGAACTCAAATCATTCTTATTTTCTGTGATTATGGGGATGATGGTTATATAATGGGTTTAATAGGCATATGATTAATAGGATTAAGATAGGCCATGCCTAGGGAAGACGGGTCGTACTACACCCTAGTTTAGTGTAATTTAGGTAGATGATCCGTGCCAACCGAAGATGGGTTATGCTATTCCATTAATGGTATGAAACTTATTAAAGAGTTTTATAGTTTATGCTTAGGGAAGACGGGTCGTGCCGCATCTTGGTGGTTAGGTGGACGATCCGTGCCTACAGAAGATAGATTATCCTTACTCTTTAATAAAGTAGTTTCTTGTTTAATTATAACATGCATAGAATGAATTTCTGGATTAAATCTGATTAACCATTGTTGTGCGGATAGAGGTGAAGTCAATACCCTACACTCCTTCTTATATTTTAATTATCTTTTATTTTATGCATTTACTTTTAGTAAACAAAAACAAAACAAATCTCTTTTAATTAATTAGGTTAAATTTAGTCTTTCGAATTTAGTAACGAAACTCCTACAGTTCTTGAGGTTTGACACCCTCAATATAGCCCTATCCTACAGGATTCGTTCTATTGCGAGTGGTATTTTTATTATTGATAAATTTGGTCAACAAATTTGCCACATCAACGTCTTCTAGGTTGTCTTTCCTAAAGATAAACCGAATCAAAAGATTCTTGGCAGCAACATGATACAAAGTGAAAGTCTCAACGCGAGCTAGGCACACTTGCGGGAGGCCGAGCAGGAGCCGAGGGCTCAGCGACTGCGAAGGCCAACTAGGGTTGGCAGAGCGCCAGTGGGGATAGAGGAGTGCTTAGATCATCTCGAGGACACAGTTCGACGGACACGGGAGGATCTACAGCAGGCCCTCTAAGCACTAGAGCGAGCTAGAGCCAATGATCGTGTCATCCTAGACCGGCTATGCGATCATCTCATGGGGCCATTAGATGTCAGAGATTATGGCATCCCTAGCTCCAGTATCAGTAGAGGACGAGGGAGCCTTGGTGCGAGGGGGAGTCCTAGCGCTCGTGGGAGCCCTGGAGCGAGAGGGAGCCCGAGTGCAAGAGGGACGCCGACGTGAGAGTCCGCCGAGTTGACTCCGAGGAGACGACCCCACTCATAGTTTAGTACAGCTTGATATCTCGTTAGGGATTTACCTTTTCAGTTAAGTCCACCATAGTGGTGGCGATTTTGATGTATCCTGCTACAGTTTAAGTCCACCACTTTTAGGGTGGCAATTTTGTCTTGTATATATTCATGAATCTTATGTTTAATGGTTGATGTGATGTTTACTGATCTGTTTTACTTTCCTATTAGGAACTGCAGAGTGTGATTTAGCATGTTTTCCTTACCATTTCTAAATCACAACATTTTAAAAAAACTTATTATTTCAAAAACATTTCTTTCAAAAACGTGAATTTTGCCTTCGTTTAGGGAGCCCTAAATTTCGAGGATGAAATTTCTAAAAGAAGGGGAGAGAGTAATACCCCGATAAAAATAACCTTTATTTAGAAGATTCCCTCTTGACTGAACGCTTAAGCCTGAATCTTTAGTAGAGCCGCTGAGGCGAAAGCCTAACACCCTTAGCTTAACCTAATCACATTTGGATCCGCTAGAAGTAGAAGTTTAACATCCCTGTGGGAGCGGACGACGCTCGTCAGAAGTTCGGACGACGATGGGGACCACCGACGACGCTGGTAAATAGTACACCAGACGTACGTGAGACCACCGGGCGTGCGCTCCTTTTTGGTATACTCTTTGGATAATACCTGGACATACGAGACACCCTTTGGACCAATATGCATAGACCACCGGACTATGCTAGGGTTGCCGGACGTCCGCTGCTCTGTCAGGGAGTTGGTGGCAGATTTTCTCTATAAATAGCCCACTCCTCCCCTTCATTCCTCACACCTTCTTCTTCCCCTGGTACGCCTCTAGGCTGCCAAGACCATTCCTTGGTGTTTTGAGAAAGAAATTCATAAGAAAGAGTGTCGACAAAGAGTTCCGAGGAAAGGGAAACATGTCGGTGCTGAGCTTTGGGGTAAACTCCATTTCTCTTTGTTGTTATCATCTTGTTATCTTGTAGTTAAGCTTTAATACTAATTTCAACGTAGTAATTATGCTTCTCTTAGAATTATCAACGTTTTCAAAGAGTTTCCACCAAAGGATTTGTAAAAGTGTGATTTCCTACGTTGCATGTCCTGTTTTGTAAGATTAGAGAGGGATTAGAGACCTGAGAATACCACTGGGAACGTGCACTGTCCGAACCTTAAAACAGTGCTTAACACGAGGACGACGCTCTCGAGAGCGGTGTCTGATAAAGAGCACCTATTCTTAAGCATCATCCGTGTACGCTCCGGTTTAGCCTTAACTTTAGGTTTCATAAGGCTTAGAATGACGGTGTTTTTTATCCGTTATAACAGGAAATAGCTTTGTCGGAGGATTCACTCGAATGTGCAAGGTAAGTAGACACTTACACCCTTTTTCGTAAACCGTGGGATATGTTAGCTGACTGACCATGTGTATGATATGAGCATGTTTACTTTCCGTAATTACTCAGTAACTGCATGATTAAATAAATCACCAAGATGCATCGTAAGACATGGTACGCCGATACGTGCGGTATGAACGGCCATGGGCTTATTATATAGACTACGTATTATGGTCAAATATGTGCGTTATGTGAGGGCTGTAGATCCATTGGTTTCGTGACCTTGATGCAACCATTTCCAATGGTTCGGTCACTACAGGACGGACGTCACTAGTTGGTGTGGGCCACTCGGGGTTGGACTTGATCGTGCCACTAATGCTACGTACAGTATGTTATGCAATGGCTGGGGCACTGACATTGTATTATAGGTCCCTCGGGACAGCATCAACCCTGCTGAGAAGGGGTAATATCTCGGGTAGACCATGTATGTGAGTTATAACCTGTAAAGCATTATCTTTTCCTGCATCAAAACAAATAGGCAGTTATCGCCGTTTCTACACTATAGAGCTTCAAAAACCTTGTAACCCATGAAATGGTGTATCAGAGAAGATAATGCCCTCTTTTGGTTAATGTTCAAATTACACGTTTACTGTTATCAATTGGGCTCATGTCATAACTGCATGTGGGGTCTACTTACTAAGTCATTAGACTTACGTCATTACAATTCCTTGGGTAAACCGATTTACTATTGTGGAGATGGCTAGAGTTGCTCTTGCCTGACCAACTATGCACTATCTCTAGTTACATGTTTGTTTTAATTGTTTAGTAGCTCCATGTACTTACTTGATGAATCGTAGTACCTCAGATTTATTCACCTTCCTTGCATCACTCTGACTAGCTTTTACGAGGGTGATTATCTATTTGACCACTTGTTGGTTCAACTAGGTGAATCGTCAGTGACTCCACCAGATTAGTCAAGGCTAATTTTGGGGGCGTTACACTCTTAGTATTGTTAATATCTAATGTTTTTGTATTGTTTTAGTGTTTTAGTGTGTTGTCGGTCCTTGGTGCGAATTGTGGTTCAAAGGGGCGAAATTAAGCAAAGATGGGACTTCAGCCTCTGCAGGTGCGTTTGAATGCACGTCCTGCGTTCGAACGCACTACGGTTGAATGCAGAAGCCACGTTCAAACGTACTCCCCGTCAGCCCGCGAAGTCCGCGTCGCCCTAGCCGACCCTATCGTTCATCGCTTTAACCTTGCGCCGTGGGTAGTTATCTGCGTTCGAATGCAACACCTACACTCGAACGCACGGAGCACTGCATTGTAACTACGGCCGAATGCACGTCCAGAAGAGTGGACATTGAGTGCTCGAACGCACAACCTGTCGAACACACCGACTGGCGCAGACGCTTTTATTTTGTCTATAAATAGGACTTTGTGTATTTTGTATTTTTCACATTTGGGAGGCACCCCTAGGGCCTCAAGCCCTCTGTTTTCCACTGTAAATCCCTCCTAAATTATCATTTATTTATTTTATGCTTTATTTTACTTTTATTTAGTCTTTTATTCCTTTCACCATGGATTTACTTAAATGCTTTCATAGTTAGTTTTATATTTAATCCGTTTATTACTTGCCATGTATGTTCGTTTTGGTTTAATTTCATGACAAAGTTGCATCATTGTGTCGTAGTTGTTTGGTCATAGCGTTTAGTCCAATGGATACATTTCATCGTTCGGGTTACGCCCATTTATCCATAGTAGTTAGTGTTAAATCACTTTCTGTAGCGCTCTAGATTTTAATAGTCTTATTTTTGATATATTTATTTGATAACATTATTCAATTATTTTCTTTAAGGAGTTATGGTATTATGGAGGGTGGTAATTAGATAATGGTAGTTATTGAATATTGTGATAGTAAATGGTAGATGAAATAGTAATGTTGGTAGGTGTATAGGTAGGTGTAATAGTATGGGTAGGTGAAATAGTAAAATGAGGGTAGAATTGTAAATGAAAGGTAGAATAGTATCTTAAAATTTTCCTATAAATAGGGCTTCTCTCTTCACAATTCCACCACTCTTCTCCCTTCTCTTCTTATTATATTCTTCCTTCTTTCGCTTTCTACTCGGTCTTTCTTCTTTCGGAAGTGTTTACACGAAAAAGAGAGAGAAAGGGCGAGACAAGGCACCGCAAGAAAGGAAGAACATGAGAGAGAAAGCGATCTTAAGAAATTAGTTCAAAATAAAATAGTGGGTAATAGTCAAATTGGAGCAGCTAAATTCTTTTGGAAACTTAAGCCTTGGTCTAAAGGTAAGTACATTTACTACCCCTTCTAAAGTTATCATATCATGCAATTTATGTACAATTGTAGATGTTTATGTATTTTTATTTACATATTATAAAGTTATGTGGCATGCATGAAAGATTGAGAAAGATGAATTTCTTTGTGAACATGATGATTATAAAATGATAATAAAACCCTCATACATGTTGCCCTAAGATGCATCAAAAGAAGTACAATGAACGGTACAAGAAATGTTATAAATGTTTATGAAATGAGGGCACATGTATAGAAGAGAATTTTGGCCCCAAGAAAGAAAGAGTGAGAGGAGTTCAGTACCGATACTCGGATGGAGGCGAAACCATTGAAGAAGGCTATACCGACGGTGGTATTCCATCAACAGACCGTTGAGTGCACCAAGTAAAAGAGTTAATTGACAGTCGGGCATGGCTGAGGCCATAGTTCAGTGCCATGGTCACAAGGACCCGCAACCCTCGTATACAGGGGTAATAGTGTACATGGGCCTTAAAATGAGAAAACGACAAAATATTTGCATCAATGATTTACTATGATGATTTTCTATAATGACTTGAAATGACAAGATATGATAATGATTTATAATGATGCAATATGATGAAGATTTACAACGATGATTTATGACGATGATTTACACTAATGACATATGATAACTATTTATGACGATGAATTATTACTAGATGTAATAATATGTATATGTTACGGGAGATGCAACTGTGCATACATATATCATTATGGTTGGTCGTATATTTATTTGTGAAAACAGTTTTCAAAAACTGAGAACAAGGAGTAAAACTATGTATGGTTGTGGATTTACTTGCTGGGCCCCCTTTGGGCTCATTCAGTTTTATTTCTTGTTTTCAGGTAGAGAGCATGCTGGAATAGGAGGCCAGAATGAGGGCGGGAATAATTATGATATTCCTTTTCAATTTAGTTATTGTAATATTATGATATTCCGCAATTAAAGTTTATGTTTTCTAAATTCGCTTGTAATAAAAGCTCTTGATAAATGTTTTATACATTTATTGTACTCTTTGAAAAATCAAGTACTCTGATAGACCTTATGGATCTTTACAAAGATTTTATTGTAAAAGAAGAAAGGTGACAAACCTAGCCTTAACGGGCTAGGGGTGTTACACTTTCACTTTGGATCTTTTGGGCCTTAAACCGTTCATGTTTTGTTTTTCGTCAAATGGACGAACGTTTTGATTATTTCAATAGGCACAATAGGACATGCATATGGCGTAAGGATGCATGAACTAGCGTGGCACTAGAACATGCATCACTTTTGATTGATAGACGGATGTTTAATTAACTGTGTATTTAAATATGGTGAGGTGGATTCTAGACCTTAGGATTTTTATTTCTTTGTTTTTATTGCATTTAATCTAGTTTATTTTTACTCATGTTACCTGTTTGATTTTAGGACTAGGTTAAGATATTATTAGTTTAGGCATTTTAAATTGATTCTTAGCAAAACCGATTCTCTGTGGGTTCGACACTCGCACTTACACATCCACTCTATTACGATCGACTCGTGCAATTGGCGAGTACAATTAAATTTGTACTTTGCCAAATTCAGAGTGTTTTGTTTGAATTAATTTTGTGCTTAGATTAATTTTATCTTTCTACTAGTTATTTTAATTTCTGCAATTATTTTATTTATTTCGTGCTTTTGTATAGATAAAATTAAAAAAAATTAGATTAGCATTTTTGTTTCCTGTTTTTAGTTTCTGTCGAGTCCCTAGAATTTCAGCCTGGGACAGTGCGGTCGAACGCACTTAGGCCTATTCCAGCACAGTCGCGTACCTACGCTCGCCTGACACGCCTCTGCGTGCGAGCGCACGCCCTATTCCAAACAAGCAATGCAGTTCTACGTTCGAACACACATCCCTTGCGTTCGAACGCACTTGCAGAGTCTGCTACATATTTGCGTGGTTGTGATCGATCGTCGTTCCTGCACTCGAGCGCACCTCAGCTGTTGCAACAGCAGACTTGAGGTAGTGTATGTGTTCTGTTTTCTTTGTTTGTTTTATTTAATTATTAGTCTATAATTATTTATTTATTATACCAATTTTTATTTGTTTACTTGCTGTTTTTAGTTAGTTAGTTTATTTTATGTTGCTTAATTAGTTTATTGTTTTGTTAGTTTACTTATTAGTTTTTTGTTTAGTATTTTGTTAGTTTTTGTTTATTTTATTTTTGCTGTTATTGTTTCATGTGGGATATATTAAACTGTTTGGATGAAGCATGAGTCTTCCGTTCGATTATTTTAATGTTTCCCCTACCACTTTGCACCCACATGAACCATGTTCACACTGCTCCAACCCTTACCATTGTTTAGGTGATTGTCTACATTGGGGACAATTTTCTAATTTTTCAAATGAGCAGTTGAACACCAGTTTCTCCAATCCTGAGTTTGAATCAAATTCAAGTTTTTATAACCTGGACTGGAGCAACCATTCTGATTTTTTGTGGCATGATCATGCTACGGAAAATTTTGCTCCCAGGTTGACAAATTGCACCACCCTGAATATCTGCAGTTCGACAACCATTTTTCTTCCCATTCATATGACTATCCTCTTGAGAAATCTTCCTTGGAAGACACTCTTAAGGAATTCATGGAACTAGTCGGCCAACCCACCATTCCTGCATCGCATGAACCATCATTAGAAGACACACTCAAGACGTTTAGGAAAATAGTCAACCAACCTTGTCAAAAAATCATAGATGCCCCTGTGGCAAACACTGAAGCAGTTGCAAGGTTGGAAGGACAGTTTGGTCATCTAGTTGCCAAATTCAACCTAATGGAGGAAGAGGAGTTTCAAAGTCATGAGATGGCTCATCCTCCCCAAGAGTCATTAGTGCAACATTTTCCTATTGCTCATGTCGATGACTTCGAGGGGAGGGCGAACCAACTCATGGCAACCAGACATGCCCATACCCAACTTTCTCACACTCACATACCTCATCAATCATGTGAATATTGTTATCATCCTTCTCACCAGTTTGATGATTGCCCTTTCATTAATCATTACATGACTGAAATTAACAAGTCTGCACTTGACAATACCCAAACCACCACCATACTTGTTGATGAGGAAATTGGAGATGAAGTTGCATGTGAGTGTAGCTTAGAAGACCCTAAGATAGAATGCTTCACCCCAGATGACTGTGACCTAGACCTTGATAGGCTAGTGATGCAAGATGGTGTGTTGCATGATTCGAGTTTAGAGGATCCTAAGATGGAACACTTTTCTCCAGATAGAGATGACCTAGACTTGGATAGGCTACTTGATCATGCTGATACTTTTAGTGAGCCTAGTCTTGAGGATCCATCGGGAGAGTGTTTTGATCAAATTGAATATGATCTGGATCATGACAAGTTCCTCAAGAAAGTTGTGAAGTTTAGAGAGCCAAGTTTGGAGGATCCTTTGGAAGAGAGCTTTGCTCAATTTGAGTTTGATTTGGACCTTGACATGGTACATGAGCAAGCTAAGGCCTTATTGGATCCCACTCTTGAGATGCAGACTGAGAATGGAGAAGAAGAAAAGAAGGAGCAGTTTGAGCCCCCGCCAATTTCAAATTGGCCCAATGACAAGGAAGTGAGTACTGAAGCTCACTCCTCCGTCACAATCCCTCTTGGGACATATCATTCACATCAAGTTCCACCTTTTCAATGTCTCGATGAGCCGTCTTATGTAGAAATCTTTGAGGATTCATGCTCACAGGATCACAAATCTAGGAACCGTGTTCCTAAGTGGATCCCTCAAAATAAGGTCAACTACATAAGATGGCGGAACATCCTTCCAGAAGGGTATCTAGTTCTAAAGAAGAAAGGATGGAAGGGATTGATTGGACACCCTTATGAGTGGGAAACGTGCGGTATTTTTCCTTTTTTATTTTTCGCACTGCATTTTTGATTTATTTTCTTTTTGTTATTTTATTTCTTGTCATTTTGTTTTTATTTGTTTCGGTTTCTAACAGCAATTAACTTTTTGATGTTTGTGCTTGTAAGAAAAAGATTGCTGTTAGTTTTTGACAAGTGTTTTGATGTTTAAGTTTGGGGGACGCCTTGGACTTTGCTCATCCCGGTTCTTCATCCCACTGTAATGTATTTCTTGTCATATTGGGGACAATGTGTCATTTAAGTTTGGAAAAAAAATTGTATGGCTAGTTTAGGCTCTGTAGCTCTTTTGACTTGAGTAATTAAGCCCTAGGGATGTCTCTACATCTAGTGCCCTAAAACCGCCTGGTTTGGGAGCCACTGGCCCAACACTCATTACATAGGTCATTTAGAAGCTTAAGGGAGTCAAGCATTGCACAGCCTGTACAAAAAATTTCATTTTTCAATTTAAGCCTTGGTTGTATTTATCACATTGTTTTCCTTTGAATTTTGGGATACACATCTTTTGAGAATAATTAAAACCCCATAATTTTGTTGTTAGTTCACTTTGCACCTCATGGCTCTGTGTTGTCTCAATTTTCCAACCTTGAGTGAAATGATGTTTGGATGCCTGGATGAAGTGGTTCATATGTTTAACATGTTAAATTTGCTAATGATGTGTGAATCATGTGTTTGTGTGAAGGGCTTTGTCCATTAATAACGTAGTGCCAAATAATTGTTTGTGGGTGTCATTCTTGGAAAACTCTCATGAGACTTCACTCGTCCTCTAGGGAATGCCTAGAGGTTTAAAAGGCTTGTTGCATATGCTAAATGCAATCGTTTCTCCTACGAAAACGGATTTATGTTTCTTGTTTTTATTTGTGTTTTTAGTTTTGTTTTGCTAAGGGACTAGCAAAATGTAAGTTTGGAGGCATTTGATCGGTGTCAAATATTGTATATTGGACCCCCCTTAACTTATGTTTGTTAGGCTCTTAGTGTTGTTAATATCTAATGTTTTGTATTGTTTTAGTGTTTTAGTGTGTTGTTGGTCCTTGGTGTGAATTGTGGTTCAAAGGGGCGGAATTAAGCAAAGATGGAACTTCAGCCTCTGCAGGTGCATTCGAATGCACGTCCTACGTTCGAATGCACTACGGTCGAACGCAGAAGCCACGTTCGAACGTACTCCCCGTCAGCCCATGAAGTCCATGTCGCCCTAGCCGGCCCTATCGTTCATCACTTCAACCTTGCGCCGTGGGCAGTTATCTGCGTTCGAACGCACTGCGGTCAAACACAACGCCTACACTCAAATGCACGTGCCACTGTATTGCAACTACGGCCGAACGCACGTCCAAAAGAGCGGACGCATGCGCAAGTGCGTTCGAACGCACCCCTGACCTGGTAGCATGTTTTATTTTGTCTATAAATAGGATTTTGTGTATTTTGTGTTTTTCACGTTTGGGAGGCGCCCCTAAGGCCTCAAGCCCTCTATTTTCCACTGTAAATCCCTCCTAAATTGTCATTTATTTATTTTATGCTTTATTTTACTTTTATTTAGTCTTTTATTCCCTTTACCATGGATTTACTTAAATGCTTTCATAGTTAGTTTTACATTTAATCCGTTTATTACTTGCCATGTATGTTTGTTTCGGTTTAATTTCGTGACAAAGTTGCATCGATTGTGTCGTAGTTGTTTGGTCATAGCGTTTAGTCCGATGGATACATTTCATCGTTCGGGTTACGCCCATTTATCCATAGTAGTTAGTGTTAAATCACTTTCACTTTAGATCCTTTAGGCCTTAAACTGTTCATGTTTTGTCTTTCATCAAATGGACGGACATTTTGATTATTTCAATAGGCACAATAGGACATGTATAGGGCGTAAGGATGCATGAACTAGCGTGACACTAAAACATGCATCACTTTTGATTGATAGATGAATGTTTAATTAATTGTGTATTTAAATATGGTGAGGTGGATTCTAGACCTTAGGATTTTTATTTCTTTGTTTTTATTGCATTTAATCTAGTTTATTTTTACACATATTACCTGTTTGATTTTGGGACTAGGTTAAGATATTATTAGTTTAGGCATTTTAAATTGATTCTTAGCAAAACCGATTCTCTGTAGGTTTGATACTCGCACTTGCACATCCACTCTATTACGATCAACTCGTGCAATTGGCGAGTACAATTAAATTTGTACAACACCATGAATGGTAGAGAATTCTTAAACCTCACGGGAGATAAAGCCTACAAAGCGTTGGATGAAATAGCCGAACGAGCACAACAATGGGATTTTCAAAACAGTTGGGAAAGACAAGATCCCGCTCCCAAGACAAGAGGCCTGTACGAAGTAAAGGATGATGCTGAGTTAAGGGAGGATGTTAAGGTGCTCAAGCGTTAATTCAACACTTTGGTCCTGAACAAACTAGTGAATGCGATAGAGACTTAGCAAGCTGATGTATGCGGGTTATGTGCCAGTCCAATGCACTTCACTCAAAATTGCCCTACTCTGTCAACAGAACAACTGATTGAGGAAGTCAATGCCTTTAATGAGTATAGAAAACCCACAAGTGGACCCTTTTCTGAAACTTACAATCTAGGGTGGCAGAATCACCTAAATTTCTCTTGGAAGCAGAATCAGCCACTGAATCAGGGAGGTAATTCTACTCAAGCTCAGAATCAATATCGGCCATCATACTAAGCTCAACCATCTGCTTATCAAGCACCACAGCTTGCACCTTAGTCTTCATTGGAAGAAATGATGAAAGCATTCACGTAGTCAACTGACAAATTCATGCAATCAACTGACAAGATCCTGCAATCAAATGAAAAAACATGCTCGAGCTAAAGAATGTCACCATAGCTAATAGCAGAGACATTCATGAGCTGAAAAGTTATGTTGCTAATATAGAAGAGCAAATTCGCTAGCTAGCCAATCAAGTGGGGGAAAGAAAAAGAGGGAAGTTCCCGAGTCAACCTGTGTCTAACCCAAAGGGGTAGTTCGGTATTGGGAGTTCCCCTACTTCTACTCACAGACAGGAACACGTGCAAGCAGTCACAACTTTGAGGTCAGGAAAACAAATGGATAATCAAGTGGCCAGACCTGAAGAAGAGGAGGAGAGCCAAGACAAACTTGAAGGAGATGTTGGACCAGACATAGTCATTCCAAATGTTGAGGATCAGTCCAAGAAATATGTTCTCAAAGCTCCGTATCCAGAAAAACTGATAACACCAAAGAAAAGCTCAAAGTACGATGACATTTTGGAAGTGTTTAAGCATGTGCATATCAACATTCCATTCCTAGATGCCATCCAACAAATGCCTTCTTATGCAAAAATTTTGAAGGATCTGGTCACAGTCAAGAGGAAGACGAAGGTGCCTAAGAAAGCTTTCCTAACTGAGCAGGTAAGCTCTATTTTACAATACAAGATGCCTGTTAAGTATAAGGACCTTGGATGTCCTACCATTGCTTGTAAGATTGGTAACAACTGAGCTAAAAGAGCTTTGTTAGATTTGGGAGCTAGTATTAATCTCTTGCCATATTCAGTTTATGTTCAATTGGGATTGGGAGAGCTGAAATCAACGTCCATCACACTTCAACTGGCCGACAGATCTGTAAAGAAGCCGAAGAGAATCATTGAAGAAGTTCTTATCAAAGTTGATAAGTTCTACTACCTTGTACACTTCATCGTCTTAGATATAAAACCAGCAGTGAATGTAGAGTTGCAAGTTCCAATCATATTAGGGTGCCCCTTTAGCTACATCTAACGCCCTAATCAATTGTAGAACTGGAGTTATGAAATTATCTTTCGGGAACATGATAGTGGAGCTGAACATCTTTGATATCAGCAGGTAGCCATTTGAGTATGAGGAAGTCAGGAATACCTGCTTAATAGAAGAGACAGTAGAGGAGACGGTAAATGAGCTGAGTAGTGACAACCATTTGGAAGAATGCTTTACTACATATGGAAGTGACATGAACTTGGATACACTACTGGAACAAGCTAATGCAATGTTGGACTCAACTACAGCAAGAGAGACTGCTATTGGGGAAACCACTGACACATCATCATCAACAGCTGAGTAGGTAAAGCGAGAGTTGAGGCCCCTACCGAACACATTGAAGTACAAATATCTGGATCCTAGCAAATCTCTATCGGTAATCATCTCTTCTAACTTGGATGAGGCTCAAGAACAAAAGTTGCTGAATGTGTTGAGAGTGCATAAAGAAGCAATCGGATGGTCAATTGGGGACATCAAGGGAATCAGCCTTGCAGTGGTAATGCACAAGATTCACCTAGAAGAAAATGCTTAAACCTCTCGTGAGCCACAGAGACATTTAAACCCAGCCATGCAAGAGGTAGTGCAAGCTAAAGTGATCAAACTTCTAGATGTGAGAATCATCTACCCAATCTTCGACAGTAAATGGGTGAGTCCCATTCATGTGGTACCCAAGAAGGTAGGGATAAAAGTGATTAAGAACAAAGACAATGAGTTGGTCCCAACCCATGTGCAATTAGGATGGAGAGTATGCATTCACTACAGAAAGCTGAATTCTGTAACAAGGAATGACCATTTTCCTATACCTTTCATTGATCAAATGGTGGAGAGGTTGGCAAGCCATGATTACTACTATTTCCTAGATGGCTACTCTGGTTACAACCAAATTCTGTTGGATCCCGAAGATCAAGAGAAGACTACTTTCACTTGTCCTTTCAGTATGTTTGCCTATCGTCGTATGCCATTTGGGCTGTGTAATGCACCTGCTACTTTCAGCGATGCATGATTAGCATCTTTTCAAACATGGTCGAACGTCACCTAGAGATATTCATAGATGACTTCTTAGTTTTTGGTTCATCATTTGGGGAATGTCTGCATCATCTCACTCTGGTATTGGTACGATGCAAGGAGAAGAATCTGGTTCTGAATTGGGAAAAATGCCACTTTATGATGAAACAAGGGATTGTTTTGGGCCATGTGATTTCTTTCAAAGGTATAGAAGTTGACAAAGCTAGGGTGGATCTGATTTCTAGCCTTCTGCCACCACGAATAGTTAAAGAAATTCGATCATTTCTGGGATGTGCAAGGTTCTACAGAAGATTCATCAAGGACTTTAGCCAGATAGCGAGACCTTTGTGTAATCTACTTGCAAAAGATGTTCCGTTTAACTTCAATGACAAATCCTAGACTAGCCTTTGAGATTCTGAAGAAGACATTGACCTCTATACCAATCATCCAACCACCTAATTGGGGATTGCCGTTCAAGATAATGTGTGATGCTTCCGATTATGCTGTGGGAGCCGTGTTAGGGTAGAGAGTGGAGAAGCTCCCTCATGTCATATACTATGCCAACAAGACCCTGAATGATGCACAACTCAATTACTCCACCACTAAAAATTAGTTGTTGGCTGTTGTGTTTGCTCTAGATAAGTTTATATTTTACTTGTTAGGATCTAAGGTCTTGGTCTACTTGGATCATACCGCTTTGAAATATCTTTTGTCTAAGAAAGATGCTAAATCTCATCTCATCCGGTGGATTCTGTTGCTACCAAGAGTTTGACATTGAGATTCGGGACAAGAAGAGTTCCAAGAATGTGGTAGCTGACCATCTATCTAGGTTGGTTGTGGACTTTAATGAAGATGTTGTGCCGATTGCTGAGACGTTCCCTGATGAACAACTTATACACATCTCTTAAATTTCTGTACCATGGTTCGCAGATATTGTAAATTACCTCGTCACCGTCAAGATGCCATCACATTGGACCAAGCAAGACAGATCAAAATTCTTGGTTGGGGCGAAGTATTTCTTTTGGGATGATCCGTATCTGTTTAAATATTACCCACATTGAGAACATTGTGGGATTCAAGTTTGGGGGTATGGAAAACCGTTGTCCATTTTTATTTTAGTTGTCATTTTTAATTTTTAGGTGTTGTTTTCTGTCATTTTTAGTTTTTAGTTGTTTTCTTTTTAATTGTGTGATGTTGTTGTCAAGTTTGGGTTATAAATTGTGACTGTGGTTTGTATTTCATTGGTTTGCTTAAAGGGTTGAACTCTTCATTATGTCAGTAGGAGTCTAAGTCTTTTGACTTATTTTTGGGTAATTGAGATTGTATGTGTTTTTTAGATCAATTTTTCTTTGAGTACATTAGCATGGTTTTTGTGAGGTATAATGTTTTAGTTTAAACTTATTTCTTTTGAGATTTGTTTGATAACCTATTGATGAACCTTTACGAATTTTATGGAACTTGTTTTAAGTTTAATCTGAAAGCTTCATTATTACATGCTAATTTCACTTTGCACGTTTCAAGAACATATGATGTCTCAGTTGTCTATTTATGAGTTATTTGATCTTGGATACCCGTTGATTGTGATGAGGGTGTTTGTCTTTTTAAGCTTACTCATAAATAAGAACCATGGTCTTTGTGAAAATTCGTTCTTGTTAACAACATTGTGCTGCAATGTTTGTGGGTGTCATTCCTGTAAACCCTCACAAGACTTCATCCGTCCACTAGGGATGCCTAGGGGTTTAAAAATCTTGTTGCATATGCTAAATGCAATCGTCTCTCCCATGACAGAGGACTTATGCTTATTGCTTTCATTTTTTTTTTAGTGTTGTTTTGCTAAGAGACTAGCAAAAGTTAAGTTTGGGGGTGTTTGATATGTGTCAAATATTACATATTTGAATCCCTTAATTTGCTATTGTTAATCTTTTTAACTATGTTATTATTTGATTTTTTGGTTTAATTTCATGTTTTTAGTGTTTTCAGGTTGCTAAAGGAAAACTGTGGGTTTTATGTGGAAGTGCTTATTTCAGATGAAAATTGCAAGTCCCTGTTAGAGTAATCGAGCGTAGGTCGCTGCAATCGAGCGTAGGACAGCCACGATTGAGCGCACATGCGCTGGATCCTAGGACAGTCACGATCGAGCACAAATGCTGCACAACAGATGGAAACCTTATGCACGAGTGTGCTTGAGCGCACCAACTGTGTGATCGAGTGCACACGTCTGACCTAGTAGCAAATTTCAGTTTTATTAAAGTTATAAACCCTAGTTTTATGCATATAAAGATAATTATCATATTAGTTTAGGGAGGCTACGAATTACAATATTCCAGAGGAGAAAAAAGAGAGTTCTATGGTTTCCTAGCTTTTGGATCTCAACTTTGGGTTTTATTATTTTGTGAGTACTCAAGTTTTCATTATGAATTCTATCAATAACGTTTTGTCTTTCAATAACATGGAGGCTAAACCTTCAACTAAGGTTGAAGATGAAGCCTCACTTATGATTAGCAACTTGGTTTCATGTAATTAATATTTCTCAATTTAATTGCTCAATTGTCTATTGTTTTGCTTTTTTTATTAATTGGATTGAATGTATCTTAGATATCTTTTGTGATTCAAGAATACATTAAATTATTTAAGATAATTCAATACAATTGATTGCTTAGTTTTCTTGGTTAAAAGATTGAATCTTTCCTGTGATTTATTCTCTAGATACAATTGATGTTTCGATATAAATTGGATATTTTCTTGTGATTTACGGATACAGTTAATGATTTAATTGAATATTTGATTTCTATTGTGATTTGAATAAAGAATGGATACATGAAATGTTTTGATTAATTTTGTGAAGCAAAAGTGAAACATACCTAAGATTTATATGTGAGAAATTTGGAGAATATTTGAAATCATGAAACTAGGTTGTTATGAATGTATAAGTGTGGATTCTAAAACCTTAGCTCTTCGTCAATAGATTACTTTCACTTAATTAGTTTTATGCTTTTGTTTTTATTCAAATAACATTCATTCAAAAACTGGGAACTATATTAGAATTAAATTACTTTAGGTTTAAATTTGCTTTCAAGAATATAATTTCTTATGGTTCGATTTCGCACTTGCATAATACTATATTGTACACGACTCGTGCGCTTACGAGTATATTAAATTTATATATCATTTGCCAATAATGCAAGCTTGCCCCCGTGAAGCCGCTGTTTGAAAGTCTCCCCGCCTCCCGGGAATGTTAACTTCAAAATCTTCCATCCCTATGAGAGTGAACTTTTCTCACAGTTGAGGTAGTTCATTAGCCATACTGCTGGGTCTCAAACCAACACACTACTTTCACAGAGTCAACTCTAGAAATATGGTTCCCTTCGTCTCTAGATCATACTAAAGAGAAAATCGTAATTAATGCCCCACGTCTTATTCAAGAAGATAAAGTGGAGCATAATTAAAACCATATACATATCAAAACTAAAAGCATCTCTAATGGTATAGCTAAAATGAAAATATTAGCTATATTTAACTATATTTATCAAATTTTTTGCTCCAACAGAATATGTTCATATTAGTTATTATACTTTAACTGCTACAGTAAATAGTTACAAATAGCTATTCACGGTAGTACATTAGATTGAATATAATATTATTTTTAATATAATATAATATTATTTTCAATATAATATAATATTATTTTCAATATAATATAATATTATATTCAATATTGTTTTTTTTTCTTTGTTTTGGGTATTTAATCTCCTCATTTTCTCTCAAACCCTTTTCTTCTTATTTTGCATTTATTTCTTCTCTTCCCCTTCTCAAATAAGTTTTTCACAATCATACTCTTTTGAATTTGTTGAGCATTAGAGATCGTCAAATTCATTTTCAACTGTAATCTGACCTGGTGAAACACATGTGGGAATTGCATAACCAATCTTAATAATTATTATTTATATCGCATATATTTATTTTTGTTATTAATTTTAAGAATTAGTACCTGCGTGAGATGAATGTTCCTAATATGTGTTTATTTTATTTTTATTAATGATTTTTATATATGTGATTGTTTTGACAATAATATAATAAAAAAAAATGAGAAACAATATTTTAAAATAAGTAAGTAATGAAATTGAGAATTTATTGGAGTTAGCACATTAAAAAGAGGTTAGCTAAAATGAATAATTGTACTTTTTGAGTTAAACATATTTTTGGAGATGTTCTAAAGATCTTAACATTTTTGAGTATAACATCGATTTTTTTTTTTGGGGGTCCTTGAAGATAATTTTATTTATTTTGAGATAAAATAAAGGTTAATATTTAATTAGTTTCAGGTTTGAATTTATTTTTTCTCCTAGAGTTTGAAAGTGAATCCGTATGGTTTAAAGTATTACTGTTACCCATCTCATTATTGATTGCACCGATTAACGGATTGATAAGTACCAATTAGAAGTTGACACGTACTAATTAATTATTATTATTTTATTTTTTTTAAAATATCTTTTCAAAAAAAGAAAAAAGAAAGAAAATTTGGGGTGGTTTGTTTTTTTTTTTGAAAAATATATATTTTTAATTTTTTTCAAAAAATTAATTAATCACACAACTTCTAATTAATAATACGTCAATCCGTTAAGTCAACTAATATTAAATCGATTTACCATTAACTTTACTTTCAAAACCATGACAATTTATTACTTTCAAACCCTAGAAAAAAATAAAGTTCAAACCCATGACTAATTAAGTATTTAACCTTAAAATAAATTAATTTATTAACGAAGCCTTAAAAGAAAAGCTTGACTTAAACATATTTTTCTAAATAAACAAATATAATTTGTTTCCTCGCCAAAAGCTCCGGCTACAGACTAGTGAAAACGCAGCGCGTGTTCCCCAGGTCCGCGGCGCGTCACTTTATTGTACCGCCTTTTTTGTTTTTTTTTTTTTTTATTTCCCTCATTTCTGACTTTCCCGGACACAAATGGCGCTTCTTCTCTTTACTCGCTTCCAATTCCAAAGTTCATAGTACATCCCCCAAGATCCTCTTCCCTCTCTCTAAGCCTCCAACACTGCCCTAATCTATAACCGAGACGCGCCGCTTAAGAATATAATGAAATGAAGCGCGTGTTCGAGGAAATCTCCGACGACGAGTGGGGTAACCACTCCTTCAAGCCCTCTCGCGTCCTCAGAAACCCGCAACAGCCACCTCCTCCTTCCATCGAATCCTTCACTTACGCCTCGTCCAAGCCCCAAGTTGAAGTCACGCTAAATTTGGAGGACGACGATGTGGAGGAGGAGGCCGCGAGGCCCGCGGCGAATCGTGGCCGTCGGTTCGTGGTCGATGACGACGAGAGCGAAGGGGATTTCAAGGAAGTGTATGAGATAAAGTCGAGCGAGGAGGAGGAGGAGGAGGAGGATGTGGTAGGGAAAGCTTTGCATAAGTGTGCCAAGATATCGACGGAGTTGAAGAGAGAGCTGTACGGCTCGTCGCGGACCGCGTGCGACCGCTACTCGGAAGTGGAGGCTTCTTCAGTTAGGATTGTGACTCAGGTGTTTGAAGCTTTTTGATTGCAATGGTTAATGAAATTTTTGGTTTTTGAATGATCGTTTTCCTTGTGTTTGTTTGCTTAGAAACTTAAGGAAATGGAAAGAAAGTTATATTAATTTTCTATCTCGCGTTATATGTTGCTTTCGTTTGGTTGAAATTCACTTTGCTGAGTTAAATTGTTTGGTTGAGCTTTTTGCGAGATAGGTAGCAATCTAGTGTTGAAGCTTGTATCTGAGTATCGTTGCTGGGGTGGTTGTATTGCCAATTTGGTGGAGCTTTAGTGGAAATTTTTAGTCCTATATTTATAATTTCTTAATGAGAAAATTTGGAAAAAGATAATTCTACGAGTTATGTTTTATATCGTGAGTTAGCTCAACTTAGCCAAGTAGTGTGTCACATGGTCCTACATTGCATGTTTTATGTTGTTTCTGTTGAAGCAGACTTAGTTGAGTGTATTATAAAAAAAAAAAGAGTGTGGTAAGTGTGGTGGGGGGAGGGGGGAAAGCACACATGGTTGTGTAAACAATTATGGTGTTAGGTTCTGTCAAATTGAAACTTTGCCTTGTTCACCCATTTTTTCTGTTTTTAGCAGACAAGTAATGATTTTAGTTACTTTTCCAATGTGGCTGGTAACTAATATAGTCTTAATTCTTCTAGGATGATATTCATGCGGCATGTAGGTCAAAGGATTCGGAATTTCAACCTGTTCTCAAGCCATACCAGCTGGTTGGGGTCAACTTTCTTCTTCTGTTATATCAGAAGGGTATTGGGGGAGGTATCGCATTTCTTCATCATCACCATCATGCCTTTGCCTTTTATAGTGAATAAAATGGAGTTCTCAGTGCTGAGGGTACAAAATAAGAAAACTGAAAAATTGGTACTTACAATTCATCTATACGGTAACATAATTTTCTTTATTTTGTAAACTGGATTTATTTCTTAAACTTATTGTTGTTATGAAGCAATGAAGGCTATTACATGGACCCACTGTTGTAGGATAGCAGCAGTACAATGTTTGTTAAGATAAATTCGTAAGGTTAATGGAAAAGTTAAGGCTTTTCATGTTCTAAATGACGGGAAAGGGAAATTTCAAATATTCTTAGAAAAGATGATAGCTGATTTGATGCTGAAATGGAGACTGATTTTGCAGGAATTTTTTGACTACAAGTGGCTTTAGGACAGTGAGAGTTAATCCAATCATTTAGATTTTACCATAAGAGGCTAAAAAGAATAGGACACATAGGTAAAGCAGGACTTTCTGGGTGTTGGTTTCATGGGAGTCTGAGATTTCAGCTTTTAGGAAAAAGTATACAGAGACAAGAGGGGTTATTTGGGGGTTCTACACCCTCAATAAATATATTTGTTGGCAGAAAATTGAAGTGGTCATGACATCAAGGGTTGTCAATCAAAATAGACAGTAGCACCTAGCCTAAATAACAACCCAACATCTCCTTTTTTTTTTTTTTTTTTTGTAGCAGTCATGGTGGCTTTGATTAAAATGATTACTACTACTATTGAGTCTTCTCTTAGGCTTCTTTGTGGGATCTAGGCTCCCTGTTGTAAATATTTCTCACTTATTGTTTGCGGAGGATACTTTGGTTTTTTGTGGGGCCAACCTTGATCATCTTTGATCTCTACATGTCCTCTTATTATTTTTGAAGCTGTTACTAGTTTAAAGGTTAATCTGGCCAAATCAGTTTTGTGGGTAATGTGGATGAATTGGCTAACATTTTGGGTTGTGGGACTTCCTCTCTACCCCTAAAGTATCTTGGTATTTTGCTAGGGGCTTCTTACAAGGCTAAGTCTATTTGGGATGGCATTGTGGAAAAGATGGAGTGTCGGTTGGCCAGTTGGACAATGATGTATTTGTCTAAGGCCGGCAGGGTTACCCTTTTTTAAGAGCATTATTTCCAACCTACCTACGTATTTCTTCTATCTTTTTAAGAGCACTAGTGTGGCCAATCGAATAAAGAAGCTCCACCAAGACTTTTATCGGAGGGATGGGCGATAAATTTAAATATCACTCAGTTAGCTAGGCCAAGGTTTGCTCTCCAATCTTTGAGGGAGGGTTAGGTATCAAAAACTGAGGGTGTTCAATCACACTCTACTAGGTAAATGACTATGGTGCTATAGGAATGAGAGACGCTTGGTGGAGAGTAGTGGTGGACTCCAAATATGGCAGTTTATGGAGCTGGTGGTGCTCTCTTGAGTTGGCAGGAACCTTTGGGTTGGGGTTGTGGAAGGAGATTAGAAAAGGTTGGGAGTCTTTTGTAGATTGTACAAGATTTGATGTGGGGATGGAACGAGGATTAGCTTTTGGTATGACCTGTGGCGTGGGGACTCGGCTCCTAAGGTAGCTTTGTAGGTTTATTTGGTATTACTTGTGTGAAGGATGCCTCTATTGTGGACAATTTGGAGTTTTTGGGTGGTTCCAATTAGTGGAACCTAAGCTTTACTAGGGAGGCACATGATTGGGAGGTGGAAGTTTTTGCTTATTTTCTCCAGGTATTGCATTCAATTAAAGTGAGAAGAGGTAGTGAAGATAAGTTGTGGTGGGTCTCTTTTAAAAAAGGTTTGTTCAAGGTCAAGTTCTTCTGCTCCTTGGCTTGTTTTGAAGGTAGTCGCTTCTCTTGGAAGAGTGTGTGGCGGACTCGGGCACCTTCAAGGGTTGCCTTTTCTGCGTGTTTAATGGCTCTTGGCAAGATCCTTACCTTGGATAATATCAGGAAGTGGCATGTTATCGTGATAGAAGATGTTGCACAGGTAAGAAGATTGGGAAGTCCGTGGACCACCTTCTTCATTGCGATGTGGCTTCTTCTTTGTGGAGTGCTCTCTTAGTTGTTTTGGATGTCTTGGGTTATGCCTAGATGGGTTTTCCATTTGCTTGGTTGTTGGTGGTCGTCTAGAAGGCCGAGGAGTGCTACAGTGTGGAAAATGGTGCCTATTTTCCTTTGTTGGTGCTTATGGAGGGAAAGAAATAATAGGAGCTTTGAGGACTTGGGGAGGACATTGGAGGCTCCTTTTACCATACATTGTATCTTTGGATTGTGGCTTATGTGTCCCCTCTATCGAATAGTTTTGATGACTTCGTTGTTCGCTTTTCCCTTTCTAGTTGGGTGCTTTCTTTTGTATACCTCCAGTGTACTAAGGGGCGCCCTACGCTTTTAATAAGATTAGATTATTACTTATAAAAAAAAAAAAAATAACAACCCACCATAAATCTGCCCATGTTCCTACTTGATTTGTAACTTCAAATAATTGGCCAAGTAACTGATACCCAATGTATATTATGATGTTGGCATTGGAATCTTGGACTTTTTTTTTTTTTGATAAGTAATGTTGTATATAACACAAAGTGCAAAGCGCCTCTAAGTACACAAAAAAAGCGCAAAGCGCCTTGGAGCATACTTTTTTTTTTGTTAAGTCAAATATTATATTGAAAGCGCAAAGGGGCGCAACCTTAGTACACTGGGGGTATACAAAAGGGACTAGGGAGAGAAAGAGAACAAGGAAAGAAAATCTACAAAGCTAATAGCTCGTGGGGCAAGCCAGCCTGTAGTCCAAGAAAAGAGAGTAACAAGAAAAAAATGGAGGAACTCCTCTTGAGTCCTTGGCGAACCCAACCGACAGCCCAACAAAAACACCTAGATAGACACCCTAATACGGAACCAATCTTGGACTTACCCTATCAGATTTGCATGAGATTCAGTAGCAGATCCTCAGTTTGATTAAAATGCTAAGACTGTCACTAAAATGGAGAATTCGGATGAAAGGATCATATCTTCTACCTTTGGATTTTGGAAATAGCTAGTATATATATATTTTTGATAGGTCAATAGAATGTATATCAAAAAAAGCGCAAATTTAAAGGGGTGCAACCCAATTATATAGGAAGTATAACTAAGAGCGCCTAAGTGCACCAAAAAAAAAAAAAAACTAAGCTCACAAAGAGCACCCACAAAAACCAAAAGAAATGCCCTAACAAAGCAACACCCAACCCAAAGGCAAACCCACAAAACCCCAACAAACCCCACAGAATCACCCTAACATCCCTAACGAATCACCCCTCATCCCTAACCTCAATCCTCGAGCCACCACCCTTACCCACAAAAAAGATGAAGCAAGCAATAAAAAGTCTTTTCTCTAGCTCTCTATGAGATATCCTATACAACTGAATAGCTTCCCTCCGAAAGCCCATAGAAGACTTGAGAACAGAAGGCACTTTAGCACGAGCAGAATATGTAGGAGCATCCTCTAAAACCGGAGGGAAAGAAAAGTGTAATAGCAAGGCATCACTAGAGAAGCGGTTGAGAATCCATCGGAGAAACAACATCAGCCTTGGGACTTACTGGATCTAGGTCCATACCCAGGGGGGCCTTGACTGACCTAGAATAAGGCAGTTGCTCCTCCAGTGAACACAATCGGCGTCTCTCCGTAACTTCCCCAAAACTTCGTTGGAGCAAGAACCCCTGCCGAAGCATATTCTTCTCCAGAGAGAGATGATGGGTCGCAACCTTACCCTTCTCAAAAACCCATGTTGACGAAATCTCCCCTGTAGAACTTGACTCAGCAGATCCCAGCGCCAGCACTGCTTCCTCCTCAGGTGATGACGAAGACATTGGCCTAAGAAACTTGCGCCGGAGCAAACTCTTCGCAAGAGAAGACTTACCTAATGGAGCTGCTGAGACTGCCTCATTGGAACCTGCTATAGCCTCTATCGCACTCACCATCGGCGCCTTCTCCAATGGAGCCTCCCCTTGCCCTGAATCAGGTTCCGGAGCCTAGTCGTCACCAACATTAGGCTTAACCCAGGAGTTAGCCTCCAGAGGTCTGGGCCTCAAGATAAGCCCATAGGACTTCCGCTTTAGCTTACGCCTCCTAAGAAGAAGCTTGGGCTTCAGGCCCAACCGAGAGAAGACCTGGACCATTCTTTTCCTTATATCCCTCGAAGCCTTGATCTTCAGTCCCAACCCAAAAAATATAACCCGATCCAACTCAGCCCTCATCTTGGCTAGAAACTCCCATCACCAGACTCCTCAGCACCTCCATCAAGCATGCTCCGCCACCTTCGGAAGCCATCTCCCCAATTCAAAAGCTAGAGTGATGTGAACCCCGTCAAGAATAACGAGACCCAACAACGAAAGGGAACCCAAGATCGTTCTATGGACAGATTCGAAGGGATGACCTCGACCCGTTGTTTATGGCAAACAAGAACCTCGGTATAAGGAAGACGCCACAAACGGTGATGGAGTTTCCGTTTGATAAGTCGAGATGAACGCCACGGGAAATCCCGATAAGTTCAAGTAGTTCTTCAAAGAACCAAAGAGAATAAACCTCACAAGTTTTTATCAATCATCAATGTTGTGTCTCATTACAATGAGTCCATGCTATTTATAATGCATGGTTAAAATAGGAATACAAATTATTAAAGGAAAATACTAAAAGACCAAATAAAAGAATCCTAAAATTAAGGTAGATTTTGTCCAAATTAGCTTCTCCTCCAAGAAAAGAAATCACCTATGGAATTTGCTTCTCCTCCAAGAAAAGAAATCACCTATGGAATTAGCTTCCTCCAAGAAAACTTCTCCTCCAAGAAAAGAAATCACCTATGGAATTATCCTTCTAGAACTTGAATCAAGGTGATGATTCTTTGTTGCCCACGTGGATCATGCTCAATGGGCCTCCATGAATTTGCTTGAGCCCATAACTCTTGAATGAGCCGTTGAGTACATCCTTGAACTTCTTTGCTCGTGCTCTGAATCGCCCAATTGGTACTTTGAATGAAATCCTTGAGCGGTGCCTTGATCTCCATCATTACCCTCCTCTTGAAAAGGATTTGCCTCAAATCACCACCTACATCAAAAGGACTCAAATCGAACATTAAAAGTGGCACCTACATTGTACTCACCAAGTAAATCTAGCTTGTAAGCGTTGTCATTGATCGCTCGAGGACTTGAAAGGACCATCTCCTCTTGGGAGCAATTTGGAACATCTTTTCACGGAATCTTTCTTTTCTCATATGCACCAAACCCAATCTCCGGGTTCAAAACCATGGCACGTCCTTGTTGGCTTGTGTGGCATATTGCTCCGTTCTTCGTTCAATGGTGAGTCGTGCTTTCTCATGAATCGCTTCACAAAGTCGCTTTCTTTTTGCCATCTAAATTAACGTTCAAAAGGTAAAGGAGTTAAATCCAATGGAGTTAAAGGATTAAACCCATATACAATTTCAAATGGCGAAAATTTAGTAGCGAATGAACAGCTCTATTATATGCAAACTCAACATGTGGTAAACATTCCTCCCATGTTTTGATGTTCTTTCTAATGATTGCCCTCAATAGAGTAGACAAAGTCCTATTTACTACATTTGACCATCGGTTTGTGGATGACAAGTAGTGGAAAACAATAGCTTAGTACCTAGCTTACACCACAAAGTCTTCCAAAATAGCTCAAGAACTTAGCATCTTTATCCAAAACAATTGTCCTAGGCATGCCATGTAATCTCACAATCTCTCTAAAGAACAAATCAGCAACATGCAAAGGCCATCCGCTTTGTGACATGGAATAAAATGTGCCATTTTAGAAAATCTATCCACAACCACAAAATGGAATCTCTTCCACGTTTAGTCCTAGGCAATCCTAAGACAAAATCCATTGAAATATCAATCCAAGGCTCATTAGGAATTGGTAAAGGAGTATACAAACCGTTGGGCTGCACTTTGGATTTAGCTTGCCTACATGTGACACATCTACCACAAACTGCTCGACATCTCGTTTCATGTGAGGCCAATAGAAGTGGCCCTGCAAAATAGCTAAAGTCTTTGCAACTCCAAAATGTCCCATTAATCCCCCACCATGTGATTCGTGCAAAAGAGAAAAAATAGAACTAGGCAAAGCAAGGTCAAGTTCGTTAGTGTTTAAAAGTGCCTCATTGTACAAAAGTACAATCATCGGCTGATTTGAAAACATTGCTCGCTTGATCTCACTCACTTTTGCATAGAAATTCTTTTCTTTTCTCTCTGATTTTCTCTCAAGGGCCGAACTTTGATTTTCTTTTTCTCTCTCATTTTTCTCGGCCTCTCTCTGATTTTCACTCTTTTTCTTTTGATCACTCTCCTTTTGTAATCTCACTTGATCCTCATATACTTGCTGCGGTGTCAATGGTACAAGAGTGATTGATCGTTGATTAAGTACAAAAGAGTACTTGTTTGTAAAGCCATCATACTTCACTCGCCTATCAAACTGCCATGGACGCCCTAGCAATAAGTGTCCCGCTTGCATCGGTACTACATCACACAACACTTCATCTTCGTATTTACTGATACGAAATGCAACTAACACTTGCTTGTTCACCCTTATCTCACCACTATCATTTAACCATTGCAACTTGTACGGTCTAGGGTGCTTTACCATGGGCAATCCCAATTTCTCAACCATAATTGTGCTTGCAACATTAGTACAACTACCACCATCAATAATCATACTACATACCTTGTCTTTAACGTAGCACCTAGTGTGAAAGATGTTCTCCCGCTGTACTTCATCAACTCCTTTTGCTTGCAAGCTCAATGCTCTCCTTGCCACCAATGTCAATGCATCAGGGGCTAAATACTCCTCCTCAAAAACATCCTCCAATGGCGGCATGTCGTCGGTGTCGGAATCTTCACCATCGGTCACAATTTCACCATTGGCTTGCAACACCACGACTTGCTTGTTTGGACATTGACTTGCTATGTGGCCTCTGTCTTGACATCTAAAACATTTAATGTCACGATTCCTAGAGGTAGAGGCTTAGGTTTTACCTTGAGGAACGTTGCTGGTGGTCACGGACTTGGGTTCGGGTTTTGGCATTTGTGACTGGTCTAGTGGCTTGGCATGACTCGATTTCCAAGAGGTAGAACTAGAGTTATGGCCTGCACATGTCCCACTCCCTCTCGAGTTGTTGTTCCACTTTGATAGCCATATGCACCATATCTTCCAATTCCACATAATGCTGCATCTCTACCTTATCATGGATCTCCCGGTTTAAGCCAAGTAAAAATCTAGCCATTGTGGCCTCCCGATCCTCCTCTACATTAGCGCGGATCATAGCAATCTCCATCTCCTTGTAGTAATCCTCACGCTTGACTCTTTGTCTAAGACCTTGTAGCTTTTTGTACAACTCTCGGTAGTAGTAACTTGGAACGAACCGCTTTCTCATCACTACTTTCATCTCCTCCCATGTGTCTATTGGTCGTTCATCTCGCCCTGCTTGTCACAAGTTGATCCCACCAAGTAATAGCATATTCGAAAATTCAATCACGGCTAATTTTACCTTCTTTGTCTCCAGTAGTTGTGGCAATCAAACACGAACTCCATCTTCTTCTCCCACTCAAGATATGCCTCAGGATCAGATCTACCTTGAAAGGACGGAATCTTCATCTTAATACCACCCAAGTTGTTATCTTCGCGATTCCTAGCTTCTCCAAATCTCCCTCTGGGTCTCCTATTGTTAACAATGGACTCGATCTTCTTCTTCATCAAAACCAGACATAACGCCTCTTCATCCTCCTCCTCGGTGGAACTCTTCCCCTTCACGCAAATTACGACCGTTTGTGGTTGCTCTCACGCCTATTCTCCATCCGATCTATCCGCTCGTGAACCTGCTCCATCTCTATCTTCATCACACGCCTCATCTCACTCATCATGGCCTCCATAAACACTTTCGGATCAGTCAATTTTGTATCATTTTCGGCAATGCTCTTACCACTATCTTGAGTCATGATTGCTGCAAAACAAAGGTTAGAAAAAAAAAAAAAAATAAAGGACCTCACGAATCACTCCCTTACGTGTTTACACTCAAGAATTTGGATCACTCTCCACTGTGTTTCATTCAAAATAATATGGCTCTTACCTCCAATGTTCTCACCACTCTTGCCTCTTTTCACTCGATAATTCTCTTTAGTTCTTTTGAAACTACACAAACAACTCAAAATTTCCAGCAACAATTCACCAAGAACTAATCAAGGAATTTCAGATTTGAACATAAGGAATATGGAATTTTCAGCTTAGAATTAGAAGGAGTATGGTAGTTTTGAATTTTGGAAGCCTGAATAGTTTGAGCAACAATTCACCAAGCACTAATGAAGGAATTTCATATTTGAACACAAAGAATATGGAATTTTCAGATCGAATTAGAAGGAATATGGTAGTTTGAAAATTTGGAAGAAGAATAGTACTTTTTTTTTTTCTTCTTCTCTACTCTCTATCTTTTTTTTTTTTTGAACTTTTTTCTCTTCTTCTTGAGTCTCTCTCTTTTTTTTTTTGATCGACTAGCTTTTGAGAATAATGAAATAAGATTTCAAATAACTAGAAGAAGTGAGACCGACCAATAGTTTAGACATCAACAAGAACAAACAAAGATTGAACATTAGGGTAAAGAAAATTCGCTAAGAAGAGATAAATAATGTGGGCGGCTAAAGAAGAAACAAAGGAATGAAAGATGTTAAAGGATAGGCAAACTGAACTAGAAATCGCTCGATACTAAATGATGTGAACCTCACAAGAATAACGAGACCCAACAACGAAAGGGAACCCAAGATCGTTCTATGGACAGATTCGAAGGATGACCTCGACCGTTGTTTATGACAAACAAGAACCTCGGTATAAGGAAGACGCCACAAACGGTGATGGAGTTTCCGTTTGATAAGTCGAGATGAACGCCACGGGAAATCCCGATAAGTTCAAGTAGTTCTTCAAAGAACCAAAGAGAATAAACCTCACAAGTTTTTATCAATCATCAATGTTGTGTCTCATTACAATGAGTCCATGCTATTTATAATGCATGGTTAAAATAGGAATACAAATTATTAAAGGAAAATACTAAAAGACCAAATAAAAGAATTCTAAAATTAAGGTAGATTTTGTCTGAAATTAGCTTCTCCTCCAAGAAAAGAAATCACCTATGGAATTAGCTTCTCCTCCAAGAAAACTTCTCCTCCAAGAAAAGAAATCACCTATGGAATTATCCTTCTAGAACTTGAATCAAGGTGACGATTCTTTGTTGCCCACGTGGATCATGCTCAATGGGCCTCCATGAATTTGCTTGAGCCCATAACTCTTGAATGAGTCCGTTGAGTACATCCTTGAACTTCTTTGCTCGTGCTCTCGTAACTGGCCCAATTGGTACTTGAATGAAATCCTTCGAAGCGGTGCCTTGATCTCCATCATAGAGCTTCCATGCAAGGCGACTTCATACCTCCCAAGGGCGCAACAAGCACATCTGCATAGGAAGGCAGGCTACCATCCACTCCGATGTTAACAACCGCTGGCAAATCCTTCACAACGAGTTGCACAATCAGGGGACGGAGCTCATCCACGAATCTTCGCTAGCCCAACCTCCGTGGCCCTCGGGGAGCCTGATTACCCCTTTCCAACCGCCTTCGACAAAGATCTCCACCTCTAAGAAACAACCAGCCCTATTGCTATCCATTCGAACCTTCAAGAACCTTACCTCATCCTGGAAAGATCTAGCAAAATCCTCCTTCCTTTGTGACTCAAGCGCCTCTTCCACCGTTTCTGCTAACTAGACTGAGCCCTTGATCCCCAACGAAATAAACCCACCAAATCCTTTTCTCTTTTCCTCCAAATGGAGCACCGATTTGCCTGAAATCACCGAAAAGGAGAAGGATTTTGCTTCCACAGAAAACCGACGCTCCATCTAACACTTAACGAGCGCCTCCCACAAACTAGAAACCAAACTCCTAGAGGGACGTGTCCATACGCGCCACCGCTAGATGAAGAAACCCTAACTTTAACCAAGAATAGTGAGAAAGCAGCTATATCCTCGCTGGAGAGAGAAAGAGGCAGGTGTGAAGGAGGACGAAGGGAAAAGAGCCATCTCACATTGACGCTGGAGACCGCGAGATCCAAAGGAGTTTTGAAGAAATTTGAAATTTGAAAAAAACACCGAGGGGAGAGAATGGAGCGTTTATAATAGCTAGTATATCCCTGTTACAAGAGGAAATCAGTTGGAGACAGAAATCAAGGGTGCGGTGGTTAAAAGAGGGAGACAAGTGCACTAAGTTCTTTCATCAGGTTGCTAGTGCTAATAGGAGGAACAATACCATTGAGTCATTGATGGTGAATGGTATTCCCACTTCGGACCCAGCTTGTATTGGGGAGCATGTTGTTAGCTATTACAAATCTTTGTTTACGGAGCCTCTAAACTGGAGACCGAGATTGGATAATCTTGAGTTTGATAGGCTCAATGGTGAAGAGGCGTCTAGTTTGGAGGATCCCTTTGAGGAGAAGGAGGTTAGGGAGGTTATCAAGGGCATGGATAGAGATAAGGCTCGGACCGGATGGCTTTTGTATGGCGTTTTCAGATTGTTGGGAGGTGGTAAAAGAAGAGTTCATGGCTGTTTTTGAGGAATTTCATGCACGAGGTAAATTCGTGAAAAGCATAAACTCTACTTTTATCTCTCTTATTCCGAAGACTCAAGGGGCTAAGGAGGTCAAGGATTTTCGACCTATTAGTCTTGTGGGTGGAGTCTATAAGATCATTTCTAAGGTGTTGGCAAATAGAATGAGGAGAGTTATGGGCAAAATCATATCCAATCCCCAAAATGCCTTTGTTAAAGGGAGACAGATTTTAGACTCGGTCCTCATTACGAATGAGTGTTTGGATAGCAGGATGAAGTCTGGGGAGCCAGGTGTATTATGTAAACTGGATATGGAAAAGGCATATGATCATGTCGATTGGAGCTTCCTTCTTTATCTTCTGAGGAGATGTGGGTTTGGGGAGAAATGGTGTGGATTCAGCATTGTATCTCGTCGATTCGATTCGTGTTGATAAATGGTGTGCCCGTGGGTTTTTGGGAGTTCTCGGGGTCCGTCAAGGCGATCCTCTCTCCTGCTTCCTCTTTGTTTTGGTGATGGAGGCCTTTAGTCGGATGCTTGGAGCTTTTACCGATAGGGGGCTCATCTCGGGCTTTTCGGTGGGCCCAAGTGGGCTGGTTCGGGTCAATGTCTCTCATCTCCTCTTTGCCGATGACACTTTGGTGTTTTGTGGAGCCAATGCTAGTCAAATTTTGCACTTAGGGGCCCTACTTGTTTGTTTTGAAGCTGCTGGTTTGAAGGTAAATTTATCCAAATCGGCGTTGGTTCCGGTTGGTGATGTGGAGAATGTGGGCAGCTTGCTGGTTTGCTGGGTTGTGGTGTGGAGAAGTGCCGTTGAAGTATTTGGGGTTACTGCTAGCCACTTTCAAGCTTAAATCTATGTGGGCAGGTTTGGAGGATATGATGGTGCGAGATTGGTCTGGTGGAAAAGGTTGTATCTCTCAAAAGGGGTAGGGTCACTTTGATTAAAAGTACCTTATCCAATATGCCTACATACATGTTATCTTTGTTTCCTATCCCTTGATGTGGCTAAGCGATTGAGAAGATCCAAAGAGACTTTCTTTGGGGAGGGATGAATGATGAGTTTAAGTATCACCTTTTAGATTGGAATAAGGTGTGTACTCCTATTAAGGAAGGTGGTTTAGGAGTTAGGAGTATTCAAGATTTAATCAAGCTCTCTTAGGGAAGTGGTTGTGGCGGTTTGCTCGAGGAGGGAGCTTGGTGGAGATAGGTTGGCTAAGTATGGGGGATTGGGGAGGTTGGCGTTGAGCCATTTCTGTGCTCTCATGGGTGGGTCTGTGGAAATTCATTTGTATGGGTTGGCAGAATTTTAGGAGGTTTTGTAAATTTGATGTTGGTGAGGGCTCTAAGGTTCGCTTTTGGGAAGACATTTGGTGCGGTCTTAGGGCTCTTAAGGAGGAGTATCCCGGCCTGTTCAGGATTGCTAGGCTCAAGGAAGCGTCTATAGCAGAGAATATGGAGCATTCTAGCAACTCCATGCAATGGAATATTGATTCACTCGGCTGATCCATGATTGGGAGGTGGGGGAGTTGGCCTCTTTGTATAAACGCTTATATGATTGTAAGTTGCGAGGTGAGGGAAAGACAAGTTATGGTGGATGCCTTCTAAGGGGCTTTTGAGGTCAAGACATACTATCGAGTGCTTTAGGCTTCATGGGTAGACTCCTTTCCTTGGAAGAGTGTTTGGAAGTCCAAAGCTCCTCCGAGAGTGGCGTTCTTTGTGTGGGCGGCGGTACATAGTAAGATCCTTACCCTAGACAATCTTGGGAGGAGGGGTTTGGTGTTGGTGAACAGATGTTTTTTGATAAGTCAAAGTATTATATCAAAAGCGCAAAGGGGCGCAACCCTTAGTACATGGAGTATACAAAAGGTACTAGGAAGAGATGGAGAAAAAAGAGAGAAAATCTACAAGGCTAATAACCCGCGGGGCGAGCCAGCCTGTAGTCCAAGAAAAAAGAGTAACAAGAAAAAAGTGAATGAGCTCCTCTCGGGTCCTCGACACGCCCTCGAAACATCTATTGTTTCGCTCCCTCCAAATACACCACAAGATACAATGAGGGACCATTTTCCAAACCAGCCTCTCAGAATCTACCGTCCACCAACTCGCTAAAAGCTCCTTGACGGAGCGAGGCATAACCCAACAAAGCCCAAACCGAGCAAAGAAAGTAGTCCACAAGTCCCTCGCTACCGCACAATGAAGAAGTAGATGATCAACTGACTCCACATCCGATTCACATAGCCAACATCGATTCACCACCACCAAGCCCCTCCTCCCAAGATTGTCTAGAGTAAGGATCTTGCTATGCACCGCCGTCCAAACAAAGAAAGCCACTCTAGGAGGGGCTTTGGACTTCCAAACACTCTTCCATGGGAAAGAGACCGACCCATGAGGCGAAAGAGCTCTATGGAAAGACTTAACCTCAAAGACCCCCTTACGAGAAGGCATCCACCATAACTTGTCTCTCCCCTCTCCTCGTATCTTGTTCTCATATAAACACTTATAAAATGCAGCCAAATCCCCCACTTCCCAATCTTGAATCAACCGAGAGAATTGGACATTCCACTGAATAGATTCACTAGAGTACTCCATATTGTCCGCTATGGATGCATCCTTTAAACTAGCAATGCTGTACAGGCCGGGAAATTCCTCCCTAAGAGTCCTATCTCCACACCAAACATCCTCCCAAAAGCGAATTTTCGAGCCTTCACCGGGATCATACTTGAAAAACCTCCTAAAATTCTGCCAACCCATACAAATAAATTTCCATAAACCCACCCCGTGCGAACCAGAAATGACTCTAACGCCAACCTCCCTAATCCAACCCATACTTGGCCACCAACACTGAACGCCACCAAGCACCCTCCTCATGAGCAAAACGCCACAACCACTTCCCCAAAAGAGCTTGATTAAACCTTCGAATATTCCTAATCCCCAATCCACCCTTATCAATAGGAGTACAAACCTTGTCCCACTCTACAAGATGATACTTAAAATCATCATTCATCCCTCCCCAAAGGAAATCTCTTTGGATCTTCTCAATGCGCTTAGCCACGTCTGCCGGGATGGGAAAAAGAGATAACATGTAAGTAGGCATATTCGAGAGGGTGCTTTTAATCAAAGTGACCCTCCCTCCTCTTGAGAGGTACAACCACGGTGCTAGTCTCCTCACCATCATATCCTCCAAGCCCGCCCACATAGTTTTAAGCTTGAAAGAGGCCCCCAACGGTAACCCCAAATACTTCAGCGGCACTTCACCATACCCACAACCCAGCAACCCAGCAAGCTGTCCCACATTCTCCACAATACCAACCGGAACCAACACCGATTTGGATAAATTAACCTTCAATCCGGCAGCCGCTTCAAAGCATACAAGGAGAGCCCCCAAATGACGAATTTGACTAGCATTAGCCCAAGAAACACCAAGGTATCATCACGAAAAGGAGATGAGAGATAGTAACCGCTCTTGCCCACTTGATCCCACCGAGAAACCCAAATCAGCCCCTATCATTAAAGGCTCCGAGCATCCTACTAAAAGCCTCCATCACCAACACAAAAAGGAAAGGAGAGAGCGGGTCACCTTGGCGCACCCCACGGGAGCTCCCAAAAAAGCCGGAGGGGACACCATTAATCAACACAGAGAATCGAACTGACGTAATACAATGCTGTATCCACGAGCACCATTTCTCCCCAAATCCGCACCTCCTCAACAAGTACATAAGAAAGCTCCAATCAACATGGTCATACGCCTTTTCCATATCCAACTTGCATAAAATCCCTGGCTCCTCGGACTTGATCCTACTATCCAGGCATTCATTCGCTATGAGAACCGAGTCTAAAATTTGCCTCCCTTTAACAAATGCATTTTGTGGCTTGGATATAATCTTGTCCATAACTCTCTTCATTCTGTTAGCCAGAACCTTGGAGATGATCTTATAAACTCCACCCACGAGGCTAATAGGCCGAAAATCCTTGACCTCCTTGGCCCCTTGGATCTTTGGAATCAGAAATAAATGTAGAATTAATACATTTCACGAATTTACCTCGAGCATAAAATTCCTCAAATACCGCCATGAAATCTTCCTTGATCACCTCCCAACAATCCTGAAAAAAGGCCATAGAAAAACCATCCGGACCCGGGGCCTTATCCCTATCCATACCTTTGATAACCTCCCTAACCTCCTTTTCCTCAAACGGATTCTCCAAACCAGCTGCTTCCTCACCATTGAGTCTATCAAACTCAAGGTTATCCAATCTCGGTCTCCAACTAAGAGGCTAAACAAGGATTTATAATAGTTGACAACATGATCGCCGATACTAGTTGGGTCCGTAGGGGAGCCATTCACCATCAATGACTCTATAGAGTTGTTTCTCCTGTTGCACTAGCAACTGGTGAAAGAACTTGGTGCACTTGTCTCCTCCTTTAACCACCTCACCCTCGATTTTTGTCTCCAACTAATTTCCTCTTGTAACAAAGAGGCTTCCAATTCAGCTACAAGAACCCTCCTTCTCTCCTTCTCCTCCTCTGTAAGTCTCCGAACTTCTCCCAATCTGTCCAGCTCTTCCACCTCCACCGCCCAAGCCTTATTACGAGTCCCCACATTCCCAAACACCTCTCTATTCCACCTCTTGATCTCACCCTTGAGAGCTCTCAGCTTTTTAGCCAAGATAAAGCTTGGAGAACCCAAGAAAGAGAATGAGGACCACCAAGACCTTACTTTATCCACAAAACCCTCCTCCTTAAGCCACATGTTTTCGAATTTAAAAGAACTCTTTCCGTTCTGCAAGCAGCCCCTCATCAACATAATAGGAGCATGATCCGAACAAACACGAAGAAGCTTCTTTTGAATCAACCCTGGGTAGCTAAGTTCCCACTCCGGAGAAACCAAGAAACGGTCCAGCCTTGACCAAGAAAAATTATTAGCCCAAGTAGCCACTCCACCAGCCAATGGTAGATCCATTAGCCCCATCTCCGATGTGAAATCTGCAAAAGTAGCTACCTCTTCTTCTTCTTGACGACCTCCGACCTCTCATTATGAAAGAGAGTGACGTTGAAGTCCCCCTATACACCAAGGCAGCTCCCATAAGCACAATAAACCAGCCAACTCCTCCCACATCATCCTTCTAGCGGCATCCCTATTCGGACCATACACTCGCAAAGGCCCACTCCATACCATCGTCCACATTCCGGAAAGAACAAGCTACCACATAATTACCATGGCACACCTCCATTTTCAAAACAGCCCTTCTATCCCACATCAATAAAATCCCACCGAGGCCCCATTAGAAGCCACATAGCTCCACTCCACATAGGACAGCTCAGATGCTTTGCACTAAATCGGGATGATCAAATCCAGTTTTGTCTCTTGAAGACAAACAATATCTACCTTCCATTGACTCAAAAGCCGCCTAACCCTCATACACGCTTCTTCCCTCATTCAACCCTCTCACGCTCCATGTTAAGATTTTATGCTTCATGGATACCATTTACATCCCCATCCCCAAGAAATCATCTATCGCCTCCGTCGAATAGGTCCCTTCTCCAAATTTATCCACCACAATTTGCCCAAACACCTCTTTAAGTTTTCCTTCCCCATTACAGTGAAATACTGCAGTCCTCTCACTTTCCAAACCAGATTTAGAGTCTTAGAAACAGGGGAGCCCAAATCTTCCTCCTGACTCCCCATGCCCCCAAGACTCCTAAATCTTCATCCTCATCCAACAAAGAAAATCTATTTACGCCAACTCCTCGAATCCAGCCATTCGAGTCATACTTACAAGAATCCTCTTGCCACTACCTTGTCCTTGTCGCCATTCCAAGAAACCCGCTGCTACCCATGACTTGACACCTTGGGCAATGGCCTCTCCTTCTCTCAAACACTTTCATCCGCTTCGCTTTTCACATAACCATCACTCCCCACATCTCCGCAAAATCAGTGCTTTGAATCACTCTTGAGCTCTTCTCAGATGACTGAATGGAAGAGAACATCTTTTCCGATGAGTCCGACCTGGGTGATCTTTTTCGCCATTGACTCACCATCCAGTTGATCGACGCTCGAACAAAAAGAAAATTGCGTCGCGGTTGTCCTTCAACAAGCCCAAGAATCTCCGACGAGGATATCGGCTCTTCGCTCCTTAGCCACCTTGGAGCAACTCTCCGGTTGCAAAAATGGCGAGCCCGGGTCATCGGCGACCTCGGGCTCGAATCCATCCTCGGCATCGCCTTTTTCCTCGCCCAATATCGCCGATGGGGTCACCGACCCTTTCTGTCTCTATAATCAACTCCACCGACGCTGGTTTCGAGGCTCCGACGACAGCAAAATGTTCGCCGGAAATGTCTCCGGCGATCGACTTCCCGGTATCACCGATTCGGTGCGCGTCCCCCGTCGTTGACATCTCCCCCGCCGGACGTTTCTGATGAGCTGGGCCTCGGATGATAGCACGGTATTGTGCTGGGCCTTGGGAAATCTGACTTAAACCCTTGCTGGGCTTGGGCCCCAAAACACCAGGTTGGGCCGAAACTCTTCTAAAGTTTTTCTTTTTGGGCTTAGTCCAGCCCATTTCTTCATTCCTCCTCTTATTATTATTTCCAGCAGAGCCCAAAACCCCAGTATACCCCACTTGACCTTTACGCCTCTCCAAAGAATGAAATATCTCCTCTACCCGTTTTTAACCCCTGGGACCAATCGCCTCTAATATCCATTAGGTGCTTCGTGAATTCTCGCAGTCAAGACCACTTCCATTTGTCTCATGCCCTCCTTGACTCACGACCATGTTCGACGCAGCAACCCAGATTTCGTGGGATCTGCAAGTTTGAAATTGCCGTTGTCCCTTGCTTTCGTCACATCGCACGACCTACCGGCGCATCTCCGGTAATACCCCCTGTCTCCCTAGCGGCTTTCGACGCATCCAACTGTTCATCTGTCTTCGTCGGAATGATTTCCGGCCTTTCCTGAGCACAATCGCCGTCCTTCTCCATCGCTACCACCGCCTGCACCATCTTCCCTGCAACCTCAAGCGGTTCGACCCACCACCTCCGCAAAACTCCTCCCAGGGATTACTCGAGATGCCTTCCTCACTGTGGGGTAGCCAGAGACTTATTCATTGTGGGGTAGCCAGAGACTTGTGGAATGCTTTCTTTGCTCGTTTTGGGCTTTGTTGGGTTATGCCTCGTACCATCAAGGAGCTTTTAGCGAGTTGGTGGACAGCGGTCGCATCTGAGAACACTTGTTGTGTGGAAGATGGTCCCTCATTGTATATGGTGGTGCATTTGGAGGGAAAGAAATGATAGATATTTTGAGGGCACGCCGAGGACTCGAGAGGAGCTCCTCCATTTTTTTCTTGTCACTCTTTTTTCTTGGACTACAGGCTGGCTTGCTCCGCGGGCTATTAGCTTTGTAGATTTTCTTACATTATTCTTCCCTTTTGTATACTCCCAGTGTACTAAGGGTTGCGCCCCTTTTGCGCTTTTTGATATAACATATTGACTTATCAAAAAAAATAATAGCTAGTATATATATCCTTTGTCCTACATTTCTCAAAATCATCTTCTACTTATGGAACATGACCTAATTTCTTGAGATGGTGTTCTTCCTTTGAAATATTTACAGCTGGTCAGTTTGTATTAGTTGAAGTATTATCATATTATGAAAAAGCTTCCAGCATCCTGATTTTTTCCAAGTTGTGAAAAGCATATCTCGATATTATTGTAAGTTTTGATATTTGGTTTTGACTATATTATTAAGGTTGACTTTCTTTTGTCTTTGCTGCAGCCATATTGGCAGATGAGATGGGCCTTGGGAAGACTATCCAGGTATATTGGGCTCTATCGTTTTGCCGATGTCTTGATAATAGTTTTTTTGAACATTGCCTTCTCTCTCTCCCCCCAATAAAAAAGAAAAAGAAAAAATGGCAAGAAAGTTCTTATTTTGATTGTTAATTTTCTGTAATATTGTAAAATTGTTCTTCTCGCACAGGCTATTACATATTTGACCTTGCTGAAACACTTGAACAATGATCCTGGTCCACATTTAATTGTATGTCCTGCATCTGTTTTGGAAAACTGGGAAAGAGAACTTAAAAAGTGGTGTCCGTCATTTTCCGTTCTCCAGTATCATGGGGCTGCACGATCAGCCTATTCGAAGGAACTGAGCTCTTTAGCTAAAGCTGGATTGCCGTCTCCATTTAATGTCCTTCTTGTGTGTTATTCACTTTTTGAAAGACACAGGTTTGTTTCACTGTGCTCCATTCCAGTATGTTATTTGATTTCATGACATTTGAATTCCCATAAATGATGGCTTATGCAGTGCGCAGCAGAAAGATGACCGTAAAATTTTAAAGCGTTGGCGATGGAGCTGTGTGCTGATGGATGAGGCCCATGCCTTGAAGGATAAAAATAGCTATAGGTGGAAAAATCTAATGTCTGTAGCACGAAATGCAAACCAGCGTCTAATGCTGACAGGAACGCCTCTCCAAAATGATCTACATGTATTACTTGCAATGACCTCTTTCCTAAAGTTATTAAAGTGTTCCATAATTCTGACTACCAGTTTAACCTAGAAACACTCTGCTGTTGCTGTCTTAAGAAATGAATTTTATTAGTAAATGTAATAGAAAACTCAGTATTATCATGTGTAGTGCCCATGAGCTCCGACTCAAATGGCATTTCCTTCCTCAATGAGAATGGGGTGGAGGATAAGGTCGTTACTATGTGTAACACATAAGAAAATATGGTGGGTAGTTACTATGTTGTATGACAAGTTCTGAGATATAAGTCTTGCATTTTGTTATCACTTAGTCAAAAGGAAAGATGTTGGATTTATGGAAATATCACAAACTTGGAAAAAAATTTTGATGTGTGGCTCCCTCTATGCAATTTAGTTGGAGCCTTCTTGGCTAAAAGAGCGGTTGTTCAGAGGACTCTAGGTAACACCTTCTTCTTTGGTGGATGCCTTGTTTGCTACATTCTTTTCCTCAAGAACAGAAAAAAAGTGTTTGATGGAGAACTTTTTCAGAGAGATTTTTCAGGTATTAAATTTTTCTTCAAGGATTGTGTGATGCAGTTAAGTGATACCTTAGCACTACCTTGAGTGAAACTCAGATATATCTCCTTTTTCTTTTTAATTTTCTGCAACCTTAATCCAATCCTTTAAACCTTGCAATCACACCTTAAATTTCTCACCCTAAAGTCCCTAGGATAAACACCATAGCTCTACCCAATTTTCATTAGTTGGTTTTCACACCACAGTTCAACAACAAATCAACACATTTCCCCATCTCTTTCACATGTAAAACCTCTCTCTAATGCATCTGATATGCTGCTGCCAGAGAAATGCTGCAACCTTGAATTCGATTTCCAGCAACATAAAATCATCAAGATTCAGCCTGAATCAATCTTTTAAACCTCTACTCCAAATCCCTCTCATCTCTGCTAAACTTTTGCCATCAAAACCTTCCAAGAAAATAGCCTTTGAGCAATCTGTTGCTGCTACTGTACTTCATCATTTTTAGCAGCGTCCAATAAGTTGCAACAGTTTCCATGACTTCTGTTCTGAATATAATTGGTATGCATGATATCTTTCTTTTTGTGTGTGTGTGTGTGTTTTTTTAATTTTTAGTGGTGGTTGGTGTGGGGCTGGAGCTGGGGGGAATGGGATTGATCTCTGATTATGTTTGTTGTCAGAAATTTGGTTTGCTCACTAATGGATTGCATTTTAGTAATTATTGTTGTAACATCAACTGTTGGAGATTATATTCATAGCAAACACAAATTTTCAGTTTATTTTTAATTTCTTTGCGGCTGACTATGATTCGCTTCTGTTGCAGGAGCTGTGGTCGTTGTTGGAGTTTATGATGCCTGATCTTTTTGCTACTGAGGATGTTGACTTGAAAAAGCTGTTAAATGCAGATGATTTGGATTTGATTGGTCGTATGAAGTCTATTTTGGGACCGTTTATATTGAGACGTTTGAAATCTGATGTAATGCAGCAACTTGTTCCAAAGATTCAACGGGTATGGTAGATTTTTTATTTGAGATATATGTATGTTCATATATTTCTCAGTTATAACTTCTGTAACTGCCAAAACTATTCTACAGGTCGAGTATGTTGTAATGGAAAAGCAACAAGAAGATGCATATAGGGAAGCTATTGAGGAGTATCGTGCAGCTTCACGAGCTCGTATTGCAAAAAACTCACAGATAAACTCAGTTAATATTTTTGGAGTTCTTCCTCGGCGACAAGTGTCCAACTATTTTGTTCAGTTTCGTAAGGTGCTGCAACCTCTATTTGCCACATTTTCTGTATATTCATTTATTTTCTTAAAATCATTTAAATATTGTGTGTTTATCTCTAACCCAGCTTCTGATCTGGTGTGTTTTGTTTTTTCTTTTTCATTTTCTCCTCCTTTATGTGCTTATTCCAGATTGCAAATCATCCTTTATTGGTTAGGCGTATTTACAGTGATGAGGATGTTGTTCGTTTTGCTAAAAAGTTACATCCAATGGGTGCGTTTGGCTTTGAATGTACCTTGGACAGAGTAATTGAGGAACTTAAGAGTTACAATGACTTTTCCATTCACCGGGTAATTCTTTTGGATCCTGTCAATGTCTCTTTTTTATTTTGTTATATGCTAAAATATTTAATGGACTATCTTCTATATATTTGCACGTTTCTTCTTCTCAATGGTTGTAAGTGAAATTCTATGTTGCCAGTTAATGCTTTACAAGATAACGATTTAGGCTTTATTAAAAAAAAAAACTTGATAAAACATGAGGATCGTATTTTACCCCAACCACCAATTAAAACAAAAAGATATTGCAAACACAAAATAATCATGTACAGCGGAAATTAAAACATCACAACCACAACACCAAAACTTGTTGACGAGGTAGAAAACCTTTTGAACCATTCAAAAGGAAAAACCACTCAGGGGCAGCTAAACCTGAGAAATCACTATACGAAGATTCAGATTACAGATAATAGAAAATACTCACAAACCCATGTGAATCTCTAGACTTTTTAAGAACAACAAGCTCACTTGTTTCCTAGCTGACCATTTTCATGGATCGCATTTCCTTACTGACCTTTCGGTAGACTTTTTCACGATTGTAGAATAAGCATAGTTGTAGATTGTTGAAACAACGATCAACACATTAAGAGGAAGGATAGCCTGAAGCTTTCACCACGTCCTGTCCTAGAAACCAACTTACGAGAACTCACTGATTGGAGGAAAACCTTTTAGACTATCAAGAAAAATACCCAAATAGTCTGCATTCAACAGTAATTGGAAAAAAACTTTATAAGAAAGAATTTTTACTCACCACATCTTAATGGGACTCATGTCTCGTTAAGACGCGATGAACAAAATATATTTTTTTGATAAGTCAATATGTTATATCAAAAAGCGCAAAGGGGCGCAACCCTTAGTACATGGGGTATACAAAAGGGACTAGGAGAGCAAGAAAATAAGGAAAGAAAATCTACAAAGCTTATGGCCCTCGGGCAAGCCAGCTCAGAGTCCAAGAAAAGAGAGTGACAAGAAAAAGTGGAGAAGCTCTTCTTGAGTCTTGGCTAATCCTCAAACATCTATTATTTCTTTCCCTCCAAATGCACCACAAAATACAATGAGGCACCATCTTCCACACAACCGCATTCCTCAGACGCTCACACCAACTCGCTAACAGCTCCTTGATGTCTGAGGCATAACCCAACAAAGCCCAAACCGAGCAAAGAAAGCATTCCACAAGTCTCTTGCAACCGCACAATGGATAAGTAGATGATCAACCGACTCTCCATCCATTTCACATAACCAACATCTGTCACCACCACCAAACCCTCCTTCCAAGATTGTCTAGAGGAGAATCTTACTATGGACGCTAACCAAACAAAGAAAGCCACTCTAGGAGGAGCTTTGGACTTCCAAACACTCTTCCAAGGAAAAGAGACCCACTTGCACGGCTAAAGCTTTTGATAGAATGACTTGACCTCAAAAAGTCCCTCAGAAGGCACCCACCATAACTTATCTTTCCTCACCCTCAATTTACAATCATATAAGCATTTGTAAAATGAAGCCAACTCCCCACCTCCCAATCATGAAACACCGGATGAACTGGAATATTCCATTGAACGGAATTGCTAGAATGCTCCATATTATCGCTTATAGACGCTTCCTTGACACTAGCAATGCTGAACAGTGCCGGATACACCTCCTTAAGAGCCCTATCACCACACCAAATATCATCCCAAAAGCGAATCTTTGAGCCCTCCCCCACATCAAACTTAACAAACCTCCTAAAATTCTGCCAACCCATGCAAATAAATTTCCACAAGCCCACCCCATGAGTACCGAATGACTCTAACGCCAACCACCCTAATCCATTCCCATACTTGGCCACCAACACCGATCTCCACCAAGCTCCCTCCTCATGAGCAAACCGCCACAACCACTTCCCCAACAGAGCTTGGTTAAACCTACGAATATTCCTAATTCCCAAACCTCCCTCATCAATAGGAGTACAAACCTTATCCCACTCTAAAAGGTGATACTTAAAATCTTCATTCATCCTCCCCAAAGAAAATCCCTTTGAATCTTTCTTCTCAATCGTTTAGCCACATCCATGAGGATAAAACAAGGATAGCATGTAGTAGGCATATTGGATAAGGTACTTTTAATCAAATCACCTACCTCTTTTGAGAGATATAACCTTTTCCACAGCAATCTTGGCACCATCATATCCTCCAAACCAGCCCACATAGATTTAAGTTTAAAAAGAAGCCCCCAGCGGTAACCCCAAATACTTCAGCACTTCTCCAAACCCACAACCCAACAAGCCAGCAAGGCGACCCATTCTCCACATCACCAGCAGACCAAAACCGATTTGGATAGATTAACCTTCAAACCAGCAGCTTCAAAGCACACAAGAAGAGCCCTAAGTGGCGGATTTGGCTAGCATTGGCCCCACAAAACACCAAGGTATCATCGTGAGAGGAGGTGAGAAACATTAACCCTCTCCACTAGAGCCCACGAAAAGCCGAGATGAGCCCCCTCTGTAAAAGCTCCAAGCATCCTACTAAAAGCCTCCATCACCCAGCACAAATAGGAAAGGAGAGAGGATCACCTTGACGAACACCACGAGAGCTCCCAAAAACCCTACAGGCATTAATTAATTAGCAGAGAAGAGAGATGCAATGCTGAATCCACGAGCACCATTTCTCCCCAAACCCACATCTCCTCAATATATAAAGAAAAGCTCCAATCAACATGATCATATGCCTTTTCCATATCCAATTTACATAATACACACTGCTCCTCGAGTTTAATCCACGCTATCCAAGCACTCATTCGCAATGAGAACCGAGTCTAGAATCTGTCTCCCTTTAACAAAATATATAGATCTAAGATTTGAAAATGTTCAAGGCTTAAAGGGAAAAGAGTCTTGTGTCGTGCAAATATCTACCTAAATTAATAGGCAAATAAATGTATGTTTTAACTTGCAAGTGCACATGGTCAAAACAGTAGTATAGAGTCCAAGTATGAAATCATTCTCACGAAGATTGCCATAAATTATGTTTAAAATTAATTTCGTAATTAAAACAAGACAAAGATTAATGTTTGATTTAATAAAGATAAAAGGTATGGCTTTGATATCCACCACTAATCATGCTTAATTATTATAACAATATGTCAATGCTCCAATCATATTATAAACACTTAAAAGTTTGCCAACCTAATGGCATGGGTATATACTCCTTAAGCTATAGATTTTCCTAAGCAATGAATTAGGCATGGATGTATACTCTTAACTCTTTTCTTTCTTAAAGGATTTAGTGTGGGTGTATACTAAGTTCTTTAAGAAAGCATAAATCTATGAAAATCGACAAACACATGGATCCTAGGGCATGGGTGTATATTCCCGGTTTTTCTTGTTGATTAACAGAACCTTTGAGGAGATTCTTTTGTTACTCTATTAAGCCTAGGACTCGATCATTCAAATTGACTTAAATAATAAATCCATATTACATGCATATGTTGGCCAAACACATTCATATAAGGAATTCGATAAAATAGAAATTAATCAAGTTAAGCATCACAATATGATTATCACAAAGGTACCAATATTGAAATATTTAATAAACATAATTTTTTTTGATAAGTCAAAAGGATTTTATTAAAAAGCGTAGGCGCCCCAAAAGTACATAGGATATATATAAGAGGAACTCCTAGCTAGAAAAAGAAAGGCGGGAAAGGAAGTCCGCAAAACTAAGATACGAAGGGGATAGGTAAGCCACAGTCCACGAGTACAAGGAATACAACAAAGAGGCTAGAATCTCTTCTATAGAGCTTTCCAAGTCCTCAAAACACCTATTATTTCTCTCCCTCCAAATAGACCAAAAGATATAAATAGGCACCATCTTCCAAACCACGGCACTGCTAGTCCTACCAGAGGAACATCAGCAAGCACACAGATCTAAAACACTACTAGGCATGACCCAAGAAAGACCAAGCCGGCTAAAAATATTGCACCACAAAGCATGGGCCACCTCACAATTAGGGGTTCAATCTAGCCCTACTAAAGAATTAGTTACACATGAGTTTGATGCTAATTATCTTAAAAATAAAATAAAAGGAAAATAATAAACCCGAAAAACGCTTCCTTGAAGAGCCGTCAATTCTTCTCCTAGAGCATCAAAGTGTTTTTTTGTGTTTACAAGCCTATTTATAGAGTTTAAGGAAACCCTCAAAGCTTCTAAAAACCCTACAAAATTGTAAACTTAACCTAAGGGCTCTTTCCATAATAGGGTCAGCCGCCACACTGTTCTCGGACGCGTGAGTGTGCTCGATCATAGTGTTGTGCACTCGATTGCATACTTGCGATTGATCCTCCTTCTAACGTGTGCGAGCGCATGCTGCGCACGATCCATGGCTTGGGTGCTCGAGTGCTGGTGCGCTCAAGCCTAGGTCTCCTACGCTCGATTGCTTTGATAGAATGTAGAATACCCAAAATCGCCCTTTTATGTTCCAATTTCCAAAATTGATTCATTTTCTTCAAAAACCTGTAAAAACATAGGAAACATAAAAATAAAGTAAAAATGCTCAAAATAGCAAGATTAAAAAATTAACAAATGTAAATTAAGGGGCTAAAATAAGAATATTTTAGCACTTATCATCTTGTCATGACGTGATGAGTAAAATCATCTTAGCCTCGTCACGAGTCCTTCATGACGAGCCATCTGACAAGAGAATAGGGAGCTCGTTCTTTAGTCACATCATGTGTTGTCCTAACGATTCATCTAATGAGAAACTAGGGAATGCGTTCTTCAGTCATGTGACGTACTTGGCTTGATGAGGTATTTGACAAGAAATAGTGAGTATATCTCAAGGTGCCGTCACGAGCTTGTTATGACTTGCCATCTGACGAGAAAATAGTGAGCACATATCCAGGTGACGTCATGAGCTTGTCATGACTCGCCTTTTGACGAGAAAAAAACAGTGAGCACTCCTTAAGGTGCTGTCACGAGCCTATCATGATGCCCATCTGATGAAAAAATAGAAAGCTACCAAAATAGCTCCTAATCTTGCATTCTTAGCCCATGGTTTTAAACAAGAAATTTAAACAGAGGTCATTTGCATTGGATACAGCCAAACTAAAACCTAACTAAATTGATAATAAATAGATATAAATTATAAAAGGGTTGTGACCCTCTTTCTAGCTGACTCTCTCTCTCTAGATTTACTTAGACATTCAGTTCTAGTCTCTAGCGGAGGCGCGTGCAGGCGTGTTTCCTGGTTTCAACTTGTGGATTGCGATTGGCTTCGTTTACATGGAGAGATGAATTGCTGTGGAGGCCAAATCATTCTCCTTTTTGGTGATTGTAGGCAAGATAGAGCTGCATTTGGAGGAAAGGAGAAAAGGGTTCGTTGGTTCCTTATATGCGAGTCTCCAATGCTCTGATTGGCTGGCGGACACGGTGGAGGTGGCATCGCTGTCTCCAAGGGAGGAGGATTTCACCAAATCCTTTAGGGAAAATGGAAAGGCTTTGATGTTCCATAAGGGTTGGAACAAGTCCGGTCGTTTTTTAGTGGCCACTGTCTTTGCTAAAGGTGGTCGGAGAGGGGTTATTTGGTTCCCTGAGGGTCGTGAAGGCTGGGGTTGGTGACGCATCGTTGGAGAGTTACGGAAATGTTTGGGGTTTCTCGCAGCAGAGGAGAGGCCGCTGGTCTCTGGTGTCAACTCCGGTGTGGTTTTTTCATATGAGAGCGTTCCTATGTGGCTGTGCTCTCCTTGTTGATTGGTGGTTTGAAGTTGCAGCCGGATTTTCATCTCGACTTGTGCCCTATGGCATCTTGGCACAAACTGGAGAAAGGCGGTGCAGTGGCGAGATCATCTGTGAATTGCTTCGAGATTGAGACTGGTGTGTCGCTTAAGAAGATCGACACTGGGATGGGTAGTGGTGACCGTTCTGGTCTCAGAGGTGGCGACAATGGTTTTGGTCTCAATGGTGGCGGCTTATCAAGATTGTCGGTGTTTAGGCTTTCTCGAGCGTGGAAGCTTATGCTAGAGAAGATTAGGTTGGATGTGGATTGGGTTTTTTCCAGATTGGGCTTGAGGCCTAAAGCTCCTCTTGGTTTCAAGCTGCGAGCTGGACGCCGGTTTTCTTTTAGTGGGCCTCGTTTGGGATCCAGATCCAAATTTTTGGGCGCAGCTTTGGAACCTTGCTCTTTCTTTAGGTATTGGTAGGCAGAATAACATTTTCTACTGACTGGCACCGCTTAACCGATGGCCGGTAAGCGTAGACTTTTTCTATTTCCGACAAATTCAGTTCGGTAGGAGGAATAACATTTTCTAACTGAACCGACCTACACCGACCGACTTTCCCGACCAATTTTTTATTTCATTGCTTATCGACATTATTGACCAATATTACTGAATTGACATTACCGATTGCCATTCAGTAACAGAACAAAAAGTTGGTGAAATAAATCGGTGAAAATTTCGACTTCATCGACAATAGTGGTGCGAAATCAGAAAACCCCATATTTGTAACTGTATTATCTGACTCCCACCCCTAGTGGAGAGGATAAGATCTTTTGTGTTATAGTTAGCATGAATGGTTTAGACATAAAAAGGTGGAGGCTATTGTATTATTCAACTTATTCAACTTATTCTTAACCTAATACAAGCATCCTATTATATAGGATTAGGAAAATACGATAAAGACTAAACTAACCCCAAAACCCTAATGACTCAAACCTAATTCTTCTAACACTCCCCCTCAAGCTGGAGCATACATCATATGAATCTAGCTTGGAAGATAAAAGCAAACGAAAAACAACTAAAAAAATATACTCTAAACACTCCCCCCCAAGTTGAAACAACTTGGAGCATATAATACAAAGACTTGAAACAAATAATAAGATAATTTAATGAAACTTCAAGGCTGGTTGAGAACTCGTCAAAAACTTGATCACCAAGATTTGATCGGATCTCGCTGCCAAATACCAAGGCCGATCGGATACAACAATCACAACATTGGATCGGTTCTTGCCGCAAAACACTAAAGCCAGTCGGATACATCGATCAGTAACAACTTGGGATTGGTTCTCGTTGCAAAACACCAAGGCCGGTTGGATACATTGATCACAACATTGGATTGGTTCTTCCCACAAAATACCAAGGCCGGTTGGATACATCGATTATCAACAACCAACAACCAACATTAATTTTTCACATGATCATGCTGGTTATGTGAGATGGAAGGGGAGTCGGTTGATCATCTTCTCCTTCATTGTGCGACAGCAAGTGGCTTATGGAATGCCTTCTTCACATGGTTTGGTCTTTGTTGGGTTATGCCTCGCTCCGTCAAGGAGTTATTTGCGAGTTGGTGGATGGGAGGCCATATGAGGAGCACTATTGTTTGGAAGATGGTCCCTCATTGTATTATGTGGTGTATTTGGATGGAGCGTAATAATAGATGTTTTGAGGACTTGTTGAGGTCTCGAGAGGAGCTTCTCCATTTCTTTCTTTTTACCCTCTATACTTGGACTACAGGCTAGCTTGTCCCGCGGGTCATTAGCTTTGTAGATTTTCTCTCTTTCTTCTCCCTCTCTCCCTAGTCCCTCTTGTATACTTCCTATGTACTAAGAGTTGCGCCCTTCTGCGCTTTTGATATATTCTATTGACTTATACAAAAAAAAAAAAATTAATTTTTCACATGATTTAACCAACAAGATTTGCAGGAAAATAGCTACTGAAAACAAACTTTGCTGGAGACTCGCTGGAAAATGCAGAAACTCGCTGGAGATAAACAAAACAGGCTGGCTACAAGCAGAACACGCCGGAGACACAAAAACCAAGTCAAAAAACTGTAGAAAAGTGAAATCGAGCCAGCAGCAAAGATTCACTAGAGTCTAGCTGAAACTTGCTGGAGATGACAGAATATTCTGGCCACTCCAAATACAATAACAACAGAATTAAACGATGAATGCAGATCATCATTTCAACAACACAAAATCAAACTGTTGGATTTTTTTTTTTTTTTTTTCATTGGCCGCTACAACTTTGCTGGCCACCACAGACAACACCGGCCAACACAGAAATACACCTTGGTAGGAAAATATTTTTGTTCGGGGAAGAAATTGCAACCCAGTAGCAACGACACTGCTACTGGTTTTTTTCTTCCCACTGGAGGGTGTTCCTCTGGTCACAATGAAACAAGAAAAAAAACTGCTAAGGTATTGCCTGTGTGAGCTTAGCCCACACGGGCAGTGCTGCCGGCAACAAGAGAAAACCAAAGATTAGCAAAGAATCAAAACAAGTTCTGATACCATGTTATAGTTTGTATGAATGGTTTAGACACAAAAAGTGGAGGCTATTATATTATTCAACTTATTCTTAACATAATACAAGCATTATATTATAGGATTAGGAAAGTACCATAAAGACTAAACTACCCCCAAAAACCTAATGACTCAAACTTAACTCTACTAACATATTGGAACCCCTTTAAAAGGCAAACTTTCAAGGTTATATCCTTTTAGCATGCGCTTAATCCCTAGAGTGGTATTTCTTTCCCTTGGAAGAGTATATAGAAAATATGATGCCTATGAGAGTGGCTTTCTTCGTTTGAGTGGCAATGGATCTTGACCTTGGATAATATAAGAAAGAGGCACTTAAATAGTGACGAACTAGTGTTGTGTGTTCTAGAACAATAGGGAATCCATCGATCATCTTTAGCTCAATTGTAGAGTTGCTAGAGATGCAACATCCTGGTCTCATATTGGGAAGATGAGAAGTAGTCCACATAGAGTTAGTAATTTATAAAGATAGTCATGAATGCTAAGTCTCACATTGCCTAGTAATTAGGTGAAACTGAGCTTTATAATGAATGTTAAGGAAGTTCCAAATTGACTAGTTCTTTTGGGATAGTAGCGTAGATGTAGCTATTACTTTTCCTTGGGTCGTTACAAATGCTATCAGAGCAACCTAATAACGCCAGGCCATGTGATACTAGAGCATTGCATGTGGCCTTGTTGAGGAAGTCATGAATTTAAGAGGGAAAGTTTGTAATACCCTGGTCTCATATTGGAAAGATGAAAAGTAGTTCACATAGAGTGAGTGATTTATAAAGATAGTCATGAGTACTTACATGTTATCATTGTTTCCTATCCTTGTTGATGTGGCTAAGCGTATTGAGAAGATTCAAAGAGACTTTCTTTGGGGAGGGATGAATGATGAGTTTAAGTATCACCTTGTAGAGTGGGATAAGGTGTGTACTCCTATTGATGATGGTGGTTTAGGAATTAGGAATATTCGAAGGTTTAATCAAGCTCTCTTGGGGAAGTGGTTGTGGCGATTTGCTCATGAGGAGGGAGCTTGGTGGAGAACGGTGTTGGTGGCCAAGTATGGGGCGGATTGGGGAGGTTGGCGTTCAGGAGTCATGTCAGGCTCTCATGGGGTGGGCTTGTGGAAATTTATTTGTATGGGTTGGCAGAATTTTAGGAGGTTCTGTAAATTTGATGTTGGTGAGGGCTCAAAGATTCGCTTTTGGGATGATATTTGGTGCGGTGATAGGGCTCTTAAGGAGGAGTATCCCGGCCTGTTTAGCATTGCTAGTCTCAAGGAAGCGTCTATAGTAGATAATATGGAGCATTCTAGCAACTCCATTCAATGGAATATCCAGTTCACCCGGCTGATCCATGATTGGGAGGTGGGGGAGTTGGCCTCTTTCTATAAATGCTTATATGATTGTAAGTTGCGAGGTGAAGGGAAAGACAAGTTATGGTAGGTGCCTTCTCGCAAGGGTCTTTTTGAGGTCAAGTCATTTTATAGAGTGCTTTCGCCTCGCGGGTCGGTCTCTTTTCCTTGGAAGAGTGTTTGGAAGTCCAAAGCTCCTCCTAGAGTGGCCTTCTTTGTTTGGTCGGTGGTTCATAGTAAGATTCTTACTCTAGACAATCTTGGGAGGAGGGGTTTGGTGGTGGTGAACAGATGTTGGTTATGTGAATCGGATGGGGAGTCGGTTGATCATCTTCTTATTCATTGTGCGGCAGCAAGGGACTTGTGGTATGCTTTCTTTGCTCGGTTTGGGCTTTGTTGGGTTATGCCTCTCACCGTCAAGGAGCTATTAGCGAGTTGGTGGATGGTGGGTCGTACGAGGAGCCCTGTTGTGTGGAAGATGGTCCCTCATTGTATTTTGTGGTGCATTTGGAGGGAAAGAAATAATAGATATTTCGAGGACTCACCGAAGACTCGAGAGGAGCTCCTCCATTTTTTTCTTGTCACTCTTTTTTCTTGGACTACAGGCTGGCTTGCCCCGCGGGCTATTAGCTTTGTAGATTTTCTTTCCTTATTTTCTTTCTCCCCCTAATCCTTTTGTATACTCCCAGTGTACTAAGGGTTGCGCCCCTTTGCGCTTTTTGATATAACATATTGACTTATCAAAAAAAAGATAGTCATAAGTGCTAAGTCTTATTTTGCCTAGTAACTAGGTGAATTGGGCTTTATAATGAATTGTAGGGAAGTTCCAAATTGATTAGTCCTTTTGGAGTAATCACGCAGATATGGCTAACGCTTTTTCCTGGGTTGCTACAAATATATAATATTGTTTGCTTTTGGCCAAGCCCCCACATTTTTATTATTGAGTTTACTCCAATAAACCTCATACTATTTAGAGAGAGCATACTTAATATAAGCATATCTTCTTTCTCACACCTAGGCGATGTGGGACACCACAAGAAAATTGTGCGTTTTAAATTTCTGTCTCTTTGGGGTAGAGTGGGTAATACCCAATAGGGTGGTGGATATTGGCTAGTATGAATGGCTAGTTCCTTATCTCTGCCCTAGTGGGTGTTTCTCTTGTATGCTTTGTGTTTTTGGGTTGCACCCCTTTGTGCTTTTAATAAGATTGAATTATTTATCAAAAAAGTAAGAGTTTCAGGTAGCTTAACAGAAATAACCTACTATTCCCTCTGTCCCAAAGTGAAAGTTCCAAGGGGTGGATGTCCACTTTCTAAAACTGAAAGTTTGTACTTTGTTTTAATTGCATATGTTACCTTTATCTTTTATAAAGAAGCAAAACACAATTCTAATTACAAATCTTGTCACTTCTGACGTAAATTAAATGATATTTGAGGATGATCACTTTATTTTCACCTTTTTTTTTTAATTATTAATAATTGTGCTATTTCAAATGACAAAGTATAAATTGTAACTGGAGTTTAAATTTAAGAGGAACGTTTAATAATAAAAAGCAACAAGGCTGGGTTGCAAACAATTTTTTAGAGTTAGTCTGCTGGCAAAGCCAAAATATTACCTGATTCATGTGAAGGGGGTGCTTTATATGGGTTTGAAGTTTACCCAACAGAGGTGAGTACATGAATTGGCTTAGCCTTTGAGGGATTCCTCGTTAAAAAATAAAAATAAAAAGCAACAAGGCTGGGAGCATCGAGTTACACTTAAGCAACAAGGTCAAGGCATATAACCAGAATCCATAAAGCCTAAATGAGAAAGCACATTAAAAAATATGGAAAAGTCACTTCAAAGGAATAGAGAATTAACTTCAAAATTGGGCATTATTATTTCTTTATAATTCTTCTAGTTCTCTCTTATGATAACAAACACATGTTTACACTACCTAAGTCATTTTGATGCTAAATGATGCATGTCTTATTTTTTAAGATTCAACTTTTATATAAATCAAATAAAAATGTCAGAGAAAAGGAAAAAAGAATGACTGAAGAATATGTATTCCTAGGCTACTGCATTTTCTATTAGATATATGAATTTGTTGTAGATAATGTTATATGTATATGTTTCTTTCTTGCAGTGACTGTCTCTTTGTGTGTAATTCGATTACCACATAATTGAATTTGATTCTTTGAATTTCTCCGGATTCTTAAGTTTTAATTATAATGAGATAAATTTGAAATTTGGTAGATTTGCTCTGAATTAAATTGAGATAGTCCATTATGCCAAACTTTTAAAGTAATAACTGCCTCCCAGCAGACTGAGTGCCAAGCCCGACCCACTAAATCAGTCATCATTAGAGTCTGCTCCTAGGCCTGAGTGCCAATAGTGGTTAAAGGCTTCTGTCAGACTTCGTAATTCAGTTGCATTGTTCAATCCCCATGGCTTGCTCTGACTGTTTTTTTTTTTTTTTTGGTCGTTTTTCTCTTTTCAGATTATGTAGCTTAACTTAAAATGTCAAGTGTATTTTCCTGAAGTGATCTGCCTTTGTTTTGGTTTTAATGTTCTTGTGCTTATATCATGTTAGCTCCCATCAACAATTGAGTGATTATACTTGTATTAGAACAGTTGTGATTTATCTTTGTTGCAGTATGTCTTTTGTATGTTCATTGTCATAAACTTCTCTTAGGTCATTATGACTTTAGATCCAACCACTGGTTTGTGCTTGGAACCTTTATAATGTTGCCTCACCAACTAGCTAATCAGACACGAGCTCCTCAGGCAGATTCCTCTTTTGCTCTTCAGCCTACGGTGTATTAGCAGCCATTTCCAGCTATTGTTCCCCTCCCAAGGGCAGGTTCTTATGCGTTACTCACCCATCCGCCACTGGAAACACCACTTCCTGTCCGACTTGCATGTGTTAAGCATGCCGCCAGTGTTCATCTTGAAATGAACATAATTTTGATATATATATTTAATGAATTTTATGGGCGTCATTTATTTGTGGAGCTGTATATTCCTTTTTGATGTCAATATATTTTCCATCTATCTCTTTACAGCTTTTACTTTGCTACGGTGTCACCGGCTCAAAAGGAATCCTACCAGATAAGCATGTTATGCTTTCAGCAAAATGTCGGGTATGATCAAAGTAATATTACAACTAATACATAACCTGCGCTATGCGTGTGATTTTTCATTATAATTTAATTTCAAAACAAAAATGCTTCCTATTTTACTTTTCATTATAAGTTAAAATAGGTGTATGAAAAGATTTATCACACCTCTTTAAATGAAAATGCATACTAAATGCTATATACTAGTACATTACTGAACATGTATGTTTTTTTTTTTTAAGCGTACCAAACATGTACTTAATGAAAAGTATAAAAGAAAAAAAAAATAGCAAGAATGAAATTTGAATTCTAATTATCAAAATATTAATAGAAAATTAGTATGAAACTCTGATATTGTTGATGCACTACTTATCATATTGTAATACAAATAAAACCCATAAAGTTCTAACCATTTCAGAAAATACAGAGTAAAATAAACAAAATATTCTCTATTCTTTTTAATACAAAATAAAACACATGTTTCACTCAATATTTAATGCAATTAAATAAATTTCTTTCAACACTTTCAAAAAATGCTAAAAAATTCAAGTAAATCACAAAAATGAAAAAAAATCCAATAAAATATTCAAATGAATTAAAACATCAAATCTTATTGGTATGCTACCTATTATATTTCAATACAAAGAAACTTTCTAGAGAAATAAACATAAAAATAATTAATTTACAATCGTGAAAAATTTATACATAGATACACAAAGATAAATCCAAAAATGAAGAAGCATTTTGGAAGGAAAAATTCTTTTTAGTTACCTCTACAAAATTGAAGAAGTATCTATGTATCTATTTATACATAGATACCCTAGCATATAACTCGAGCCATGCACAAGGTTTTTTATTATGTTTGATTTTAAAAATTAAAAGCATCTTCATTGTTTTTTTATTTTTTTTTATTTTTTGTTTTTTTTTAAATTTTTTTTTATTACAGGCTTTAATATTCATGTTAAAAAATCAATCGTCGCTCTTTCAATAAAAAGACCTACTAAAGGTTATATTTAAATATAAATAAAATTCACATAATTCTGAACATATGACCAAAAAAAAATAATTAATACAAAATAAAACAAAATCTTTCAATCAAGATTTAATGCAATCAAATAAATTATCTATCTTATTTCAATACAAATAAAACCTATATAATTCCAAATATTTTTTTAAAAAAATACAAAGCAAAGCAAATAAAATTTTTTTTTTTAGGGAATACAAAATAAATTTTCAACTGTATTGAGTGCTTAATTTAGTATCTATTTGTCTTATATTGCTTTCAAAACTAGAGAAAAAAACAAAGACACTTAAAAAATATGCTTGAAAATTCAAGTAAATTACAGGAAAAAAAATCCATAAACTTTCAAATGAATTAAAACATAAGACCTTTAATTTTAGTTTAATTTATATGAATTTAGTATATGTTCAAATATTTTTGGTCTTAGAAAATAAAAGGGTTAAGAAGTTGAATTTTTAGGCCAATAGATTTTGTTTTTGTTAATGTTAGAGGGTGGCGAAAGAGAAAGATAGAGGTGAAGAGAAAAAAGAGGAGAGATGTTAGTGTTGGAGAGTGGAGAGAGAGAGAGACGTGGAAAGATAGTGAAATAATTGGAGAGAAACAAATATATGAACCTGTTCAAGAGAGAGAGATGTGGAATGAGAGTGAATGAGTTGGAAAAAAAGAAAAAAGTGAGAGACGTTGAGAGAGAGGAAAAAAGGAGAGATAGAGAGAACAAAAATATGAACCTATTAAATTTATAAAAAATCGGTTTAATCTTTAAAAAAAATAGGTTCATGCCACATGTCGTGATTTGAAGGCACTTCAAAATAAGGTTTAGGCTATTATATTTGATATATGATTTGATATAAATTATTTGTTTTATTATTGATTTGGACATTGATAATACTAAATTTATGAAACAATTTATATATGAAAAACTTTTGAAATATAATTAAACGCGATGCTAATTAATGACTGGTTTTTTAAGAAAAAACCAGTTCATTTTTAAAAAACCGGTTTAGCATTAAAATAAAAAGGGTTCACGTCACATGTTGCAATATTAAGACATTTTTTAAAGTGATTCGGCTATATATATATATATATATATCTTTTATATTCTAAAAGAAATCATATATATATTTTAGAATAAGTCTTTGGTCCTATTTAAATGGTACTAGTATATTTTAATTTCTGCTTACAATTCATATAGTTCTCTTAATGATATAGGCATTGGCTGAACTTCTTCCTTCACTAAAGCAAGGTGGGCATCGTGTTCTGATTTTTAGCCAGTGGACATCAATGCTTGATATCTTGGAATGGACTTTGGATGTGATTGGTGTTACATATAGACGACTTGATGGAAGGTACTGCTCACTAATTTGACATTTACAGTTTCTCCTCTGATTATGGGCATGTGGCATATCTACATTTAATAAACTTAATGATGTCTAAATTGCATCATTTGGTGATGGCTTTTATGGAAAATATCCCCTGTTGTAAAAGGTGGTACAACTATCATTATCAATTCCTCGCACTTTATAGACTAAAAGTATTGTTGTTTTGGATTATCTTAGGGCGAATTACTTGGCAAATATCCATCAATGACTTCCCAGAAAGATATAAATCTTCATGTTTCGAGGATTCCACGAGGTCGAGTTTGTTTTATCTTGTTCAGGCATTTCCGAAAGACCAACTGTTAACTCTCTCTCTCCTTCCCTCCCTTAGCAGTGCATATTGACTCACTGCATCACTCTCTAAAGTGTCCTAGATTCACTTTTGAATGCTTTTATTGATGGCTTGCAACTACAGTTTCTTATTAACCATTTTTTTTTTTGTTCATTTGGTACTCTCCCTCCCTCCCCCTACCCGTTCCCTTTCACTAGAAGTGAAGTACAGGAAATGCATATTGGACGTGAGTGACTAGTCAATGAAGATAACTATCATCAGAGGATTAAAATGTGCAGGAAATGCATGAACCACGTGGGCTGTTAAGAATTAGAAAATGCAAGCATGAGAGAGATTTACGAGTTATGCTTTTGATGGTTAAGGAACTTCAGAAGACTGTGATAAGTTTCAGTAGAATGGGGGATGGAATGGGGCTATCAGTACTTGGCATAGATCAGGTAGTTTCAGGTCTGATTTAGGAAAGATTTAGAGAATCTTTCTACGTGTGTTTGGTGTGCTTAGGTTGAGAGAATTATTGGATCTAGGGTTTAGAATTTTTAAAAGAAAGGCTTAAGGTCCAAGAATTAGTTAGGGTTTTGAAGTGAAGGGAAAATAAGGGCAAAGAACTGTTTCTTGAAGCAAACAGGTTGCTGTAAAATTTTTGACAGCAGTTGTCATTGGGAATTTATGGCTGTTTTTGAAAATTTATTTGGTAGCTATTTGGTGGGGAAAATATTCTGGGTTCTAGCATTTTGATATATATGAAGAACTGCTTGATATGGGAGTATAAAGAAGACTAAAAATAGTAATTTCAACATCAATAAATAAGTGCAAAGGTCCTAGTACACATGGTGTATATAAGAGAAACCCTAGTCTAAAGAAAAAGAACACATTCGAAAACTCTGCAAAACTAGAAATAAGCAAGCTATGATGTGCAGAGATTCAAATATAGAAAGTATTGAACATAATCTTACGCAGCTCTATCACCTGAGTCTCCACATCTTCAATGCTCAGAGCATTCCTCTTTTGCCAAAGACATCACATTACACACAATGGGGCCAATCTCCATGCTTCCAACATTGTACCACGCCCAATCTTTACTCCCCAGCTATCCAACAAGTTGATCACCCACCCATCTGGGCATAACCACTACACCAAATAGATTAAGAGTGGAACTCAATAATGCCCTTGCTACTTCACAATGAATCAATAATTGATCAATGGATTCCCCACTCGTTTTGCACATGTAACACCATTCAACCACTACCACATTCCTCTTTCTCAAATTATCAATCCTCAAAAATTTTCCTAATGCTGTCATCCAAACAAAATATGCCACCCGTGAAGAAGCCTTAACACCATACAACCCTATTTTGGAAGGGGCCCACCACAACTTGTCTTACCTTTCACGTCTCATTTTCGCTAAATACGAAATCTTGAAGAATGAGGCAAATGCATTTATTCATCTTCCAATAATGAGCCACTCTAGCAAGAGTCATGTTCCACTGAATGGTAGCTCTAGAAAATTTCACGTGAGCCGCACCAGATGTATCTTTTGTGCAAGTGATACCAAATAAATCTGAAAAGGCATCCTTAAGGCCTATATCCCCACACTAAAGACCATGATAGAATCTATCCTTGGAGCTGCCTACTTCAAATTTTGTGTGACTACAAAACTTCTCCAAAGCCCTCCTAATATTCTTCCATAAACTCACCCTATGCGCTCCAACAAGCTCACTAGAACACCACCTTCCCCGTGATCTTTCATATTTAGAGTCCACCATCACTCTCCATGAAGCCTTTCTTTCAAGCCCATGGAGCCAAAGCCATTTATCTTGGATAGCATGATTGAACCTCAATAAGTTCCTAATCTCCAACCCTCCCTCAGAGATGGGTGTACAAACCTTGGGCCAACTCAACTCACCAGGTGATATTTGAACTATTTACCTAAACCCATCCCATAAGAAATCACGTCGGAGCTTCTCAATATGGTTCGTAACACGTAGGCCTTGTTTGTTAAACAATATGGCAACATTGCACTGTTTTTTTTTATAAGTCAAAAAATATATATAAAAAACGCAGAGGGGTGCAACCCTAAGTACACAGGGAGTATACAAGTGAGAGCCTAAGAGGGAGAGGAGAAGCGAGATAGGAAATCATGAACAACACTGCACTGTTCGAAAGCTTGAGAGGGTCGTATCTCTTCTCTCCTAAACTGCACACTTGAGTAGGCGCGTGAGTGGCGCGTGAAGTGGGAAAGCTTGGGAGGGTCGTATCAGCATGGAAGGTTCTAGAAGATGGTCTATGGAATCAAAGGAATTCAAGTTGCTTCTCAAGGGAGGTATGTCGGGAGTGAGGATTGTTGAAAAAAGGAACAAAAAACAAAGGTCCATTTTTGTTCACAGGGATGAGTTATCATAGCTGGTGGGTGCGATGGAGGTGGTGGTAGACGTGGAAACATCTGAGGTCTTTTGGGACCAATCAAGAGCAGGGTATCCACATATATTAACACAAAAATGCTCTAATAGACATGGTAGATTCCTAACCATTGAGGAATTTGAAGGAAAAAGATGCAGCGGCTCTATTTTAATACCAGAGGGTTGCTATGGCCAAGGCTGGGTTCGGCTGATTTCGGAGCTCAAAGGTTGTGTCGGGAAGGCGGAGCTTTGCGGAGGTGGTGGGTCTTTCAAAGTCGGAGGAGGAGGAATGTTTCTACATTCACAAAGAACCAATCACCAGGGTGCCTTGGTGGTTGAATGAGGCATCGGCTGTGTTGGAAGCTCTGGCGAGTGTTTGCACCGGTCGCGAGAAGGTCCCATTGAAGACCTAATCCTCGCCGGGGATGGCATTTGCTTTTGTGGATGAGGGGGGGTGTCATCGGAAGACCCAATCTCTTCCAAGGATGACGCATGATTGGAAGCGGGGGTTTGTCATCGGAACTCAGGTGTGCCGATTGCGAAGTAGAGTGCTCAGGTGGCACAATCACGGGGCGATCAGTTCGGCGGGGGTGACGTGCCCGGTTATTCAGGGAAAGGTGAAGGGACGTGAGGAGAGTTCATTAAATGCAAAACTGGAGCTAGGCTATTTTAGGGAGTGGCTGAGTTGTATAAGAGGTGAGGTGGATGCAGGCCTAGTGAGGGTAGACACGGTACTCAAGGTTCTGGAGTCGGATGGGCCGGGTCAGGAGAGAAAGGCTTCAGATTGGATTTTAAAGCCCGTGAGGAAAAATAAGTTTAAAGGAAAGAAGCCTTTAGCTCACAAGGTGGGCGTGGGCTCGGGATTAGGCCCACTAGTGGTGAAGGCTATTTTGTAGCCCAAGTCACACATGTCATTTGGGGTTGGGACATCTGCGAGCATGGGCCTAGTGGAAGGGTTGGTTCTAAGCCCGGGAGTGTTTGGAGGCCCAGGTGCGGTGAAGGACAGTTTGCAGCCCAACTCGCACACGTATCACACGTATGCTGACGTTGGGACTTGTGTGGGTCTGGGCTTAGTGGAAGGGCCGCTTCGGAGCCCAGGAGTGACTGGGCCTGTCGGTGAAGGCCTGGGTCTTTCTAAAACTGGTGAGAAAATGCAGTAGAGACCCTGTAATATCGAGAATTCTCTCGAAGTGCAATCAAACCATGGGACCGGTGGCGGTATGGGTGTCAGTCATGTGGAGGGGACGCGTGGAGAAAGGGAAAGTTGCCAAGCTCACTCAGATGGTGCCCAGAAGGCGCCGATGGGGTTGCCCAACAATTCCGATTCTCCCAGAAAGACTGGAGCGGCGCTGGCAAGGGGGGCTAGCAATTCTCGGAGTCAAGGGTCTACTGAACCGGCCAAACAGTTCGTGGTTTGCAGGTAGGACAGGTTTTGGACCTTTGGTCAACGGGGAGGACATGGGTTTGCTCGCACAAGTCGCTCACTCCAAGGCGGGAGTGGCTCCTACAATTTTGATGGCTTTTGTGCAAACTGATGATTACTCGGTAGTGGATAGAGGAGTCGAGGCTATTTTGGTTGGGGTGGGTGCTTTCGACCAGGTAATTACTACGTGGGACGCTATAGCTATTACGGAGGTATATCGTAGGAGGGACGGGTTGTTACATGGGCATTCGAAAGGGCTTGAAAAAACCAAGGGGGTGGATTTGGCTTTGGGTCATGTCTTGCCGGGTGTCGGTATGCTGGATGGAGGTGTTCCAGAGGGTGGATTAGAGATTTCTGTGGAGAGTGAAGCCTATGACACTGGGATGGGTTTGAGGATTGATGAGATGGAGGATCATTATGTTACGAGAAAATTGAAACTGGCAAAGGAAGTTAGCAATTTTGCTGGTCTTTCTTGTGATGGTCAGGAAGGGTTGAAAGTGGATTGCCTAAAGCGGATAGTAGTTGAAAAGAATGAGACAGGGGGAGGGGGAGGCAATGGTAGCTCTACTGTGCAGTAAGAGGAAGATAGCCTTGTTAGGGAATGGGGAAATTGCAGTGATTATGAAGCATAGGATCCTCTCATGGAATGTTAGAGGCTTGAACGACAGGGACAAGCGTTTGAGAATTAGCAATCTGCCCAGGCTCTAGAAGGTAGACATTGTTTGTTTTCAGGAGACCAAATTGGTGAGTATTTCGAATTGTCTAGTGCAAAGCTTATGGGGTTGTCCTTATGTGGATTGGTGCCATGTGGATTCTAGAGGTGCTTCGGGAGGTATTCTTATGTGGGATCGCAGTCTCAAGAATTGATTCTTGTTTGGGCAGATTTGTGGTGGCCTGCCATTTTAGGAATGTGGAGGATGGTTTGGTGTGGCTTTTGCAGGAGTCTATGGCCCGAATAGAGATAATTTCTGAAGGTGGTTGTGGGAGGGTTTAGCTGATTTGATGAGCTTGTGGGAAGTGCCTTGGTGCATTGGGGGAGATTTCAATGTTACCTTGTTTTTTGATGAGGCTTAGGGTGATACTCATAGGTCTGTGGTGGCTGGTTTTGCGGATTTTGTTGCGGAGCAGGGTCTCATGGATTTGCCTATGGCTGGAGGGGAAGAAACTTGGTCCAACAATTTGTTGTGGTCTAGATTGGATCATTTTTTGGTTTCTCCGGAGTGGGAATTCTATTACCCGGGTCTTATGCAGAAAAAGCTTCTCCGGGTGTGCTCGGATCATGCACCCATCCTTCTTGCTAGTGGCTGTCCGCAATTTGGTAAGCGAGCTTTTAAATTTGAAAACTTGTGGCTTAAAGAGGAGGGTTTTGTGGCAAAAGTCAGAGGTTGGTGGGACTCGTTTCAGTTCTTTGGGTCTCCTAGTTTTGTGCTAGCCAAGAAACTTAAAGCTCTAAAGTGGGAGATCAAGAGATGGAATTTGGAGGAGTTTGGTGATGTGAGGGAGAGGAATAAAGCTAGTTGTGAGGAGCTAAAGGCGCTGGACAGAATTGAGGAAGGGAGACAGTTAACTGAGGAGGAGAAGGATAGAAGGAGACAGATTTCTAGAGAGTTGGAAGCTTCTCTTCTCCAAGAGAAAATTAGTTGGAGACAATAATCGAGGATTAGGTGGTTAAAGGAGGGGGACAAGTGTTCCAAGTTCTTTCACCAGGTGGCTAATGCAAATCGTAGAAATAACTCCATCGAGTCTTTGGTTGTGAATGGCATGTCTACCTCCGACCGTAGTATTATTAGCGACCATATTGTCAATTTCTATGATTACTTGTTCATAGAGCCTCTTAGTTGGAGATCTCGCTTGGATAACCTTGAGTTTGATATGCTTTCGGTTTCTGAGGCCTCAAGCGTGGAAGAACCGTTCGAAGAAAGGGAGGTGTGGGAGGTAATCAAAGGCATGGATGGAGACAAGGCCCCCGGTCCGGATGGATTTTCTATGGCTTTCTTTCAAGAGTGTTGGGGTGTGATCAAGGGGGACTTTACGGTGGTCTTCGCCGAATTCCATGAGCGAGGTGAATTTGTTAAAAGTATTAATTCCACTTTCATTGCTCTTATTCCAAAGGTGCATGGTGCTAAGGAGATCAAGGATTTTTGTCCTATTAGCCTTGTGGGTGGGATTTATAAGATAATTGCGAAGGTTTTGACTAATAGAATGAGGAGGTTCATGGATAGGGTGATTTCTAAGCCTCAAAATGCCTTTGTTAAAGGTAGACAAATATTGGATTTGGTTCTCATAGCGAATGAATGCTTGGATAGTCGGATTAAGTCCGGGGTTCCGGGGGTATTATGCAAGTTGGATATGGAAAAAGCTTATGACCATGTGGGTTGGAATTTTCTTCTCTATCTTTTGAAAAGATGCAGTTTTGGGGAGAGATGGTGTTCTTGGATTAAACATTGTATTTCTTCCGTCCGGTTCTCCGTTTTGATCAATGGATCCCCTTCCGGTTTCTTTGGTAGATCGCAAGGGGTGAGGCAAGGTGATCCGCTTTCCCCTTTCTTGTTTGTCTTGGTCATGGAGGCATTTAGCAGGATGATTAATGCTATCTACTCTAGGGGTCTGATTTTGGGGTTCTCCGTGGGCACTAGGGAACATGATCGAGTGGAAGTATCTCACCTTTTATTTGTGGATGATACCTTGGTCTTTTGTGGGGCGGATGCTAGCCAAATTAGTTACATGGGTGCTTTTCTTGTTTGTTTTAAAGCGGTCTCTAGGCTTAGGGTGAATTTGACCAAGTCTTCTTTGGTCCTGGTTGGCTCCTTGGATGATGTGGATCAGTTGGCTGGTAGCCTGGGTTGTGGCACTGCTGACTTGCCTTTGAAGTACTTGGGTCTTCCGCTAGGGGCTTCGTTTAAGCTTAAGGCTATGTGGAGGGATTTGGAGGACTTGATGGCTCGGTAGTTGGTTCCTTGGAAACGGTCATATCTTTCTAAAGGGGGGAGGGTTGCTTTGATCAAAGGCACTCTCTCCAATATGCCTACTTATTTGCTTTCTTTGTTTCCTATTCCTGCTAGGGGTGGGCAGAACCCACCCAATCCGACCAACCCGCTCCGCCCCACCCCGATCTGCCCCGATCCGAGCGGTTTTTGTGCCTTTTTTCGCGGGTACGGGTTGAAATTTTCCAAATCCGCTCGGATCGGATCGGGTCTCGGGTTTAATAAAAAAATTTATGCGGATACCCGATCCGCCCCGTTTCTACCCGCTATTCCACTTACCTTGAACAAACCCTAGAAGTATCTAAGAAGTATTTTCGATTTTGAGCAGTCGTCCCTCACCCACCTGGCTAGAAGCCGCGAGACCCTCACCCAGTCACCCTCCTTATTTTCGACCAACTGCAAGACCCTCAGCCTCTCACTCTCAATCTCTCGATCTCTCACTCTCATCTCACTCTCAATGAAAGGGAACAAAATGAGCTGGTGCTGCTTCTTCTTCTTCTGGTGCTCATGGTCATGGACGGGTGGGTTGTTGGCTTTGCAGGTCATTTTGGTGGTTCATTTTTAAAAATTTCTTGGAAAATCGTGCTGGTCAGTGAGGCATGAGCTGGCACGCACAGCATTGGCATTAAAATATAAATATGAGCTAATTTCAATATATATATATAAATATGAGCCCTGCTGACGGCTTGATGGGTCCCTGGGCGCCTTTCCTCTTTCTTTTTAAAGCTCTCTCTCGTTTCCACGTGGAACAGAGGACATGAGCTACCTTCTTTTTACACATATATGTGTATATATCTAATATAACTCACCACTATCTATTATTTTTACAACTGCCCGAAAGTCTTGGTAATTGGTGTACTTATCTGTCCACGTGGAAATGATTGAGTGGGCCGCATTTGACTAGCACAGTAGAGCCTTCCTTGTTGCTGTGAGTTCTTTCAGAGACCCATGCCTTCTTCCTCCACTTTTTATCCTTCACTCAGTGGGTAGTAGTTGTGCTTATGGTATGGGCTGCACGTCCCTTTTTCCAGCAGCTACAGTAGAACATCACCTACCCATTTCAGCCCTTGCAAAATGTACTGCTCTCGTCGGGCTCACCTTCTCTCTCCTTGACAAAGTTCCCATCCTTCTAATTTGGCTCTCCAGCCACACGGAGGCTCACGGCGAACAATGGAGTTGACCGTCCCTCCAATGGCACATGATGCGAGTACCTCGAGTGGAAGCATAGACGCTCTCCACCTCCTCGTCGCCTCCGATTCCGGCGTCATCCAAGCGGGGTCTCCTCTGCTGGAAGCGGGCTTTTGTTCGTCGGGACGCGTATTTGGAATTGTAGAGCCGTTCTCATCGTCCCCGACCCGATCTGAACAACCCGACCAACCCGACAAAAGAAACCCGATCCGAACCGCCCGATACCCGCCGGTTTTGCATATTTTTATTACTGTCACGGGTTGGAAATTCCTATAACCGACAGGCACGGGTCGGGTGGCCGAACGGGCCGAAACCCGCCCGAACCGACCCGTGCCCAGCCCTAATTCCTGTTGATGTGACTAAGCGTATTGAGAAGATTCAACGAGATTTCCTTTGGGGGGTTTGAGTGATGAGGTCAAGCTTCATTTGGTTGATTGGGACACGGTGTGTTCTCCTATCTTCAAAGGTGGGTTAGGAATCCGGAATGTAAGGAAGTTCAGTCAAGCTCTATTGGATAGATGGCTATGGAGGTATGCTCATGAGGAGAGGGCTTGGTGGAGATCGATTTTGGTGGCTAAGTATGGATCTTCTCGGGGTAGATGGCGCTCCTGTGATATTATTGAGTCACATGGGGTGGGGCTTTGGAAGTTTATATGTATGGGGTGGAGCAATCTTAAGAGACACTTTATATTTGACCCAGGGGTTGGCTCTATGATTAGCTTTTGGGAGGATGTTTGGTGTGGGGAGAGATCTCTCAAAGATACGTTTTCTGTTTTGTTTAGCATTGCCAGATTCAGAAAGGCGTCCATTGTAGAGAATATGGAGCAGTCCAACGGTGCTATCCAATGGAACATTGTTTTCACCCGTCTGATTCATGACTGGGAGGTGGAGGTTCTGGCTTCGTTTTATAGATGCTTATATTCGTATAAGTTCAGAGGGGTTGGGGAGGACAAATTGTGGTGGGTTCCTTCGAGCAAAGGTGCCTTCAAGGTGAGTTCGTTTTGTTGGGTTCTTTCTTCTCACGGGTCACTTCTGTTTCCTTGGAAAGGCATTTGGAGGACGAAGGCTCCACCTAGAGTGGCGTTTTTTGCTTGGATGGCTGCTAGAAGCAAGATTCCCACCATTGATAATCTTCGCCGGAAAGGCATGATTGTGGTTAATAGATGTTGGCTTTGTGAGTCGGATGGGGAGTCGGTGGATCATCTTCTCCTTCATTGTGGAGTATCAAATGCATTGTGGAATGCTATTTTCAGCCAGTTTGGGTTATGTTGGATTATGCCTAGATCGGTTAAGGAGTTGTTCGCCTGCTTGTGGATGGGTGGTCGCACGAGGAGTGCGTTGGTTTGGAAGATGATTCCTTTATGTCTTATGTGGTGTATTTGGAGGAAACATAATGCTAGATGCTTTAAAGACTCGGTGAGGTCATTCGAGGAAATTCTTCATTATTTTCTTTTTACACTTTACACCTGGACGACCAGTTGGCTTGCCCTGCTTGTAATTAGCTTCCCAGATTTCCTTTCTCATTTCTCTTCTCCCCCCTAAGCTTTTCCTTGTATACCTCTTGTGTACTTTGGATTGCGCCCCTCTGCGCTTTTTATTTATAATATATTTTGACTTATCAAAAATAAATAAATAAATAAATAAAATAATGATTGTTATAGAAAAGTGAAAATTTTTTGTTTTGTAGTGATTTTTTTATTTGAATAGTAGTAAAAAGTAAATGATGTGATACAAAAAGTAAGAATGTTTTTATGTTGATTTTTTCAGAAAAATGAGATAAATAGTGTTTAGGGGAGTGGTGGTGTTTAACAAACCCTACCGTAGTGTGAGGAAAGAGGGACATGAAGTACGTGGGTAAGTTAGATAGGGTGCTCTTAATAAGGGTAATTGTACCACCTTTAGACAAATATAACATTTTCTAACTAGCCAAATGACGTTTTATTTTCTCAAGAATGTTGTCTCATATATGTTTGGTCTTATAGGAAGCCTGCAACAGAAAACCAAGAAAAGGCAGGGATACAACCTGACAACCCAGAATCCCTGCCAACCCACCCACATTATCAACATTTTCCATCGAAACCAAATCTTGCTTGGCTAAGTTTGTCTTCAAACCTGACATTGCTTTAAAATATAAGAATAAACTCAGTAAATTGCAAAGATGATTCGGGTTGGCCCCACAAAAAAGCAAGGTATCATCAACAAGCTGAAGATGAGAGATATCAATCCCTATCTCCACAAACAAGCCAGATAACAATCCTCTAATCATCCTACCCAATGCCTCCATCACTATGACTAATACCAAAGGAGACAAGATGGTGCCCTTGTGTGAAGTCCTGAGACCTACTAAAGAAGCCTGTGAGAGAGTCATTCACCAAAATGAAGAAACACACCGAGGAAATACAATGAGCTATCTATGAGCCCAAACCAACACTTTCTCCGTTTGTATAGTAGGAATTGGCTCCAAGGTTGGAGTGTCTTCGAGCAGGGGCATTATGGGCATTTTTGGAAAACAAATAGTGCAGCAGAAAAGTCTTGGAGTGATGGAGGTACATTCATTGGATGGATATCATGTGGTTAAGGATGGAGGTTGTTTTGATGAAGCCTGTTTTGGAAGGACCCTTAAATTTGCAATAGTTGAAGAATATTTTGTTGTTTCTCCTTCAAGCTATGGTAGTAATCGATACGTTCACTCTCGACTACAACTTGGAGAGGGTGGAATCCACTTAAGGATTTCATTATTCATTTGTTGGAGAGCTTGATTAGCTTGCCTCTTAAGTCAACAAGTTCAGATTGTATATCAACACTATTAGTGTTTCTTCAAAGTCATGGAGCCATCACATAAACCTTTTAACTTATGGTCAAACACCACAACGGGAAAATTTGTACTAATTCCAATTTGATGTAGGTCAAGACTGGAGAATGTTTAAACCCAAAGGATTCAACCTAAGCAAAGGCTATTCCTGTGATACCACTCATCCAGGGGTAGTGGATGTCACTCAGTGCTACTAATCGCGGATGCCACTCAACGCGACCAGGCCACATGCTTGATTGTTTGGAAGAATCACTCAACTCCAAAAGCAAGAACACTTGCTAATAATTTTGTGAACCAAAATCACTCTATTGAGTTTCTGTCATTTCTCATTGATATTTATTGTTAGTACAATGCATGAATAGTTCAAACTTGCATCAAATGAAAGGCAACTTCCAACAAACACAACTTCATGAGTAGACGGTCCCGCACAACTGAATGATTAGACAACTTCCAATACAAACACAACTTACTAAGCTACAGCTACCAACAAGACTCCATAAATAACGTTGACTGATTTAAGGGCTTAAAGTCACTCACAAGATCACGGCGATCCCGGTCGCTCTTAAAAACTTGCAATCATCTGGAACTTAGATGGTTGCAAGTAACGTTGACTAGTTACTTGCCACCTGGATACTTAAATTAAATGACACTTGTAATCCACATGACTGCCATATCAACTAGAGTTATGAAGTATTGTTTTGAGTTAGATTGCTAACCTCCCTTGAAATGAAAGAAATAATACGATGGGTCACTCTCAAGGTAGTAATAAATTAACAGTGTGTTTTGGTGATTGGATTGTATCAAGTGCATTAAATTATTGGTTGATTATGATTTGAATGTATGTAATTGATGGTGAATTGAGTGGTATATGATTTAGTATTTGAATTTTTTGTTGTGATTAATGAAGCTCTTAGAATGACAGTACACAGGTGACAGAGCGACAGACGATAGTGGACACATTCAATAACGATGCATGTATATTTGCATGCTTGCTCTCCACCAGAGCTGGAGGGCAGGGTTTGAACTTGACTGGAGCTGATACCGTCGTCATCCATGACATGGATTTCAACCCACAGATTGACCGCCAGGCTGAAGATCGCTGCCATCGCATTGGCCAAACAAAGCCTGTTACCATATACAGGTGCTTTGCTTGCTTGAAGCTTTAATATTCGGTAAATGTGTTTTTTATTTTTTTTTATTTGCTTGACTTGTTCTTCTATCTTTGCAGGCTGGTGACCAAGGGTACTGTTGATGAGAATGTTTATGAGATTGCAAAACGGAAGCTTGTCTTGGATGCTGCAGTCCTCGAGACTGGTTTGGAGATAGATAATGAGGGTGAAACGTCCGAAAAGACTATGGGAGAGATATTATCGGCGCTTTTGTTGGGTTAGGACATTATTCACACATTCTTCTTTCACTGCCACTACCAAATCTTAATGTTGTTATTCTTTTGCAATTTCTTCCTATATTTTAGCTTCTTCTACTATTATACTATAGGGTTGTAAATAAGCACAAAGGTTAAGGTGGTGGTTAACTAATTGACCACAAAATTAGTTTAGCTTCTTTATATTTTAGCTGCTTTTGCAATTTTTTTGTTTTTTTTTTTTTTTCCTAATCAAACAAGGGAAAGCGAGTTATGGGACTAATTGACCACAAAAGAGGTGGGCACCTTGACAACAAAGCCCAAAAGGTAAATGCAGTACAAATATAGGAACAAATTCTAGATCTAGTCTAAAAGGACCAAATAGCAGGCAATGGCATACAGGCCTTTTTCAGGGTTGTACAAGGTGTTGACAAATGCAAAAGAACTCGGTGAAGAGTGTTGCGGTAAAGGCAACAACAACCGTTAAATGGTTGCAAGGCAGGCACTGCAAATAACCAAATCGGATTTGTTGAAGGCGGACTACCAGCATCAAATATCTCCCCCACAAGATCCAAACACTTAAAGAGTCTTCAGAAAAAGGGGAATAAAACTCATAGAAAACAACAAAAATAAACAGAAAATATAGAAATATAAAGTAAAGACATTAAACACCAAATTGAAGAAAATACGAGCAACTAAAAACCCAAATTGTAGCAGCACTGGTGTATGGGCCTAGGAACACTGTTAGGCCTTCTGGAATGCACACACCAAGGAGTAAGAGACATTTGCAAGCATGTGGTGGTGCGTTGTCATTTGGTAGCGGCACGGTGGCTAGTTGTAAGTATTGGAAAGGCTGATGAAGGTCGCGAAATGATGCAGTAGAGGACGATAGTGATGGAGAAGAGCAGATCTGTCCTAGAAGGGAGGTGCGTTGGCGCGTGGTGGAGAGTGGGAGGCTCGTGGAGGTATGTAGGTGGTAGGTGGAAGAATCGAGACTACTGATGGAGAGCTGAAAGGCTAGGGAGGGCAGTGGAGTGGCATGTTGGTGAACAGGAGCTGCAAAAACGAATCGATCTGGCTTGGAAGAAGGATGTGATGTTGGGATGGGCTATGCCGTGGAGGAGACGATGACGATGAGTGGAGAGCGAGATAGATGGCGCGGAATAGCAGTGGTGGAGGGGCGGAGGGTTGGGAGAAAAACACTAAGGCCCTATTTCTTTCGACGTAAAATGGTTTTCATTGTAAAATATTTTCAGGAAAATCATTTTCCCTGAAAATGTTTTCCGGCGAAAACATTTTACAACGTTCAGCGCGCGCACGAAAAATCAAAATTTTTTTTTTTTAATATTTTCTTTTGTTGAGTTTGTTGATTCCTATTAACTATACACTTACGTTGTTCATGCAGTTCGAGTATTGCACATTTGATAATGCACAAAATTCATCATATCCTCTTTGTCATTGGAAGCATAATGTGCAGAGAAACCCTAAAAAGAGAATTACATTTCTTAATATAAAATAATTTAAAAGACGAAATTAAAAATTATGTTTGATTAAAATATGCGAATTAACTAACAATAGTCATATAATATTATTTGGTCTACCGGACAAAATACATTTAAACCACCAAATCAAATTCCATCATAAATCCTCTTAACACAAATTCCACCAACATAAAGGCTGGGAATCCAGATCCTGCTTGCCATAGCGGTAAGAAACTCACAGAAGTACAACATCAATGATGTCCTCCTGTAACACCAAGCCTTCCCCTGCATCCTCAGCTTCATGTTTAGGGATAATCCCGTGGTCTTAAGAGATTCATTAAACTCATTATGCTGACGCCAATCCCAAAGGTTATGCCAATTCAAAGTCGTTGATCAATTTCAATTGGCTTGCTATCTTGTTGTCTTTCTGAGCAATTGGCTTGCTTTTCAATGGGATAACTAATGCTTCCGCTTATAAAAATAAGATGAGGACTGCTCTTCAACTAGCATAACTGCTGGTAGTGAATATATTCTCTATCCACAGCTTAAAAAACCAGACATCATTTTCCAAGTCTTAGACCGATGGATAAAATTCTCTAGGGAAATTGATCAAACAGGTGGTACTTAAAGTGACATGACCCTACCAATTAATTGTAAGTAGCATTTCCGGTATCAATTTAACTCAAAATTCGCAACCCATTGAACAGACTGTAACACATTGTACTAGCACATAAGCATGACTTAGATCTTTACCATTCTTTTATATTGATATAGTGGCCACCACGACAAGCTTATGATGTCGGAGCCATGCAAAAATGCTAAGCCAGAGTAGAGGGCGGAACTAGTTTCGATTCGTGAAGATGAATTAGAGAAGAAAAATAGATGGCTAAGGCAGCAACTAGCGAGGGTGAATTAGATAAAAGCAGAGTTGATAGAATGTGAATATGAACAAAATATCAGTGAAAGAGCCAACACAAATTGGGTGAAAGAAGAATTTAATAATGCCAAATACAATTAACAATAGCACACTAATGCTTGACAAACCTTTAATTGGCTTAAAATATATAATTACACAAAACAATTAACCAAAACTCAAATGTAAACATCCATGAAAACATTACTCAAAACTTCAGAAAACAAGAGAAAATCTCGGAAATCAGTAAGGATTCTAGCCCACATACGTCAAGTTCAACAGAAAATAAGAAAAAATCAAAAGCCCAGAACGTATACATACCTTAGATGCTAAGCCGAAAGATAGATCTTGAGATGGATCTTGAGATGCAGCTGAGAGAGATAGATCATGAGATGGATCTTGAGACGCAGCTGAGAGAAAAGCTTGAGAGAGAGAGAGAGTTGATGAGCATAGCCTGATAGGGATTGGATGAGTTGATGAGCTTGAGAGAGAGTTGATGAGCACAGCCTGATAGGGATCGGATGAGTTGACGAGCTTGAGAGAGAGAGTGAGAGTTGTGAGAAAGATGAATGCGTCGGGTTGAGCGGGAGGGGCTGGGGGAAATTGGTTTCCTTTTTTTAAAATTGGAAACCAATTTACAGAGAATAATGAAGGGTTTTTGGTCAACGGAAAATGATTTCAGTTTGACCATTATTTTACGTCGCGCTAAACGCCGTAAAATACAGAAATGATTTTCCCCGAAATTATTTTACGTCGAAAGAAACAGGGCCTAAAAGGGAAGTAGAAAAACAAATCTGAACAAGAAGAAACAAGGGGGGAAACAAGGGGGAGAAGGAGGGAGGAAGAAAACTCCATCCCTCCTCCCCTGAAAAACCCGCAAGAGGTGGTGGAAAACCTCACTCAGGAGGTGGAAGGGTCTCTACAAGAGAGATAGAGGAGCTTCTCTCTCTCATTCGAATAACCGAATTAAATTATCTGAATTTTGTGATGGTTAACTTAAAAATACTTGTTTTATGATTCATGAATTTTTGAGCTGAAAAAAATAGTTCAAGGAAGTAGCTCAATTTAGGAAAATATTCCAATTAGGAAAGTCACCATAATTGAGACACCTAGACACAGGTTTGCAGAAATCGTAAATCATCTCTTTTGTGATTTAAAAAAAAAAAAATTTTATTTTTTAAGCATAAAATACTTCTCACAATCATTAAAAAATAATTAAAAACATAAAACACTTTTCAAAATGCAAAATACTTTTAAGAGAGCCCCTACCATCAAGTTCAAGCTATAAAACAACAGGCATGTAGCACATTAGCAAAAAGCAATACATAGAGTAGATTGAAAAACATTATAAAAGAACCCATCATTCACTCTTAAAAAACAAAATCCCTCAATATTCCAATTTTTTTAATAACCTATTGTTCAACAGGACAACAACCCAAAATCTCTACAACTCTTTGCAAAATCTCCTTATTCAACAACCAATCGTTCAAAATTGTTCCCCCATCTGTATATTTTTTCGTGTTTGTCAATTATGTACAACTCTCTGCAAGAATGAGTTTCAATCATGCGGAAGAATCGTCGTGTTCGTCGAATCTATACAACTCTGCAAGAATGGATTCCGGACTTTTGCCCCAAGATAGGTCAGATGAAACAGGGGAGGCGTTGGATTGATGAAATCTTGATAAATCTTGATTGCGGTTAGTGAGGCGTTCCTGATTACGGCCAGACCATTTGATGCAAACCTTAATCAATACGCCATTGAGACCCAACAACAATATTGGAATATAGATTCAAGAAAGCTAAAATTTAGATTTGATAGCGAACCCCGACCCAACGTTTATAAATAAAACGCAAACCAAAGGTATAAAGTAACAAAACCTCAACCCAATGATTATAATTGAATCATGAACCGAATGTATAAAATTTGAACGCCATAAGGAAGAATCCTTGATAAGTTCACAAGTTCTTTGAAGAATCAATAGAAGAAGCAAACCTCACCTTTTTAATTATTCATGTCATGTCATTCAATACAATGAGTCCATGCTATTTATAATGCATGGTTGAAATAGGAATATAAATTTACTAAAGGAAAATATTAAAAGACAAAATAAAATTAACCAAAAATTAAGGTTGATTTCGTCTGAAATTAGCAGCTCTTCCATGAAAATAAATCACGCCTATGGAATGTCTGAAATAGGTATGTAAATCAGCCAATTAATTGGCATGTAATTGGAAAGATTTGAAATAGAGATGTCCATTAGTCATTTAACCCTTCTAATCAACCAATAACCAGCCATTAATCCATGCCATAGCTAAGGAATTATACTCAATTAAGCAAGATCAGCCCCATCAATAGCTTGGATTAAATTTATTACGCCTTCATCTTCCTTTGGGCCAAACTTGGAATGCCCCGTTTTAGAACCCGCCCAAATTTCTTAAATCAACCCACTAAGTGCTTCTTTGATTATCTTGGATCTTGCTATAGTAATAGGCTCAACTGGAACATGCAATGGGTCCTTTAATGATGCTTGTTGATTCTCATCATTCCCCCTCTCTTCAAAAGGATTCGTCATCGAATCATCACCAACATCAAAAGTACAAAGATCAAAAACATTAAATGTAGCATTAATGTTAAACTCACCAGGCAAATCCAACTTGATGGAGATCAAGGCACCACTTCGAAGGATCTCATTCAAGTACCAATTGGGCGATTCGAGAACGAGCAAAGAAGTTCAAAGATGTACTCAATGGACTCATTCAAGAGTTATGGGCTCAAAACAAATTCATGGAGGCCCATTGAGCATAATCCACGTAGGCAACAAAGAATCGTCGGATTCAATTTCTAGAAGGATAATTCCATAACTGATTTCTTTTCTTGGAGAAGTTTTCTTGGAGAAGAAGCTAATTCCATAGGTGATTTCTTTTCTTGGAGGAGAAGTTTTCTTGGAGAAGCTAATTCCATAAGTGATTTCTTTTCTTGGAGGAGAAGTTTTCTTGGAGGAGAAGTTAATTTGGACAAAATCTACCTTAATTTTAGGATTCTTTTATTTGGGCTTTATTATTTTCCTTTAATAAGTTGTATTCCTATTTTAACCATGCATTATAAATAGCATGGACTCATTGTAATGAGACACAACATTGATGATTGATAAAACTTGGTGAGGTTTCTTCTCTTTGGTTCTTTGAAGAACTACTTGAACTTATCGGGATTTCCGTGGCGTTCATCTCGACTTATCAAGCGGAAACTCCATCACCGTTTGTGGCGTCTTCCTTATACCGAGGTTCTTGTTTGTCATAAACAACGGGTGAGGTCATCCCTTCAATCTGTCCATAGAACAATCTTGGGTTCCTTTCGTTGTTGGGTCTCGTTATTCTTGGAGGGTTCACATCATTTGTATCGAGCATTGCCGAAAATGATACAAAATTGACTGATCAAAAGTGTTTATGGAGGCCATGATGAGTGAGATGAGGCGTGTGATGAAGATAGAGATGGAGCGTTCATGAGCGGATAGATCAGATGGAGAATAGGCGTGAGGAGCAACCAGCGGTGTAATTTGTAGAAGGGAAGAGTTCCACCAAGGGAGGAGGATGAAGAGCGATATGGATCTGGTTTTGATGAAGAAGAAGATCGGAGTCCATTGTTAACAATAGGAGACCCGGAGGAGATTTGGAGAAGCTAGGAATCGTGAAGATAACAACTTGGGTGGTATTAAGATGAAGATTCCGTCCTTTCAAGGTAGATCTGATCCGAGGCATATCTTGAGTGGGAGAAGAAGATGGAGTTCGTGTTTGATTGCCACAACTACTCGGAGACAAAGAAGGTAAAATTAGCGTGATTGAATTTTTGAATATGCTATTACTTGGTGGGATCAGCTTGTGACAAGAGGCGGAATAGAGAACGACCAATAGACACATGGGAGGAGATGAAAGTAGTGATGAGAAAGCGGTTCGTTCAAGTTACTACTACCGAGAGTTGTACAAAAAGCTACAAGGTCTTAGACAAGGGAATTGAGCGTGAGGATTACTACAAGGAGATGGAGATTGCTATGATCCGCTAATGTAGAGGAGGATCGGGAGGCCACAATGGCTAGATTTTTACTTGGCTTAAACCGAGATCCATGATAAGGTAGAGATGCAGCATTATGTGGAATTGGAAGATATGGTGCATATGGCTATCAAAGTGGAACAACAACTTAAGAGAGGGAGTGGGACACGTGCAGGCCATAACTCTAGTTCTACCTCTTGGAAATCGAGTCATGCCAAGCCACTAGACAAGTCACAATTGCCAAAACCCGAACCCAAGTCCGACCACCACGTTCCTCAAGGTAAAATCGAAGCCTCTACCTCTAGGAATCGTGACATTAAATGTTTTAGATGTCAAGGCGGGGCCACATAGCAAGTCAATGTCCAAACAAGCAAGTCATGGTGTTGCAAGCCAATGGTGAAATTGTGACCGATTGTGAAGATTCCGACACCGATGACATGCCGCCATTGGAGGATGTTTTTGAGGAGGAGTATTTAGCCCCTAATGCATTGACATTGGTGGCAAGGAAAGCATTGAGCTTGCAAGCAAAAGGAGTTGATGAAGTACAGCGGGAGAACATCTTTCACACTAGGTGCTACGTTAAAGACAAGGTATGTAGTATGATTATTGATGGTGGTAGTTGTACTAATGTTGCAAGCACAATTATGGTTGAGAAATTGGGATTGCCCATGGTAAAGCACCCTAGACCGTACAAGTTGCAATGGTTAAATGATAGTGGTGAGATAAGGGTGAACAAGCAAGTGTTAGTTGCATTTGAATCGTAAATCTGAAGATGAAGTGTTGTGTGATATAGTACCGATGCAAGCGGGACACTTATTGCTAGGCGTCCATGGCAGTTTGATAGGCATGTGAAGTATGATGGCTTCTGAACAAGTACTCTTTTGTACTCAATCAAAGATCAATCACTCTTGTACCATTAACACCATAACAAGTATCGAGGATCAAGTGAGATTACAAAGGAGAGTGATCAAAAGAAAGAGCGAACAAAAGAAAAGAGTGAAAATCGAGGAGAGGCGAAAAAATGAGAGAGAAAAAAGAAAATCAAAGTTCGCCCTTGAGAGAAAATCGAGAGAAAACAAAGAATTTCTATGCAAAAGTGAGTGAGATCAAGCGAGCAATGTTTTCAAATCAGCCGATGATTGTACTTTTGTACAAAGAGGCACTTTTAAACACTAACGAACTTGACCATGCTTTGCCTAGTTCTATTGCTTCTCTTTTGCGAGTACGAGGATGTCTTCCACGAGGAAACACCACATGGGTTACCTCAATCCGAGGATTGAACATCAAATTGATTTTGTGCCGGTGCAACCATTCCAAACCGACCGCTTATAGCAACCGAGGAGACAAAGGAGCTTCAACGGCAGGTAAGTGAATTATTGGAAAAGGGCATGTGAGGGAGAGCATGAGCCCATGTGCGGTTCGGTCTTACTTGTACCTAAGAAGGATGGGGCGTGGAGAATGTGCGTTGATTGAGCCATCAACAACATAACGGTAAAATATCGTCATCCTATCCACGCTTAGATGACATGTTAGATGAGCTGCATGGTTCTTGCATATTTTCTAAGATTGATTTAAAAAGTGGTTATCATCAAATTAGGATAAAAGAAGGAGATGAATGGAAAACCGCCTTTAAAACAAAATATGGTTTATATGAATGGTTAGTTATGCCTTTTGGTTTGACTAATGCTCAGCACCTTTATGAGACTTATGAACCATGTTTTCGTGCATTTATAGGCAGATTTGTTGTTGTCTATTTTGATGATATACTCATTTATAGCAAAAACCTAGGCGATCATGTAGTACATGTAAAATCTGTTTTAGATGTGCTAAGGAAAGAAAGGTTGTTTGCTAATTTAAAGAAGTGCACTTTTTACACCGATAAGCTTGTATTTTGGGATTTGTTGTTAGTGCACAAAAGGTCTGAGTTGATGAAGAGAAGTACGTGCAATCCAAGATTGGCGAGCCCCACAAGTGTAGGTAATGTTCGTAGTTTTCATGGACTTGCTAGTTTCTACCGGTTCGTGAAGGACTTGATGGCTTAAGCACCTCTTACAAGTGATCAAGAAGCGTTGGATTTCGGTGGGGAGAAGAACAAGAGAAGGCATTTCAATTAATCAAAGAGAAGGTAACGCACCTTTGTTGTCTTTACCAAACTTTTCTAAAACATTTGAAATTGAATGTGATGCTTGGTGTTGGTATAGGCGCCGTTCTTATGCAAGAGGGGCGACCAATTGCTTACTTGAGAAACTCAAAGGGCTTAAACTACCCAACTTATGACAAGGAGTTATACGCATTGGTTCGGGCTTTAGAGGCAGCACTACCTATGGCCTAAGGAGTTCGTGATTCACACCGATCATGAGTCCTTGAAACACTTGAAGGGCCAACACAAGCTAAACAAAAGGCATGCGATGGGTGGAGTTCATAGAGAGCGTTTCCGTCGTCATTCGTACAACAAGGTAAGGAGAATGTGGATGCACTTTCGTAGGTATGCCTTACTCTCCACATGATGCAAAATTGCTTGGTTTTGAATACATTAAAGAATTATATCTTTGAAGACCACAATTTTGTGAGGAATATCGAGCTTGTGAGAAAATCACCTCTGTAAGTTCTTTAGGCTTGATGGATTTCTATTTAGAAAATAAGCTAGTGCCTAACTGTTCTATGAGGGAGTTATTAGTGCAGAATCACATGGTGGGGATTAATGGGACATTTTGGAGTTGCAAAGACTTTAGCTATTTTACAAGACCACTTCTATTGGCCTCACATGAAGCGAGATGTCGAGCGTTTGTGGTAGATGTGTCACATGTAGGCAAGCTAAATCCAAAGTGCAAGCGGTTTGTATACTCCTTTACCAATTCCTAGTGAGCCTTGGATTGATATTTCAATGGATTTTGTGTTAGGATTGCCTAGGACTAAGCGTGGAAGAGATTCCATTTTTGTTGTCGATAGATTTTCTAAAATGGCACATTTTATTCCATGTCACAAAAGCGGATGGCCTTCACATGTTGCTGATTTGTTCTTTAGAGAAATTGTGAGATTGCATGGCATGCCTAGGACAATTGTTTGGATAGAGATGCTAAGTTCTTAAGCTATTTTTGGAAGACTTTTGGCGTAAGCTAGGTACTAAACTATTGTTTTCTACTACTTGTCATCCAGATGGTCAAAGAAGTAGTAAATAGGACTTTGTCTACTCTATTGAGGGCAATCATTAGAAAGAACATCAAAACATGGGAGGAATGTTTACCACATGTTGAGTTTGCATATAATAGAATGTTCATTCTGCTAAATTTTCCATTTGAAATTGTATATGGGTTTAATCCTTTAACTCCATTGGATTTATCTCCTTTACCTTTGAGCATGTTAATTTAGATGGCAAAAGAAAGCTGACTTTGTGAAGCAGATTCATGAAAAGCACGACTCAACATTGAGCGAAGAAACGGACCAATATGCCATAAGCCAACAAGGGACGTCGCTGGTTTTTGAACCGGAGATTGGGTTTGGCTGCATATGAGAAAAGAAAGATTCGGCGAAAAGATGTTCCAAATTGCTCCCAAGAGGAGATGGTCCTTTCCAAGTCCTCGGCGTATGACAACGCAACACAAGCTAGATTTTTAGTGAGTACAATGTAAGTGCCACTTTTAATATTCTTGATTTGAGTCCTTTTGATGTAGGTGGTGATTTGAGGCAAATCCTTCTCAAGAGGAGGGAATGATGGAGATCAAGGCACCACTTGAAGGATCTCATTCAAGTACCAATTGGGCGATTCTTAAAACACGAGCAAAGAAGTTCAAAGATGTACTCAATGGACTCATTCAAGAGTTATGGGCTCAAGCAAATTCATGGAGGCCCATTGAGCATAATCCGTAGGCAACAAAGAATCGTCGATTCAAGTTCTAGAAGGATAATTCCATAAGATTTCTTTTCTTGGTGGAGAAGTTTTCTTGGAGAAGAAGCTAATTCCATAGGTGATTTCTTTTCTTGGAGGAGAAGTTTTCTTGGAGAAGCTAATTCCATAAGTGATTTCTTTTCTTGGAGGAAGTTTCTTGGAGAAGTTAATTTGGACAAAATCTACCTTAATTTTAGGATTCTTTTATTTGGGCTTTTATTATTTTCCTTTAATAAGTTGTATTCCTATTTTAACCATGCATTATAAATAGCATGGACTCATTGTAATGAGACACAACATTGATCATTGATAAAATTGGAGGTTTATTCTCTTTGGTTCTTTGAAGAACTACTTGAACTTATCGGGATTTCCGTGCGTTCATCTCGACTTATCAACGGAAACTCCATCACCGTTTGTGGCGTCTTATACCGAGGTTCTTGTTTGTCATAAACAACGGTCGAGGTCATCCCTTCAAATCTGTCCATAGAACGATCTTGGGTTCCCTTTCGTTGTTGGGTCTCGTTATTCTTTGAGTTCACATCACAACTTGCATTATTATTGATCATCACAAGGACTTGAAATGGACCATTCTAAGATGTAAGGATCTCACACAAATCTTTCCTTTCTCATATGCACAAACCCAATCAATTCAAAGATGACTTGTCTATGGCCCTTGTTGGCTTTGTTGCATTATCATTTCTTTTCTATATGTTACCATACACTTTCATGAAGTTTTTCACCATCTTTCTTTGACCATCCAAACTACTCTTTTCATTAAAGGCAAAGGCAGCATAAAGAAGTTGTGGATTAAAGCGTAAACAATCTCAAAGGAAAAAAAAAAATCAGTTAAATGAACACTCGATTATATGCAAACTCAATGAAAAGCAATCCTCCCAATTTTCAAGTTTTGTTATTATAGTCGAATAGGTGGATAAGTTCTATTCACTACCTCGGTTTGTCCATCCGTTTGGGGGACAAGTAGTCACAATAATTTAGTCCCAACTTTCCTCACAAGACTTTCCAAAATAGGGTAAGAACTTAACATCACGGTAATGACATTCTAGGAACATCATGGAGACTATCTCTCTAAAGAACAAATGTGATGTGGGTTGCATCATCGGTTTATGACAAGATATGAAATCGCCATCTTAAAAACCTATCAACAACCACAAATCAAGTTACCTTTCCTTGACCGAGGGTAAGCCTAAAACAAAGTCCATGGAAATATATCCCCACTAAATCAGGCAAAGAGTGTATAATCCATGTGGTAGACTCTAGATTTGGCTACATAATGCATCTACAAACTCTCCAAATCATGTTTCATCTTTGGCAAAAAAATGTTCATGCATCTAAAGTCTTTCTTACACCAAATGACATTAAACTCCATGTGCTTCTTGAAACAACTCACATAGAACTATTAGGCACAAAGTTGATTCTCTAAACAAGTACCATCTAGTCTATAGAACTTTCAAACCATTTCCACATGCTCCATACACACTTGCAAATCATCATCATTAGCATACAATTCCTTAGCATATTCAAATCCCAATAACACATAAGCTCCTTGTCATATGAAGGTAGTTCAAAGTTGCCATTTAGCTTTTCACTAAATAGGCTATTGGCGCTTCTCCTTGCATCAAAACAGTTCCAATACCTATTGGAGCATCACTCAATCTCAAAAGTTTAGAAAAATCATGTAATGCTAATAAAGGCACCACACCTTTCTTTAATTTCAATAAATGCAACTTGCTCACCCCATTTAAAACTGGATTTTTAACAATTTGTTGAGTAATGAAGCTAGTGTATTAAATTTTTACAAATCGTCGATAAAACTAGCCAAATGAAAATTTCTTACCGTGATTGACTTAGGTGTTGGCCATTCTGATAGCCTTCACCTTTCCTCATCCACCAATTCCTTTGCTAATAACATAACCTAGAAACACAACTTTTTCCATGCAAAAGGAACATTTCTTTTAAATTGCATATATTTTCTTTTCTCAAACATCAAGCACACATTGCAAATGATTGATATGCTCATTTAAGTCCTTGCTATACACCAAAATATCATCTAGACTACAACAAATCTGCTATATATAAATGAATGCATTCATTAACCTCATGAATGTACTTGGTGCATTAGTTGACCAAAAGGCATGACCAACCTCACCTCTTTATTTAGTTTTAAAGGCTGTTTTCCATTCATCATCCTCATCCTAATTTGATGATACCACTTTTCAAATCAATTTTGTGAAAATACATGACATGCAATTCATCCAACATGTCATCTAGCCTAGGAATGGGATATCTATACTTTTCGTGTGTTGTTGATCTCTGCAATCAACACACATTCTCCGTTCCATCCTTCTTAGTACAAGTAGCATCGATGCATTGACTCATGCTTTCTCACGTGTCCTTTGGCCATCAACTCCTCAACTTGCCTTTGAAGTTCCTTTGTCTCTTGGATCTCCTATAGGTCGGTTAGGAATTTTGCACACACAAAATCAATTTAATGCTCTATTCCTCTAATAGTGGCAATCCACTAAACATCATTAGAAACACGTCTCATATTCCTACAACAATGAGACAACACTAGGCAAAAGATTTGACAAGTTCATTAGTATTAAACATGCCTCTTTGTAAAGAGTACAAATATAGGCTGGTTTGTATAAAAGCACTCTTGACATCACTTTTTAGCATAAAAACTCACTTGTTTTTGTTTTCCTTTCATTTTCCCCACTCTCTATTTCCTTTTTTCTTTTTCCTTTCAATCTCTTTTTTCACATTCTCTTTTTTCATCTACTTTTGAACTCTCGGATTCACAATTTCTTTTCAACTCATTCTCTCTTGTTTCACTTGATTTTCATACACTTGTCTTGGAGTCAATTTACAAAAGTAATTTTTTATTATCTTTCTGCCTATTCTTGAACCTCATGAATGGCCTTCCTATCAAATTGCCACGCCTAATAGTATGTGAGCATGCATTGGAACAACATCACAAGTACTTCATCCTTATACCTTGAAAAAGTAACACTTGTTATTTAAACCTCCCAATCATTTAGCCAATGCAACTTATACGGTTTAGAATGCTTCAAGATAGGTAATTTTTTCAACTAAAATAGTGCTAGCCACATTTACTTCATCAATGATCATACTACATACCTTGATGTTGATGTGGCATCTGTATGAAAAATTCTCCTTTGTTGTTCATGTCATCCTCTTTGACTTGGGCACTTAAAAAGCTAGCGTGACTCACCTCCACGGATACTCACATCAGTCACAAACATCTTTAGTGGCATTGGTCATCATCGCCTCTTGGTTTCCACCTCCCATCAACATGTGCAATCATGGTCCTCTTATTTGGGCATGTGAAGCTATGTACTAAACAAAAAAAATATCACGATTAGTTTGGATTGGTTTTACCTTTGTTTACTGATTTCATCCCTCCTTTTTGGTGGATCGGTTTTGAACTTAAAAAGCCTTTGTCTTTCCTCCCATTGACTCCATGAGTAAACATTTTAAATGATAATTCCTTTCCTTTTAAGCTAGTTCCACCTTCATTTTGTACCATGTTCTCCAACTCCATGTGTTGCAACTCCATGTTGGCAATGTCTTGATTGACATTCAAAAACCTGCCATGGTAGCTTCTCTATCCTCCTCTACATTAGCCCGAATCATTCGATCTCCATCTCCTTGTAGTAGTCATCACGCTCTTATACCTTGAGACTTTTGCAATTTATACAATTCTATAATAGTGACTAGGGACAAACCGCCTCCTCAATGGTTCATGTCTTTTCAAGTCTCAATAGGCCATGGTTTCTCTTGAGTTGATCCCACCAAATAAAATAGTCATATGACAAAAGAATTTTGCTTTTCTCCTCGGAGATTGTGGCACTCAAAATCAACTCTACCTTCTTCTCCCATTCCAAGTACATTGAGATCTTTTTCCTTGATATCTTCATGATGATGTCAACAAGCATTAAAATCATTTGATGTAACCTAAGAATGACCCAACAACGAGGAACCCAAGATGGTTCTATGGACGATTCAAAATGACCTCGTTGTTATGACAAACAGAACCTTATAAGGAACGCCACAAGCGGTGATGGAGTTTCCGTTTGATAAGTCAAGATGAGCATACGGAAATCCGATAAGTTCAAGTAGTTCTTCAAGAACCAAAGAAGAAACCTCACAAGTTTTTATCATCATCAATGTTGTGTCTCATTACAATGAGTCCATGCTATTTATAATGCATGGTTAAAATGAATACAAATTATTAAAGGAAAATACTAAAGACCAAATAAAAGAATCCTAAAATTAAGGTAGATTTTTATTAAAATTAGAAATCACCTATGAATTTGCTTCTCCTCCAAGAAAAGAAATCACTTATGGAATTTGCTTCTCCTCCAAGAAAACTTCTCCTCCAAGAAAAGAAATCACCTATGGAATTTGCTTCTCCTCCAAGAAAACTTCTCCTCCAAGAAAAGAAATCACCTATGGAATTAGCTTCTCCTCCAAGAAAACAACCGGCCCAATTTGTACTTGAATGAAATCCTTCGAAGTGGTGCCTTGATCTCCATCACCATTGCATGTTCCAGTTGGGCCTATTACTAGAGCAGGATCCAAGATGATCAAAGAAGCACTTAATGGGCTGATTCAAGAAGTTTGGGTTGGTTCTAAAACAAGGCATTCCAAGTACACTTCAAGATCGTTTTTCCCTTGGAAAACGGTATCTTCATTTTGATGTTTCCTAGGTTTTGGTCAATCCCATTTGCCATCTCGGATCTCTTCGGAAACCTCTACCATGCCTTCACCGTTCAAAGCTTGATCGTCTTCATCTTCGAGCTCATCATCATGGTCATCATCAAAATCATCCACGTGTGCATGTCTTTCTTGTCTTCTAGCAGTAGGGACTCTTTGGGGATGCCCCTCACGCCAAGTCGCAATAACAGCATCTTGCCTATCCATCTGATCCCGAATCTCATTAAACACCACATTCATGCATTCAAATTGTTGTTGTATAGCCTGCAACATGAAGAACGACTCCTCCCCTCCTTCTTCGTTTGATGTGCCGTCTCTGGAAGACATAGTTTTAAACTATAGAGAAATGTTAGAAATAATTCCTCACAAACACTCCCTCACATGTTTGCACTCTGGTCGTACCAAAAATAATACTCACAATAGCACGAATCGTTTTACAGTGTAGCGAGTGTGCAAGTGCGAGGTCGAACCCACAGAGAATCGGGTTTTGTGTAAAACTAATTTAAATGCCTAAACTAACCTTATCTTAACCTAGTTCCAAATATCAAATGGGTGGCGTGCATTAAATGTAAACTAGTTTAAATGCAATAAAAACAAACAAATAAAAAGCCTAAGGTCTAGAACCCACCTCACCACAATTAATTTATACTTCCGTCTATCGATTAAAAACGATGCATGTTCTAGTGTCATGCTAGTTCATGCATCCTTACGCCCTATGCATGTCCTATCGTGCTTATTAAAATACTCAAAGCATCCGTCCATTTGACAAAAGACAAAACATGAACAGTTTAGGTCCAAAGGATCCAATGCGAATGTGATTTAACTCAAACTATAGTGGATAAATGAATGTAAGCCAAAAAATGAAATATATCCATCGGACTAAACACAATGAATAAACAACTACGGCACAATCAATGCAATCTTCTCACAAAATATAAATGAAACGAACACACATGACAAATAATAAACGGATTAACGTATAAACTAACTATGAAACCATAAAATTAAATCCATGGTGAGGCTTCATCTTCAACCTTAGTTGAAGATTTAGCCTCCCATGCTAAAGGGAGACATAGTCAACAAGAAATAAAAGCTACAAATAATCAAACGATGTTTAGGAGTATTTACAGTGAAGAACATGGAGGTTTTAAGCCACTGAGGGTGCCTCAAAATGTCTCCCAAGCGTAAAATTACAAGAAAACAACAAGGTTCTATTTATAGACAAAATTTAATATGCTGACAGGTTAGGGTGCACTCGATTGTATGCCCGTGTGCGTTCGATCATATGCAGTGCGTTCGATCTCAAGCCCATGTGCGTTTGATCGCGAGGTGTGAGATCGATCGCACGTAATTGCGTCAGAATTCCCACTGCGCGGGCAATGAAGCAATGGTGGCTAGGGCAACATAGGATAAGCAGCTGACGAGGCATGCGCTTGATCGCGCCCCTTGGGCTGGACCGTAGTGTGCTCGATCGCAATGGCAGGGGCCAAGATTTCATCTTTGCTCAATTCCACCCTTTTGAACCACAATTTGCACCAAGGACCTACAAGACAATAAATCACTAAAATAACACAAAATATAAGATATTAACAAAACTAAGAGCCTAACAAACATAAGTTAAAGGGGGTCAAACATACAATATTTGGCGCCGATCAAATATCCCCAAACTTACATTTTGCTAGTCCCTTAGCAAAACAAAAAATGAAAATACAATAAAAACAAGAAACATAAATCCGCTTTCGTGGGAGAAACGATTGCATTTAGTATATGCAACAAGCCTTTTAAACCTCTAGGGCATCCCTAGTGGACGAGTGAAGTCTCGTGAGGGTTTTCCAAGAATGACACCCACAAACAATTATTTGGTGCTATGTTATTAATAGACAAAGCCCTTCACACAAAACACATGGTTCATACATCATTAGTAAATTTAACATGTTGAGCATACAAATCACATCATCCAGGCATCCAAATATCATTTTACTCACAGTTGAAAAATTGAGACAACACATGTTCCATGAAGTGCAAAGTGAACTAACACAAGATCATGGGTTTTCAATTATCCTCAAAAGTTGTGTATTCCAAAATTCATAGGAAAACAATGTTATAAATACAACCAAGGCTTGAATCGAAAGATGCAATTTTTTTTGGATAGGTTGTGCAATGCTTGACTCCCTTAAGCTTCTAATGACCTATGTAATGAGTGTTGGGCCAATGACTCCTAAACCAGGCAGTTTTAAGGCACTAGATGTAGAGACATCCATAGTGGCTTAATTACTCAAGTCAAAAGAGCTACGAAGCCTAAACTAGCCATTCAATTACTTACCTGAAATTTCTCATCTTTCTACGCGAACACTCAATGCTTGGTGAGGCAAGAGGTTCGGTTACTCAATGAAAAACTCAACTTATTATGATTTTTTTCTTTCTTTTTCTTTTATTATTTTTTTTTTCAATTTTTATTTAAACAGCTAAGGTTTTCATCATCACATCGCAAAAATTTAAAAATCTCAAGAAACACACTTCAAAGTCAAATCTCATACCTCACAACCCTAATGCTAGTGTGCATGTGAAATATCAATCAAACAAGTGGGGTCTATCTAATCCAACACATGAATCAAAAACCGAGATTTCTAATGATATGCAATGTTCAAACAAGTTAAACACACCAATGACATGCAATCCACAGTTATGATGTCAACAATATAGTAACAAAAAATAAAAATAAAAATTATATATGGACAAAAACAAAACAAAACAAGTAAATAAACAAACAAAAAGACAGACATAATGTTTGTCCACACCCTCAAACCTAAACGACACATTGTCCCCAATGTGGTGATATGAACTCCACCAACAATTGTGATGAAACCCAATAACAATGATGGCATGGAACCCCAAGATCATGAAGACAAGATTTATTGAGCCTTGACTTGTCACCTAGCCAGATGAAAACCAAGACTACGAAGGATTGAAAACGCCACACCAAGAAAACCTAAGAATCTCTCAAGAAATCAAGGTGATAAGTTTGGTTGTTTGAACGCCACAAGATTAACTTGATAAGTTCAAAGATTTCTTTCAAGAACCAAGAGGAACACAAGACCTCACAAGAATAATAGTTTTTTCTGAAAAGCAAAGATTACCATTAAAATTCGTAATAATCCACCTATATACTTGGAACAACCCTCCAAGCATAGGAAAAGACATAACTATGGCTTGTAAAGCTACACAAATATTAACATAAACAAGTTCCCATGTTTAGACTTATTGGACTTCTAGAGACAACCAAAAGATGGGTAAATGGCTAGATTCATTCTTCTACTTAATATCCTAGAAACTCAACAAATTCACACCTTTCAATGGTCAAACCATGCTAGAAAACCATGCTAATTAACCTTATCAATTGCTTTGATTACATGGACCAAACCTTCATCATTATTTGAGCCCATCTTGGTCTTTTTAGAGTCAGCCCCATTCTCTTGGATTAGCCCATTTAGTGCTTCCTTGAAACGTTTGGCTTTAAGTCTTGTAATTGGGCCACTAGGAAGTGACAAAGGGTCTTGTCCAAATTCAGCTCCACTTGTAATTGGGCCACAAGGAAGTGACAAAGGATCTTGTGCAAATTCAGCTCCATTCCCACATATATGATTAGCATGTCCAGCTCCTTGGCTTACATCATGTGGCAAGAAATACTATACAGTGGGATGAGGAACCGGGATGTGCAAAGGTCAAGGCGGACCCCGAACTTAAACACCAAAACACCTATCAAAATCTAACAGCAATTTTTTCTCACAAGCACAAACATCAAAAGATTAATTACTGTTAGAAGCCGAAAAAATAAAAATAGAAAGACAGGAAATAAAATAACAAAAATAAAATAAATAAAAAATGCAGTGCGGAAAATAAAAAATACTGCACCTTCCCGTTCATATGGGTGTCCAACCAATCCCTTCCATCCTTTCTTCTTTAAAATATGATACCCCTCTGGAATAATGTTCCGCCATCTTATGAATCCTAATAGCTTGCTTCAAAAAATCTTCTTGGTATACCTATTCCTATAATTGCACAGTTCTGTGCATGATACCTTGAAAATCTCTATATAAGATGGCTCTTTGAGATATTGGAAAGATGAAGCTTGTGTCTCGAGAGGGATTGTGATGAAGGAGTGAGCTTCAGTACTCACTTTCTTGTCATTGGACCAATTTAAAACTGGTGGGGGCTCAATTTGCTCCTAGTTCTCTTCTTCTCCACTTTCAGTCCACATCTTGGGAATGGGATCCAATAAGGCATTAGCTTGCTCTTGTATCATGTCAAGATCCCAATCAAACTCAAATTGAGCAAAGCTCTCTTCCAAAGGATCCTCTAGACTTGGCTCTTTAAACATCATAGCTTGCTTGAGGACTTTGTCAAGATCCAGATCATATTCAATTTGACCAAACTGTCCTTCTAACCTTGCAATTGCTTCAGTGTTTGTCACAGTGGCATCTGTGATTTATTGACAAGGTTGGTTGACTATTTGCCTGAACGCCTTGAGTGTGTTTTCTAATGATAGTTCTTGTGACACAGGAATGGTGGGTTGGCCGACTAGTTCTATGAATTCCTTAAGAATTTCTTCCAAAGAAGATTGCTTAGGTGGATAGTCATATGATGAATGGAAAGAAAATTGGTTGTCAAACTGCGGATAATCAGAACGGTGCAGTTCGTCAACTTGGGGAGCATAATTTCCCGTAGCATGAGCTTGCCATGAGAAATCAGAATGGTTGCTCTAGTCTGAGTTATAAAAATTTAAATTTAATTCAAACCTAGGGCTGGAGAAACTGGTGTTCATCTGCTCATATGAAGGAAAATTGTTCCTAATGTGGACAATCACCTAAATTATTGTAAGGGCTGGAGCAGTGTGAACATGGTTCATGTGGGTGAAAATTAGTAGGATTTGGCATCCTACAACTAGGGGAAACATTAAAATCAAACGAAAGACTCATGCTTCACCCAAACAGTTTAATAAGCAAATTTCCACATGAAACAATAACAATTATACAAAAAATAAAATAAACAAAAACTAATAAACAATTAAAAACAGCAGATAAACAATTAAAAATAGGAAAAATAAACAAAATAAACAATTAAAAATAAACTAATAATTAAACAAAAAAAAAAAAATGAAAACTGGACACCTCGCTCATCAGGTAGCGATGTGCTCGGCCAGAGACGATGAATCGATCACGCAGACACGCAGAAATGTAGCATTTGTAAATACGCGATTGATCGACAGTGCACGTGTCTCAGAAGCGGCGCATAATTGAGTACAAAGCAAGCACAAGCATGCGAACAGGCTAGAATAGGCTCAAGTGTGCTCGATCGCAACGGAGGTGCGATCGATCGCACTATAAAAGGCTGAATTTCCATAGACTAAATAAACTAAGAAAAATAGCCAAACACTAATTTTTTTGGATTTTTTTTTCTATACAAAAAACACAGAAACAAATAATGGCCGAAATAAAATAACTAGTAGAAAAATAAAGTTAATCTCAACAAAGCAACTGATTGCCCGGCAACGGTGCCAAAATTTCGTCGTATCAAAAATATTACTCGTAATAGCACGAATTGTTTTACAGTGTAGAGGGTATGCAAATGCGAGGTCGAACCCATAGAGAATCGGGTTTTGAGTAAAACTAATTTAAATGCCTAAACTAACCCTATCTTAACCTAGTTCCAAATATCAAATGGGTGGCATGCATTAAATGTAAACTAGATTAAATGCAATAAAAACAAATAAATAAAAAGCCTAAGGTCTAGAATCTACCTCACCACAATTAATTTAAACTTCTGTCTATCGATTAAAAACGATGCATGTTCTAGTGTCACGCTAGTTCATGCATCCTTACGCCCTATGCATGTCCGATTGTGCTTATTAAAATACTCAAAGCATCCGTCCATTTGACAAAAGACTTTTGAATGTGATTTAACTCAAACTATAGTGGATAAATGAACGTAAACCGAAAAATGAAATATATCCATCGAACTAAATACTATGAATAAACAACTACGGCACAATTAATGTAATCTTCTCACAAAATTGAAATGAAACAAACACACATGACAAATAATAAATGGATTAACGTATAAACTAACTATGAAAGCACAAAATTAAATCCATGGAGAGGCTTGATCTTCAACCTTAGTTGAAAATTTAGCCTCCCATGCTAAAGAGAGACACAATCAACAAGAAATAAAAGCTATAAATAATCGAACGACATTTAGAAGTGTTTACAGTGAAGAACATGGAGGTTTTAAGCAACTAAGGGCGCCTCAAAATGTCTCCCAAGCGTAAAATTACAAGAAAACAATGAGGTTCTATTTATAGACAATTTAATATGCTGACAGGTTAGGGGTGAACTCGATTGCAGGTAGTGCGCTCGATCATAGGCTTGTGTGCATTCAATCATATGCAGTGCGTTTCATCTCAGGCGCGTGTGCATTCGATCGCGAGGTGTGAGATCGATCGCACGTAATTGCCTCAGAATTCCCATGGTGCAGGCAATGAAGTGATGGCGGTTAGGGCAACGCGAGATATGCGGCTGATGAGGCATGCGCTCGATCGCGCCCCTTGGGCTCAACTACAATGCGCTCGATCGCACCAAGTGTGCTTGATCGTACTGGCAGGGGCCAAGATTCCATCTTTGCTCAATTCTACCCCTTTGAACCACAATTTGCACCAAGGACCTACAGCGCACTAAATCACTAAAACAACACAAAACATGAGATATTAACAAAACTAAGAGCCTAACAAACATAAGTTAAATGGGGGTCAAACATAAAATATTTGGCACCGATCACAAACAAATGATGTCACTCACACTCGTGTTTCATTCTTAAATTGGCTTTGTTTTTTATATTAGTCTCTCACTCTCTTGCCTTTTTCCACTCGTAGCTTCTCATTTTCAATTCTTTATTGAACTAACGAACTTGATCAAGAAATTCAACTTGTAGAATTCAAACTAATACTACCGGCAGAAAAATATTATGGAGACAACGAATCATAGGAAAGAATTTAAACCAATACCAATGGTAGAAAAATACTTTGGAAACAACGAATTAATGGAAATAATTTAAACCAATACCAATGGTGATGGAGATCAAGGCACCACTTCGAAGGATCTCATTCAAGTACCAAATGGGCCGGTTACGAGAGCACGAGCAAAGAAGTTCAAGGATGTACTCAATGGACTCATTCAAGAGTTATGGGCTCAAGCAAATTCGTTGAGGCCCATTGAGCATGATCCACAGGGGCAACAAAGAATCATCACCTTGATTCAAGTTCTAGAAGGATTTGGTCAAGGCTAAGAATTGGCGAGAAATATTTCTAGAAGGATAATACAATATTATTCTAGAAGGACTAATTCCATATGTGATTTCTTTCTTGGAGGAGAAGCAAATTCCATATGTGATTTCTTTTCTTGGAGGAGAAGCTAATTTCAGACAAAATCTACCTTAATTTTAGGATTCTTTTATTTGGTCTTTTAGTATTATTCCTATTTTAACCATGCATTATAAATAGCATGGACTCATTGTAATGAGACACAACATTGATGATTGATAAAACTTGTGAGGTTTTTCTTCTCTTTGGTTCTTTGAAGAACTACTTGAACTTATCGGCATTTCCCGTGGCGTTCATCTTGACTTATCAAACGGAAACTCCATCACCGTTTGTGGCGTCTTCCTTATACCGAGGTTCTTGTTTGTCATAAACAACGGGTCGAGGTCATCCTTCGAATCTGTCCATAGAACGATCTTGGGTTCCCTTTAGTTGTTGGGTCTCATTCATTTGGCGGTTCTCATTTGGTTTGCCTATCCTTTAACATCTTTCATTCCTTTGTTTCTTCTTTAGCCATTATTTATCTCTTCTTGGCAATTTTCTTTACCCACTGTTCAATCTTTTCTTGTTCTTGTTGATGTTTTAACTATTGGTCTCACTTCTTCTAGTTATTTCGAAATCTTATTTCATTATTCTCAAAAGCTAGTCGCTGATCCAAAAAAAAAAAGAGAGTCAAAGAAAGAAAAGGAGTTCAAAAAAAAAAGAAAACGAAAAGAGATAGACGAAGAAGAAGAAAAAAAAACTATTCTGTTCTTCCAAATTTTCAAACTACCATATTCCTTCTAATTCTAATCTGAAAATTCATATTCTTTGTGTTCAAATATGAAATTCCTTCATTAGTGCTTGGTGAATTGTTGCTCAAACTATTCTGTTTCCAAAATTTAAAACTACCATACTCCTTCTAATTCTAAGCTGAAAAATTCTATATTCCTTATGTTCAAATATGAAATTCCTTGATTAGCTCTTGGTGAATTGTTGCTGGAAATTATCGAGTGAAAAGAGGCAAGAGTGGAGAAAACATCGGAGGGTAAGAGCCATATTATTTTGAGTAAACACAGTGAGAGTGATCCAAATTCTTGAGTGTAAACACGTAAGGGAGTGATTTGAGGTCCTTTATTTTATTTTATTTATTTATTTTTTCTAACCTTTGTTTTGCAGCAATCATGACTCAAGATAGTGGTAAGAGCATTGCGATACAAAATTGATTGATCCGAAAGTGTTTATGGAGGCCATGATGATGAGTGAGATGAGGCGTGTGATGAAGATAGAGATGGAGCGGGTTCACGAGCGGATAGATCGGATGGAGAATAGACGTGAGGAGCAACCACAAAGCGTCGTAATTTGCGTGGGAAGAGTTCCACCGAGGAGGAGGATGAAGAGCGTTATGGGTCTGGTTTTGATGAAGAAGAAGATCGGGAGTCCATTGTTAACAATAGGAGACCCAGAGGGAGATTTGGAGAAGCTAGGAATCGCGAAGATAACAACTTGGGTGGTATTAAGATGAAGATTCTCCTTTCAAGGAAGATCTGATCTGAGGCATATCTTGAGTGGGAGAAGAAGATGGAGTTTGTGTTTGATTGCCACAACTACTCGGAGACAAAGAAGGTAAAATTAGCCGTGATTGAATTTTCTGAATATGCTATTACTTGGTGGGATCAGCTTGTGACAAACAGGAGGCGGAATAGAGAATGACCAATAGACACATGGGAGGAGATGAAAGTGATGAGAAAGCGGTTCGTTCAAGTTACTACTACGAGAGTTGTACAAAAGCTACAAGGTCTTAGACAAAGTTGAGGATTACTACAAGGAGATGGAGATTGCTATGATCCGCGCTAATGTAGAGGAGGATCGGGAGGCCACAATGGCTAGATTTTACTTGGCTTAAACCGGAGATCCATGATAAGGTAGAGATGCAGCATTATGTGGAATTGGAAGATATGGTGCATATGGCTATCAAAGTGGAACAACAACTCAAGAGAGGAGTGGGACATGTGCAGGCCATAACTCTAGTTCTACCTCTTGGAAATCGAGTCATGCCAAGCCACTAGACAAGTCACAAATGCCAAAACCCGAACCCAAGTCCGCGACCACCAGCCACGTTCCTCAAGGTAAAACCAAGCCTCTACCTCTAGGAATCGTGACATTAAATGTTTTAGATGTCAAGGCAGGGCCACATACATGGTGTTGCAAGCCAATGGTGAAAATGACCGATTGTGAAGATTCCGACACCGTGACATGCCGCCATTGGAGGATGTTTTTGAGGAGTATTTAGCCCTGCATTGACATTGGTGGCAAGAGAGCATTGAGCTTGCAAGCAAAGGAGTTGATGAAGTACAGCGGAGAACATCTTTCACACTAGGTGCTACGTTAAAGACAAGGTATGTAGTATGATTATTGATGGTGGTAGTTGTACTAATGTTGCAAGCACAATTATGGTTGAGAAATTGGGATTGCCCATGGAGCACCTAGACCGTACAAGTTGCAATGGTTAAATGATAGTGGTGAGATAAGGGTGAACAAGCAAGTGTTAGTTGCATTTCGTCGATAAATAAGATGAAGTGAAGTTGTAGGACCGATGCAAGCGGGACACTTATTGCTAGATGGAGTTTGATAGGCGAGTGAAGTATGGCTTTACAGTACTAATCAAAGATCAATCACTCTTGTACACATAGCAAGTATACGAGGATCAAGTGAGATTACAAAAGGAGAGTGATCAAAAGAAGAGAGTGAACAAAAGAAAAGAGTGAAAATCGAGAGAGGCCGAAAAAAATGAGAAAAAGAAAATCAAAGTTCGCCCTTGAGAGAAAATCGAGAGAAAACAAAAGAATTTCTATGCAAAAGTGAGAGATCAAGCGAGCAATGTTTTCAAATCAATGATTGTACTTTTGTACAAAGAGGCACTTTAAACACTATTGAACTTGACCATGCTTTGCCTAGTTCTATTGCTTCTCTTTTGCAGAGTACGAGGATGTCTTCCCGAGGAAACACCACATGGGTTACCTCAATCCGAGGGATTGAACATCAAATTGATTTTGTGCTGCAACCATTCCAAACCGACCAGCTTATAGGAGCAACCCCAGGAGACAAAGGAGCTTCAACGCGGCAGTGAATTATTGGAAAAGGGCACGTGAGGGAGAGCATGAGCCCATGTGTTCGGTCTTACTTGTACCTAAGAAGGATGGGACGTGGAGAATGCGATTGATTGAGCCATCAACAACATAACAGTAGTCGTCATCCTATCACGCTTAGATGACATGTTAGATGAGTTATGGTTTTGCATATTTTCTAAGATTGATTTAAAAGTGGTTATCATCAAATTAGGATAAAAGAAGGAGATGAATGGAAAACCGCCTTTAAAACAAAATATGGTTTATATGAATGGTTAGTTATGCCTTTTGGTTTGACTAATGCTCCGAGCACCTTTATGAGACTTATGAACCATGTTTTGCGTGCATTTATAGGCATTTGTTGTTGTCTATTTTGATGATATACTCATTTATAGCAAAAACCTAGACGATCATGTAGTACACTTTTAGATGTGCTAAGGAAAGAAAAGGTTGTTTGCTAATTTAAAGAACTACACTTTTGGGATTTGTTGTTAGGACAAGGTATCAGGTTGATGAAGAGAAGTTCAATCCAAGATTGGCCAGCCCACAAGTGTAGGTAATGTTCGTAGTTTTCATGGACTTGCTAGTTTCTACCGGGTTCGTGAAGGACATTAGCAAAACCAAAGAAGCGTTGGATTTTGGTGGGAGAAGAACAAGAGAAGGCATTTCAATTAATCAAAGAGAAGTGACTAACGCACCTTTGTTTTCACCTTTTTCTAAAACATTTGAAATTGAAATGCTGGTATATATGAGACCAATTCTACTTGAAACTCAGCAGAATTACCCAACTTATGACAAGGAGTATGCATTGGTTAAGACTTTAGAGCACTACCTATGGCCTAGGAGTTCGTGATTCACACGATCATGAGTCCTTGAAACACTTGAAGGGCCAAGCTAAACAAAAGGCATCTGCGATGGGTGGAGTTCATAGAGGCGTTTCCTCGTCATTCGGTAAGGTAAAGGAGAATGTGATGCAGTTGATGCAAAATTGCTTGGTTTTGAATACATTAAAGAATTATATCAAGACCACAATTTTGTGAGGAATATCGAGCTTGTGAAAAATCACCTCGTAAGTTCTTTAGGCTTGATGGATTCTATTTAGAAAATAAGCTATGCGCTAATTCTATGAGGGAGTTATTAGTGCAGAATCACATGGTGGGGATTAATGGGACATTTTGGAGTTGCAAAGACTTTAGCTATTTTACAGACCACTTCTATTGGCCTCACATGAAGCGAGATGTCGAGCGGATTTGTGGTAGATGTGTCACATGTAGGCAAGCTAAATTAAGTGCAGCCCACGTTTGTATACTCCTTTACCAATTCCTAGTGAGCCTTGGATTGATATTTCAATGGATTTTGTCTTAGGATTGCCTAGGACTAAGCGTGGAAGAGATTCCATTTTTGTGGTCGTGGATAGATTTTCTAAATGGCACATTTTATTCCATGTCAAAGGATGGCCTTCACGCTGATTTGTTCTTTAGAAGATTGTGAGATTACATGGCATGCCTAGGACAATTGTTTGAATAGAGATGCTAAGTTCTTGAGCTATTTTGGAAGACTTTGTGGTGTAAGCTAGGTACTAAACTATTGTTTTCCATTACTTGTCATCCAATGATGGTCAAAGAAGTAGTAAATAGGACTTTGTCTACTCTATGAGGGCATCATTAGAAAGAACATCAAACATGGGAGGAATGTTTACCACATGTTGAGTTTGCATATAATAAATTCATTCATTACCTTTGAAATTTTAGTTTAATCCTTTAACCTGGAAATTGTTAATGGCAAGCGATTCATGAAAATTGACGAAACGGGCAATATATGCCAACAAGGGACCGCCTTTTGAACCCGGAGATTGGGTTTGGCTGCATATGAGAAAAGAAAGATTCGGCGAAAAGATGTTCCAAATTGCTCCCAAGAGGAGATGGTCCTTTCCAAGTCCTCGAGCATATCAATGACTTTTAGATTTACCGGTGAGTACAATGTAAATGCCACTTTTAATGTTCTGATTTGAGTCCTTTTGATAGGTGGTGATTTGAGGCAAATCCTTTTCAAGAGGAGGAATGATGGAGATCAACACCACTTGATCTCATTCAAGTACCAATTGGGCGATTACGAGCACAAGCAAAGAAGTTCAAGGATGTACTCAATGGACTCATTCAAGAGTTATGGGCTCAAGCAAATTCATGTTGAGGCCCATTGAGCATGATCCACGTGGGCAACAAAGAATCATCACCTTGATTCAAGTTCTAAGGATAATTCATAGGTGATTTCTTTTCTTGGAGGAGAAGCTAATTTGAGACAAAATCTACCTTAATTTTAGGATTCTTTTATTTGGTCTTTTAGTATTTTCCTTTAATAATTTGTATTCCTATTTTAACCATGCATTATAAATAGCATGGACTCATTGTAATGAGACACAACATTGATGATTGATAAAACTTGTGAGGTTTATTCTCTTTGGTTCTTTGAAGAACTACTTGAACTTATCCTGGTTCATCTCGACTTATCAAGCGGAAACTCCATCACCGTTTGTGGCGTCTTCCTTATCGAGGTTCTTGTTTGTCATAAACAACGGGTCGAGGTCATCCTTCGAATCTGTCCATAGAAACGATCTTGGGTTCCCTTTCGTTGTTGGGTCTCGTTATTCTTGTGAGTTCATCATTTGGTATCGAGCACGGTTTCTAGTTCTTTGCCTATCCTTTAACATCTTTCATTCTTTTGTTTCTTCTTTTGCTTCAAAGCCAAGTTACTGATTCAAGTCAACTATGTCTAACAAATTTTTGGAAATGTAGAGTTTTTCTCAAAGAATGGAGGGATGAAATTGCAGCTCATGTGAGCAATTAGTCTCACTCTCATCTTCACCAAACATCCTTGGCGACAACAACTCCATTGATCCACATGATTCAATATCAGAAAATCCATCAACAATACTTCTATAAAACCACCACCAACGAACACGTATCCTTGAAGAAATTCTCATTGCTTCTAGCCACAAACCAGTCAATTTTACAACCTCACCACAGTGAGCCTATCACATTTCAAATCAAAACCATTTCACGGTTATGCATTCAATAACCCATTAGAACCACCAAAATCCCAGAATCAAAAATCCAACCCAAATCCAAAGAACAGAACCTCGCAAAACCACCAAACAAACCCAGTTCTATCAAACCCAAATCCACATCTCATCCCCACCATGTGCGGTGAGCAAGCAGCAACAAATAAACACATGCAAGCTGCTCATGAAAACAAAAGAACCAACCTGAAAAGGCCACCAAGCGTTGAAGCAATTACTTGCCCGTGATGCATCCCAAGCATCTGAGATCCTCAAGTGCCCCGGATCAATTGTCACCCAGTTGGATCCATAATCGACTCTCAATCTTTCATGTTTAGTGTTTTGTGGTTGAAGAAGGAAGAAAAAAGAAGTTACTCTTGTTTGGTTGGTTCAAAGCGAAAAAAAATGAGAGTAATTTGACTTAATTGTCTCCAATTCGTTGCCCATGTGATCTTCATTAATTTTGATGTGTGATGATTTGAGGATCCTTTTCAAGAGGAGAATGGAGATCAAGGCACCACTTGAGGATCTCGTTCAAATTGGGCGATTAGAAATCGAGCAAAGAAGTTTGGGATGTACTCAATGGACTCATTCAAGAGTTATGGGCAAGCAATTCTGAGGCCATTGAGCATGATCCACATGAACAAGAATCACCTTGATTCAAGTTCTAGAAGGATAATTCCATAGGTGATTTCTTTTCTTGGAGGAGAAGCTAATTCCATAGGTGATTTCTTTTCTTGGAGGAGAAGCAAATACCATAGGTGATTTCTTTTCTTGGAGGAGAAGCTAATTTGACAAAATCTACCTTTAGGATTCTTTTATTTGGTCTTTTAGTATTTTCCTTTAATAATTGTATTCTATTTTAACCATGCATTATAAATAGCATGGACTCATTGTAATGAGACACAACATTGATGATTGATAAAACTGTGAGGTTTATTCTCTTTGGTTCTTTGAAGAACTACTTGAACTTATCGATTTCCGTGGTGTTCATCTCGACTTATCAACGGAAACTCCATGTTTGTAGCGTCCTTATACCGAGGTTCTTGTTTGTCATAAACAACTCGATCATCCTTCGAATCTCCATAGAACGATCTTGGGTTCCTTTGTTGTTGGGTCTCGTTATTCTTAAGGGTTCATCATTCTAGAACTTGAATCAAGGTAACGATTCTTTTGCAGGATCATGCTCAATGGGCCTCCAGATTTGTTTGAGCCCATAACTCTTGAATGAGTCCATTGAGTACATCCTTGAACTTCTTTGCTCGTCCTCTTGTAACCGGCCCAATTGGTACTTGAATGAGATCCTTCGAAGTGGTGCCTTGATCTCCATCACTTGTCCTCCTCGACTTGAAAAGCCAGGATAATGTTTACATCCTCAACCTAAAGATCTAGACCAAGCATCACACCCAAAAGTTGGCCGATCGAGATAGGACTAATTATAAGCGAATAAACAATAAAAATCTTTGGATAAAAGATCACATGCAAGAGACATTCTGAAGGACATTGAAGCTCGATGGAGTGAACAATGGATGAAAGCGACAAAGGAGAGATGATCATAAATTGTAAAACCAAAAAACACACAAAGCAAATAGAGAGGAGCAATACAGAAATACTAAGCAAATCTGAAACCCAGAAAAAATACAAAGGAAAATCAAAACAAAAATAATACAAAGGAAACAAAATACAAAATGAAAACATAAAACAGCAAATCAATGGAGAAGGCTCAGTGAAAGGTGGCAATGGGAGAATGACGTGGTGGGGGAGCGTAGAGGACCTGCCTCAGGTGGAGGGCTACGAAACGCCAAATGCCGGAAGACCCAAACAGGGTCACAAAGAGCCCCAAAAACAATCGGAAAAAGAAAGGAAAGCTGGAGAAAACAAAAACCGGAGAGAAAACCAATCTCAACCCTAGGCGGCGCAAATAGATCCAGTGCCTAGGATGGGGTGGGCACAAACGGATCCAGTAGAGAAGGGGAAGGTAGGCGACGGCAGATCTAGGTAGGAGATGGAGCCTAATCTTGCACTAGACCCGAACCAAAGGAGAAAAACTTCTGCAGGAGGGGTGGCTGGGGAAGAAAGTAGTGAAAGGGAACCCAGTCGAGGCAAGATCATTAGGTAAATCGCTAAACCCTAGGGGTGGAGAGACCACCATACAAGGAGGAGGCCGGGGAAAGGGAAGGGAACCGGGACTAGGGCATCAAGTAAATAACTAGAGCCCAGTGCGAAAGGGACGTAATGGCGATTTAGAGGGGGGCTGCTAAAGCAAAGAAAACCTAGAGAGCAACTGGGATAAAAGAGATTTTCCATGTGTAATTTATAACGAAAAGAAGTATATAGAAAAAAAAAAAAAAAAAGTAGCAAGAGGAAAATCGGAATTCTAATTATTAAAGCATTAATAGAAAATTAGAAGAAATTAATTGTGATAATATTTGTGCAATAACTATTATATTTTCAATATTGAGTAGAAAAATTTAAATATAAAACCTACTCTAAAAAATAATAAGAGAAAATTCACTTTACCCTTGAAGTTTGAGGTCTTTTTTAATTTGAGCCCCAGTGTTTAAAAATTTGCAACATAAACCCTAATTTAAAAAAAAAATTGCAATTAATACCCTCTGTCACTAATTGCTTTCTAAATAGACGGAAAGGACTTCACATTCGTCTCATGTGAGATTTTTATGCCGAGTGTTCCTATTTTGCACCTAACCCACTATGTGAAATTCACAGTGCCCCTCATTAAACCCAAAGCATCTTGTCAAACCCCACTTGTGGGCATCATACCCTTCATTTCTCACCGATTGTTGGGGGATGATTGTGAGTTGTACTCTATCAACACACTTTTTCAGCACACTGCGATCAAGCGCAGATCGATCGGGATCGTAGTGATCGATCGCTCCATCAGAAAGTATCAGATTATCAAGCAAAGAAGTGCGATCTAGTGTTGATCAAATTATCGTGTGCACATCGAACGTACATCGAGCACTGGCATCGATCGCTCTAACAAAGTGCACCGTGCCGAGTGCGATCGATTGCAGATCGAGCGTATGCATTGATCGCTCTAACAGAGAGCACTTCCAGACGCGCGTGAACTTCATTCTTGTAAACTAGTTAACCAACTTTCTTCTGTTTGTAAGTTAGTGAGTTTCCATAGTTAGCTTATGATTGTAAGCTCATATATAAGCTTCAATCTTTCCCTTGTAAGAACTCACGAGATTAACATTGCAAATGAGGATTTTCTCTTCTTCTTCTTCTTCTCCTCTATTTTGGAGATTTTCTTTGCTTTCTTTGATTCTTGACATGGTATCAAGGCCATAATCACAAATTGTGATTCATCTAATCTTCTTTCATTTCTTGTTTTTGCTGTTTTCTGCAATGGCAGCCAACAATCCATCTACTTCCGCTGTTCAAGGTGATTTTCAAGCTTCAACAATGGCTGAAAATCATCAACATCTTTTCTCTTCAAATAATCTGTCCAACACTTTGGCAGATGATCACTCAAATGATTCATCAAATCCTTTGATAGATCCTCCTCAAAACACTTTCAAAGATCCATTTGCAAGTTCTCGCCCTATCGATCCATCTAGTCCTCTTTTTCTCCACAATGGTGATAATCATGGATAGTGGTTCCTCAGCCATTGACTGGAGAAAACTATAGTACCTGGAGCTGCTCAATGTTAGTTGACTTGAGTGCCAAAAACAAACTATGTTTCATTGATGGTTCTTTGTCAAAGCCATCTGTTTTTTAGAGTTACTATCATGCATGGACTCAATGCAACGATCTTGTAGTCTCTTGGATTCTTAACTCTGTATCCAAGGAAATCTACAACACTGTCATCTACATCACTTTTGCTCATGATGTATGGCAGGACCTCATGGATCGTTATACACAGAAGAATGACCTGAGGGTATTTCAGCTGTAAAAGGCCATCTCTGTTGTTTCTCAAGAAAATTCCTCTGTAAGTTGTTACTTTACCAAAATCAAAAACTCTTTGGGAATAACTTAACAATTACAAACCTCTTTCTATTTGTAGTTGTCATTGTGGTAGAAATGATGTGAACCCCGTCAAGAATAACGAGACCCAACAACGAAAGGGAACCCAAGATCGTTCTATGGACAGATTCGAAGGGATGACCTCGACCCGTTGTTTATGACAAACAAGAACCTCGGTATAAGGAAGACGCCACAAACGGTGATGAAGTTTCCGTTTGATAAGTCGAGATGAACGCCACGGAAAATCCCCATAAGTTCAAGTAGTTCTTCAAACAACCAAAGAGAATAAACCTCACAAGTTTTTATCAATCATCAATGTTGTGTCTCATTACAATGAGTCCATGCTATTTATAATGCATGGTTAAAATAGGAATACAAATTATTAAAGGAAAATACTAAAAGACCAAATAAAAGAATCCTAAAATTAAGGTAGAATTATGCGAAATTAGCTTCTCCTCCAAGAAAAGAAATCACCTATGGAATTTGCTTCTCCAAGAAAAGAAATCACCTATGGAATTATCCTTCTAGAACTTGAATCAAGGTGACGATTCTTTGTTGCCCACATGGATCATGCTCAATGGGCCTCCATGAATTTGCTTGAGCCCATAACTCTTGAATGAGTCCGTTGAGTACATCCTTGAACTTCTTTGCTCGTGCCCTCAGAATCGCCCAATTGGTACTTGAACGAGATCCTTCGAAGTGGTGCCTTGATCTCCATCATTCCCCTCCTCTTGAAAAGGATTTGCCCTCAAATCATCACCTACATCAAAAGGACTCAAGTCAGTAACATTAAAAGTGGCACTTACATTGTACTCACCAGGTAAGTCTAGCTTGTAAGCGTTGTCATTGATGCGCTCGAGGACTTGGAAAGGACCATCTCCTCTTGGGAGCAATTTGAAACGTCTTTTCGCCGGGAATCTTTCTTTTCTCATATGCAGCCAAACCCAATCTCCAGGTTCAAAAACCAGCTGGCGACATCCCTTGTTGGCTTGTGTGGCATATTGCTCCGTTTTTCACTCAATGTTGAGTCTTGCTTTCTCATGAATCTGCTTCACAAAGTCAGCTTTCTTTTTGCCATCTAAATTAACGTGCTCCATCAAAGGTAAAGGAGATAAATCCAATGGAGTTAAAGTATTAAACCCATATATAATTTCAAATGGCGAAAATTTAGTAGCAGAATGAACAGCTCTATTATATGCAAACTCAACATGTGGTAAACATTCCTCCCATGTTAAGTCCTATTTACTACTTCAGTTTGACCATCAATTTGTGGATGATAAGTAATGGAAAACAATAGTTTAGTACCTAGCTTACACCACAAAGTCTTCCAAAAATAGCTCAAGAACTTAGCATCTCTATCCAAAACAATTGTCCTAGGCAATCCTAACACAAAATACATTGAAATATCAATCCAAGGCTTACTAGGAATTGGTAAAGGAGTATAAAAACCGTTGGGCTGCACTTTGGATTTAGCTTGCCTACATGTGACACATCTACCACAATCAGCTCTACATCTCGTTTAGAGGCCAATAGAAGTGGTCCTGCAAAATAGCTAAAGTCTTTGCAACTCCAAAATGTCCCATTAATCCCCCACCATGTGATTCCTGCAAAAGAGAAAAAATAGAACTAGGCAAAGCAAGTCCAAGTTCGTTAGTGTTTAAAAGTGCCTCATTGTACAAAAGTACAATCATCGGCTGATTTGAAAACATTGCTCACTTGATCTCACTCACTTTTGCATAGAAATTCTTTTCTTTTCTCTCTGATTTTCTCTCAAGGGCCAAACTTTGATTTTCTTTTTCTCTCTCATTTTTCTCGGCCTCTCTCTGATTTTTCACTCTTTTTCTTTTGCTCACTCTCTTTCTTTTGATCACTCTCGTTTTGTAATCTCACTTGATCCTCATATACTTGCTGCGGTGTCAATGGTACAAGAGTGATTGATCGTTGATTAAGTACAAAAGAGTACTTGTTTGTAAAGCCATCATACTTCACGTTTCATCGAACTGCCATGGACGCTCTAGCAATAAGTGTCCCGCTTGCATCGGTATTACATTACACAGCACTTCATCTTCAGATTTACCGATTGAAATGCAACACACTTGCTTGTTCACCCTTATCTCACCACTATCATTTAGCCATTGCAGCTTATGCGGTCTAGGGTGCTTTACCATGGGCAATCCCAATTTCTCAACCATAATTGTGCTTGCAACATTAGTACAACTACCACCATCAATAATCATACTACATACCTTGTCTTTAACGTAGCACCTAGTGTGAAAGATGTTCTCCCGCTTATACTTCATCAACTCAGCTTGCTTGCAAGCTCAATGCTCTCCGGCCACCAATGTCAATGCATCAGCTAAATACTCCTCCTCAAAAACATCCGCCAATGGCGGCATGTCGTCTGTCGGAATCTTCACAATCGGTCACAATTTCACCATTGGCTTGCAACACCATGACTTGCTTGTTTGGACATTGACTTGCTATGTGGCCCCGCTTGACATCTAAAACATTTAATGTCACGATTCCTGGAGGTAGAGGCTTCGGCTTTACCTTGAGGAACGTGGCTGGTGGTTGCGGACTTGGGTTTGGGTTTTGGCATTTGTGACTTGTCTAGTGGCTTGGCATGAATCGATTTCCAAGAGGTAGAACTAGAGTTATGGCCTGCACATGTCCCACTCCCTCTCTTGAGTTGTTGTTCCACTTTGATAGCCATATGCACCATATCTTCCAATTCCACATAATGCTGCATCTCTACCTTATCATGGATCTCCCGGTTTAAGCCAAGTAAAAATCTAGGCATTGTAGCCTCCCGATCCTCCTCTACATTAGCGTGGATCATAGCAATCTCCATCTCCTTGTAGTAATCCTCTCACGACTCCCCTTGTCTAAGACCTTGTAGCTTTGTACAACTCTGTAGTAGTAACTTGGAACGAACCGCTTTCTCATCACTTCTTTCATCTCCTCCCATGTGTCTATTGGTCGTTCCCTATTCCGCCCCGTGTTTGTCACAAGTTGATCCTACCAAGTAATGGCATATTCAGAAAATTCAATCACAGCTAATTTTACCTTCTTTGTCTCCGAGTAGTTGTGGCAATCAAACATGAACTCCATCTTCTTCTCCCACTCAAGATATGCCCCAGGATCAGATCTAACTTGAAAGGACGGAATCTTCATCTTAATACCACCCAAGTTGTTATCTTCGCGATTCCCAGCTTCTCCAAATCTCACTCTGGGTCTCCTATTGTTAACAATGGACTCCCGATCTTCTTCTTCATCAAAACCAGACCCATAACGCTCTTCATCCTCCTCCCTCGGTGGAACTCTTCCCCTTCTACGCAAATTACGACCGTTTTGTGGTTGCTTCTCACGTCTACTCTCCATCTGATCTATCCGTTCGTGAACTTGCTCCATCGCTATCTTCATCACACGCCTCATTTCACTCATCATGGCCTCCATATAAACACTTTCGGATCAGTCAATTTTGTATCATTTTCAGCAATGCTCTTACCACTATCTTGAGTCATGATTGCTGCAAAACAAAGGTTAGAAAAAAAAAAAATTAAAATAAAGGACCTCACGAATCACTCCCTTATGTGTTTATATTCAAGAATTTGGATCACTCTCCACTCGTGTTTCACTCAAAATAATATGGCTTTTACCCTCCGATGTTCTCACCACTCTTGCCTCTTTTCACTCGATAATTATCTTTTAGTTCTTTTGAAACTACACAAACAACTCAAATTTCCAGCGACAATTCACCAAGAACTAATCAAGGAATTTCAGATTTGAACATAAGGAATGTAGAATTTTTTAGCTTAGAATTAGGAGTATGGTAGTTTTGAATTTTGGAAGCACAGAATAGTTGCGAGCAACAATTCACGAAGCACTAATGAAGGAATTTCATATTTGAACACAAGAATATGGAATTTTTCAGATTAGACTTAGAAGGAATATGGTAGTTTGAAAATTTGGAAGAAAAGAATAGTACTTTTTTTTTTCTTTCTTTTTTTTCTTTCTTCTTCTTCTACGAGTCTATCTCTCTTTTTGTTTTGTTCTTTTGTTTTTTGTTTTTTTTTTTGAACTCCTTTTTCTCTTCTTCTTAGTCTCTCTCTCTCTCTTTTTTTTTTTTTTGGATCAGCGACTAGCTTTTGAGAATAATGAAATAAGATTTCGAAATAACTAGAAGAAGTGAGACCAGACTAATAGTTTAGACATCAACAAGAACAAACAAAGATTGAATAGTAGGGTAAAGAAAATTCGGCTAAGAGCATTCACAATGGAAGAGCTAAATGTCATTTTTATCTAAAATAGCTCTTTAAATTGATAAAATACCATCTGCATTGGATAAACTAAAAAAAATGTAGAATAAATTTTTTGTTAAATGAGTTAAAAAAAAAGCTACATGTAGCAGTAATATTGAAAGAGCTATTTTCCTACATTTTCTCCCACGTCTGTTTTTTTCTCCCACTATCTCTCACAAAATTTTCTTCCGTGTTTTTTTTATTGTTTCTCTCACCTGTTTTCTATTTTTTCAAAATTTTCTCCTACTATTTCTCTTTCACATTTCATTTTTTCCAAAATTTTCTCCTATTATTTCTCTCTCCACATCACTTTTTTCTCAAAAGTTGAAAAATAAGATATTAAGAAAAATAAAATCATTATAAAAAACAAAAAATAATTAAAATTAAATGATATAGATAAAAATATAACTAATCGGATGTAGGAGGTCCTTAAAAAGTTATTAGCTAAACTAGATAAATTGAATTTTGATGACCTATTTTACACAAAAAAGTAGCTCATCCATTGTGAATGCTCTAAGAAGAGATAAATAATGTGGGCGGCTAAAGAAGAAACAAAGGAATGAAAAATGTTAAAGGATAGGCAAACCTGAACTAGAAACCGTGCTTTGATACCAAATGATGTGAACCCCGTCAAGAATAACGAGACCCAACAACGAAAGGGAACCCAATATCGTTCTATGGACAGATTCGAAGGGATGACCTCGACCCGTTGTTTATGACAAACAAGAACCTCGGTATAAGGAAAACGTCACAAATGGTGATGGAGTTTCCGTTTGATAAGTCGAGATGAACGCCACGGGAAATCCCAATAAGTTCAAGTAGTTCTTCAAAGAACCAAAGAGAATAAACCTCACAAGTTTTTATCAATCATCAATGTTGTGTCTCATTACAATGAGTCCATGCTATTTATAATGCATGGTTAAAATAGGAATACAAATTATTAAAGGAAAATACTAAAAGACCAAATAAAAGAATCTTAAAATTAAGGTAGATTTTGTCTGAAATTAGCTTCTCCTCCAAGAAAAGAAATCACCTATGGAATTAGCTTCTCCTGCAAGAAAAGAAATCACCTATGGAATTAGCTTCTCCTCCAAGAAAAGAAATCACCTATGGAATTATCCTTCTAGAACTTGAATCAAGGTGACGATTCTTTGTTGCCCACATGGATCATGCTCAATGGGGCCTCCACGAATTTGCTTGAGCCCATAACTCTTGAATGAGTCATTTGAGTACATCCTTGAACTTCTTTGCTCGTGCCCTCGTAACCGGCCCAATTGGTACTTGAACGTGATCCTTCGAAGTGGTGCCTTGATCTCCATCAAGAATGAAGTCCATTCTTGAACTTTATAGTCAAGAATGTGTTTTGCAATTCCTAATGGGAATAAATGATTCATTCTCTGCTATTAGAGCACAGATTTTATTAATGGATCCTCTTCTTTCTATAAACAAGGTTTTCTCCCTTATTATTCAAGAGGAGAAACAAAGAAAAATATGTGTGAATCCCATTAGTCATGATACATCCTCTACTATGATGACCAAATCTGTTTTGCCTAAACCTTTTCCCTCAACTCATCATGAACCTGCTGTATACATGAATAAATCTTCTCCAAGATCTTGATTTTTCATACAAAACTACAAGAAAGACCACCCTATGTGTTCTCATTGTGCAGTCGTTGGTCATACTGTTGAAAAATGCTATATAGTGCATGGATTCCCACCTGGTTTTAAGTTTACTCAAAACAGACCAGTGCCACACTCAGCAAACCAAGTGCAGATGCAAGGAAAAGACCTTAGTGGTCCTCATTCTCAAGGAACTGGCCTTAGTGGTCATGAATCTCATGCTTCACAATTGAGTAGTCCTCAGTTGTCCATGATTTTAGCTCAGTGCCAACAGTTGATGAATCTCCTGAATCAGCATCAAATTCCACACCCATCTTGATGCAAACCAAGCAGTTGGGCATGCTAATCATACACGTGGGAATGGAGCTGAATTTGCACAAGACCCATTGTCACTTCCTAGTGGCCCAATTACAAGTGGAGCTGAATTTCGACATGACCCTTTTGTCTTCCTAGTTGATGTGAACCCTGTCAAGAATAATGAGACCCAACAACGAAAGGGAACCTAAGATCGTTCTGTGGACAGATTCGAAGGGATGACCTCAACCCGTTGTTTATGAAAAACAAGAACCTCGGTATAAGGAAGACGCGACAAACGGTGATGGAGTTTCCGTTTGATAAGTCGAGATGAACGCCACGGGAAATCCCCATAAGTTCAAGTAGTTCTTCAAAGAATCAAAGAGAATAAACCTCACAAGTTTTTATCAATCATCAATGTCCCTCATTACAATGAGTCCATGCTATTTATAATGCGTGGTTGAAATAGGAATACAATTTATTAAAGGAAAATACTAAAAGGTCAAATAAAAGAATCATAAAATTAAGGTAGATTTCGTCTGAAATTAGCTTCTCCTCCAAGAAAAGAAATCACTTATGGAATTTGCTTCTCCTCCAAGAAAAGAAATCACCTATGGAATTTGCTTCTACTCCAAGAAAAGAAATCATCTATGGAATTTGCTTCTCCTCCAAGAAAAGAAATCACCTATGGAATTTGCTTCTCCTCCAAGAAAGAAATAACCTATGGAATTAGTCCTTCTAGAAAAATATTATATTATCCTTCTAGAAATATTTCTCGCCAATTCTTAGCCTTGAACGGATCCTTCTAGAACTTGAATCAAGGTGATGATTCTTTGTTGCCCCTATGGATCATGCTCAATGGGCCTCAACGAATTTGCTTGAGCCCATAACTCTTGAATGAGTCCATTGAGTACATCTTTGAACTTCTTTGCTCGTGCTCGTGAATCGCCCAATTGGTACTTGAATGAGATCCTTGAGTGGTGCCTTGATCTCCATCATTCCCTCCTCTTGAGAAGGATTTGCCCTCAAATCACCACCTACATCAAAAGGACTCAAATCAGAACATTAAAATGGCACTTACATTGTACTCCAAGTAAATCTAGCTTGTAAGCGTTGTCATTGATACCGAGGACTTGGAAAGGACCATCTCCTCTTGGGAGCAATTTGGAACATCTTTCGTGACGGAATCTTTCTTTTCTCATATGCAGCCAAACCCAATCTCGGTTCAAAAACCAGTTGGCGGCGCCCCTTGTTGGCTTGTGTGGCATATTGGTCCGTTCTTCGCTCAATGTTGAGTCGTGCTTTCTCATGAATTTGCTTCACAAAGTCAGCTTTCTTTTTGCCATCTAAATTAACGTGATGGAGTTAAAGTTAAACCCATATACAATTTCAAATGGCGAAAATTTGTAGCGTAATGAACAGCATGTGGTAAACATTCCTCCATGTTTTGATGTTCTTTCTAATGATTGCCCTCAATAGAGTAGACAAAGTCCTATTCACTACTTCGCTTGACCATCGGTTTGTGGATGACAAGTAGTAGAAAACAATAGCTTAGTACCTAGCTTACACCACAAAGTCTTCCAAAAAATAGCTCAAGAACTTAGCATCTCTATCCCAAAACAATTGTTCTAGGCATGCCATGTAATCTCACAATTTCTCTAAAGAACAAATCAGCAACCGTTTTGTGACATGGAATAAAATGTGCCATTTAGAAAATCTATCCACGACCACAAAAATGGAATCTCTTACGTTTAGTCCTAGGCAATCCTAAGACAAAATCCATTAAAATATCAATCCAAGGCTCACTAGGAATTGGTAAAGATTTAGCTTGCCTACATCTACATCTACCACAATTCCGGACATCTCGTCATGTGAGGCCAATAGAAGTGGTAAAATAGCTAAAGTCTTTGCAACTCCAAAATGTCCCATTAATCCCCCACGTGATTCCGCACTAATAACTCCCTCTAGAAGTTAGGCACGCATAGCTTATTTTCTAAATAGAATCCATCAAGCCTAAAGAACTTACCGGTGATTTTCTTACAAGCTCGATATTCTTTAATGTATTCAAAACCAAGCAATTTTGCATCAAGTGTGGAGAGTAAGGCATACCCCACGAGAAAGTGCATGCGACCACATTCTCCTTACTTTGCTTGTACCAATGACGTGCGGAAATGTCTCTATGAACTCCACCATCACGCATGCCTTTTGTTTAGCTTGTGTTGGCCCTTCAAGTGTTTCAAGGACTCATGATCGGTGTGAATCACGAACTCCTTAGGCCATAGGTAGTGCTGCCACGTCTCAAAGCCCAACCAATGCATACAACTCCTTGTCATAAGTTGGGTAGTTTAAGGCTGCCCCATTGAGTTTCTCGTCAAGTAAGCAATTGGTCGTCCCTCTTGCATAAGAACGGCGCTATACCAACACCAAGCATCACATTCAATTTCAAATGTTTTAGAAAAGTTAGGTAAAGATAACAAAGGTACTTCTTTTGATTAATTGAAATGCCTTCTCTTGTTCTTCTCCCCACCGAAATCCAACGTTCTTCTTGATCACTTCGGTAAGAGGTGCAGCTAAGCTACTGAAGTCCTTCACGAACCGTCGGTAGAAACTAGCAAGTCCATGAAAACTACAAACATTACCTACACTTGTGGGGCTCGGCCAATCTTGGATTGCATGTAGCTTCTCTTCATCAGTCTGTATACTTTGTGCACTAACAACAAATCCCAAAAATACAAGCTTATCGGTGTAAAAAGTGCACTTCTTTAAATTAGCAAACAACCTTTCTTTCCTTAGCACATCTAAAACAGATTTCACATGTACTACATGATCGTCTAGGTTTTTGCTATAAATGAGTATATCATCAAAATAGACAACAACAAATCTGCCTATAAATGCACACAAAACAAGGTTCACAAGTCTCATAAAGGTGCTCGGAGCATTAGTCAAACCAAAAGGCATAACTAACCATTCATATAAACCATATTTTGTTTTAAAGGCGGTTTTCCATTCATCTCCTTCTATTATCCTAGTTTGATGATAACCACTTTTTAAATCAATCTTAGAAAATATGCAAGAACCATGCAGCTCATCTAACATGTCATCTAAGCATGGGATAGGATGACGATACTTTACCGTTATGTTGTTGATGGCTCGGCAATCAACGCACATTCTCCACGTCCCATCCTTCTTAGTACAAGTAAGACCGAACCGCAATCATGGGCTCATGCTCCCTCACGTCTTTTTCCAATAACTCACTTATCTACCGCTGAAGCTCCTTTGTCTCCTCAAGTTGCTCCTATAAGCTGGTCGGTTTGGAATGGTTGCCACAATACAAAATCAGTTTGATGTTCAATCCCTCGGATTGAGGTAACCCATGTGGTGTTTCCTCAATGGAAGACATCCTCGTTCTTCTGCAAAGAGAAGCAATAGAACTAGGCAAAGCATGGTCAAGTTCGTTAGTGTTTAAAAGTGCCTCTTTGTACAAAAGTACAATCATCAGCTGATTTGAAAATATTACGTTGATCTCACTCACTTTTGCATAGAAATTCTTTTGTTTTCTCTCGATTTTCTCTCAAGGGCTGAACTTTGATTTTCTTTTTCTCTCTCATTTTCTCCTCTCGGCCTCTGATTTTTCACTCCTTTTCTTTTGTTCACTCTCTTCTTTTGATCACTCTCCTTTGTAATCTCACTTGATCCTTGTATACTTGCTGCGTGTCAATAGTACAAGAGTGATTGATCTTTGATTACTTTAAAGAGTACTTGTTCGTAAAGCCATCATACTTCACTCGCCTATCAAACTCGCCATGGACGCCTAGCAATAAGTGTCCTTGCATCGTACTACATCACACAACACTTCATCTTCAGATATGATTTGAAATGCAACTAACACTTGCTTGTTTACCCTTATCTCACCACTATCATTTAACTATTGCAACTTGTACAGTCTAGGGTGCTTTACCATGGGCAATCCCAATTTCTCAACCACAATTGTGCTTGCAACATTAGTACAACTACCACCATCAATAATCATACTACATACCCTGTCTTTAACGTAGCACCTAGTGTGAAAGATGTTCTCCCGCTGTACTTCATCAACTACTTTTGCGTGCAAGCTCAATGCTCTCCTTGCCACCAATGTCAATGCATCAGGGGCAAAATACACCTCCTCAAAAACATCGTCCAATGGCGGGTCGTTGTCGGTGTCGGAATCTTGACAATCGGTCAAAATTTCACCATTGGCTTGCAACACCATGACTTGCTTGTTTGGACATTGAGGAACGTGGCTGGTGGTCGTGGACTTGGGTTCGGGTTTTGGCATTTGTGACTTGTCTAGTGGCTTGGCATGACTCGATTTCCAAGAGGTAGAACTAGAGTTATGGCCTGCACGTGTCCCACTGCCTCTCTTGAGTTGTTGTTCCACTTTGATAGCCATATGCACCATATCTTCCAATTCCACATAATGCTGCATCTCTACCATATCATGGATCTCCCGGTTTAAGCCAAGTAAAAATCTAGCCATTGTGGCCTCCCAATCCTCCTCTACATTAGCGCGGATCATAGCAATCTCCATCTCCTTTTAGTAATCCTCTATGCTTCGATCTTGTCAAGACCTTGTAGCTTTTTGTACAACTCTCGGTAGTAGTAACTTGAACTAACCGCTTTCTCATCACTACTTTCATCTCCTCCCATGTGTCTGTTTCTATTCCGCCTCTAAGTCTTATAAGCTGATCCCACCAAGTAATAGCATATTCAGAAAATTCAATCACGGCTAATTTTACCTTCTTTGTCTCAGAGTAGTTGTGGCAATCAAACACGAACTCCATCTTCTTCTCCCACTCAAGATATGCCTCGATCAGATCTTCCTTGAAAGGACGAAATCTTCATCTTAATACCACCCAAGTTGTTATCTTCGCGATTCCTAGCTTCTCCAAATCTCCCTCTGGGTCTCTCCTATTGTTAACAATGGACTCCCGATCTTCTTCTTCATCAAAACCAGACCCATAACGCCTCTTCATCCTCCTCCCTCGTGGAACTCTTCCCATTCTCATAAATTACAACCGCTTTGTGGTTGCTCCTCACGTATTCTCCATCTGATCTATCCTTCGTGAATCTGCTCCATCTCCATCTTCATCACACGCCTCATCTCACTCATCATGGCCTCCATAAACACTTTCGGATCAGTCAATTTTGTATCATTTTCGGCAATGCTCTTACCACTATCTTGAGTCATGATTGCTGCAAAACAAAGGTTAGAAAAAAAATAATATAAAATAATGGACCTCAAGAATCACTCCCTTACGTGTTTACACTCAAGAATTTGGATCGCTCTCAAAATAATATGGCTCTTACCCTCTGATGTTCTCACCAGTCTTGCCTCTTTTCACTCGATAATTCTCTTTTAGTTCTTTTGAAACTACACAAACAACTCAAAATTTCCAGCAACAATTCACCAATAACTAATCAAGGAATTTCAGATTTGAACATAAGGAATATGGAATTTTTCAGCTTAGAATTAGAAGGAGTATGGTAGTTTTAAATTTTGGAAGCACAGAATAGTTTCGAGCAACAATTCACCAAGCACTAACGAAGGAATTTCATATTTGAACACAAAGAATATGGAATTTTTCAGATTAGAATTAGAAGGAATATGGTAGTTTGAAAATTTGGAAGAACAGAATAGTACTTTTTTTTTTCTTCTTCTTCTTCTACGAGCCTATCTCTCTTTTCGTTTTTTTTTTTTTGGATCAGAGACTAGCTTTTGAGAATAACGAAATAAGATTTCGAAATAACTAGAAAAAGTGAGACCAGACCAAAAGTTTAGACATCAACAAGAACAAACAAAGATTGAATACTAGGGTAAAGAAAATTCGGCTAAGAAGAGATAAATAATGTGGGTGGCTAAAGAAGAAACAAAGGAATGAAAGATGTTAAAGGATAGGCAAACCTGAACTAGAAACCATGCTCTGATACCAAATGATGTGAACCCCGTCAAGAATAACGGGACCCAACAACGAAAGGGAACCCAAGATCGTTCTATGGACAAATTTGAAGGGATGACCTTGACCCGTTGTTTATGACAAACAAGAACCTCGGTATAAGGAAGACGCTACAAACGGTGATGGAGTTTGCATTTGATAAGTCGAGATGAACGCTGGACAAGTCACAAACGCCCAAAACCGAGCAAAACTCCGCAACCTCCAGCCACGTTCCTCAAGGTAAAACCGAAGCCTCTACCTCTACGATTCGTGATATTAAATGGTTTAGATGTCAAGGCAGGGGCCACATAGCAAGTCAATGTCCAAACAAGCAAGTCATGGTGTTGCAAGCCAATGGAGAAATTGTGACAGATTGTGAAGATTCCGACACCGACGACATGCCGCCATTGGAGGATGTTTTCGTGGAGGAGTATTTAGCCCCTGACGCATTGACATTGGTGGCAAGGAGAACATTGAGCTTGCAAGCAAAAGGTGATTTGAACTCCACCAACAATACTGATGAAACCCGATAACAATGATGGCATGGAACCCCAAGATCGTGAAGACAAGATTTGTTGAGCCTTGACCCGTCACCTAACTAGATGAAAACCAAGACTACGAAGGATTGAAAACGCCACACCATGAAACCTAAGAATCTTTCAAGAATCAAGGTGATAAGTTTGGTTGTTTGAACGCTACAAGATTAACTTGAAAATGATGTGAACCCCGCCAAGAATTACGAGACCCAACAACAAAAGGGAACCCACGATCATTCTATGGACAGATTCAAATGGAAGGGATGACCTCGACCCGTTGTTTATGACAAACAAGAACCTCGGTATAAGGAAGACGCCACAAACGGTGATGGAGTTTCCGTTTGATAAGTCGAGATGAACGCCACGGGAAATCCCGATAAGTTCAAGTAGTTCTTCAAAGAACCAAAGAGAATAAACCTCACAAGTTTTTATCAATCATCAATGTTGTGTCTCATTACAATGAGTCCATGCTATTTATAATGCATGGTTAAAATAGGAATACAAATTATTAAAGGAAAATACTAAAAGACCAAATAAAAGAATCCTAAAATTAAGGTAGATTTTGTTTGAAATTAGCTTCTCCTCCAAGAAAAGAAATCACCTACAGAATTTGCTTCTCCTCCAAGAAAACTTCTCCTCCAAGAAAAGAAATCACCTATGGAATTAGCTTCTCCTCCAAGAAAAGAAATCACCTATGGAATTAGCTTCTCCTCTAAGAAAAGAAATCACCTATGGAATTATCCTTCTAGAACTTGAATCAAGGTGACGATTCTTTGTTGCCACTGTTGACATGGGTATGTCCAACAATGATGATTTAACATTAGCCCAAGCTTCATTCCAACTAAGTCCACAAGCCCAGCAAAATGCAAAGGCCAAAATGCTGAAATCCGGGTCCAGTGTAGTGTGTTCTTCTAGAACACCATAGCTGGCCATTCTTTCATCATTTGAAGAACATGTCCAGGTCAAACTTCAAGTTCAGAGTCTCATCTTTCCAACAAAACTGGTTTGAATGCATTTAGAGCTATGACCCGAAAGTTATGGCCGTTTTAAGTTTGCTGCTATCTAACTGTCAGACATGTGTTCCACACTTTGACTTCAAGGGAAGCTGTTTTTTCCACTTTGGCTGCTACACGAAATTCCTGCTCCCTATCTATCCTAGCTGATTGTCTAGTTACATTAAGTTATTATCCTATGCTTAGAGGGTTGTTCTAAGCTTCTATAAATAAGTGTGTGCTAGTGTAGAAAGGCAGAGTTGGAGTTAAAACTAGCCTTTGGCTTTTGTGAGGAGAGTTATCCTTGTATCTCTGTATCTCTTTGGTGTGAACCTTAGAGTGGTGAGTTCTTTGTTCTGTATCCCTAGTTGTAATCCTTTGGGTGGTGATAATCTATATCCCTTTGGTGTTATCTCTTGGGTGGTGAACTTCTTTTTGAGTGTTTGTTTCCTTAGTCTTTTCTGTCCGGTATCAAATTGGTATCAGAGCAAGGTTGCTCAAAGTTTTTGTTTCTATGGCTTTTCGTGGTCATCGTACTCAAGCTAATCAACCCCCACTAGTCCCAGAAAGAGACCCGCGAGATATCGAAGTAGAGAATTTGAGGAGACAAGTCCAGCAGCTCCAAGAACGTTTACAACGTGTTGAAGCCTCTGATCATGATGCCTCTCATCATGAATCGGATAATGAAGTTTCCAGCGAAGATGGAGAGGATCTTAATCCTTTTCACCAAGCTCGTAGTCATGCCTCCAGTGACAACACTCCACCACATCCCCGTAATCTAAGACTTCATAATGTCCAACGCCATTATGATGTCAAGGTGGACATTCCAGAATTTGAAGGACGAATGCAGCCTGATGAATTCATTGATTGGCTCAACACCATTGAGCGAATCTTTGAATACAAAGATGTTCCAGAACACCACAAGGTAAAGCTTGTTGCCATCAAGTTGAGAAAGCATGCTTCTCTTTGGTGGGAGCACGTCAAGAAGCAGCGGGAACGTGAAAGAAAAAGTCGACAGACGTGGGAAAAGATGAAGAAGGCTCTCAAAGGAAGTATTTGCGGATCATTATCGGCAAGATGCTTTCTCAAGTTTCATAACTTCCGCAGAATGAACTTTCTGTGGAGGATTACACGGCAGAGTTTGATCACTCCATGATGCGTTGTGATATTGTCGAACCGGAGGAGCAAATGGTAGCCCGTTATCTTGGAGGGTTACGTTCTGAAATTAGCAATGTGGTTCAGTTACAGCCTTATTGGACTTACAATGATGTTTGTAAGCTAGCACACAAGGTCGAAAAAGCAATTGAAGGACCGTCAAGTACCTCTCGACCTTTCAATCAAGGTGGAATCACCAACCGGGGGAGTAGCTCTACTGCCAAGACAGTGCCATATTCCAAAGTTGCAGCTGCCAAATCAGCCAATGATGGAGCCAAACCACCAGCCAAGAATGAAGCCCCAGCAAGTTCAAATCGCCAATACTTCTAATTCAAATAGAAAATGCTTTAAATGTCATGGTTTTGGGCATATTGCTTCTGATTGTCCAAATCGCAAGATGATTTCACTTGTTGAGGAAGATTTGGAAGATGATGTTGAGGATGAACCAGTTGATGAGGGTCCGAGGAAGAATGGACATATGCAGATCAAGGAGTCTCTTGTTATTCGCAGGATCTTGAAGTCTACCTACATAGAAGAAGATTGGCTTCGGAACAACATTTTCCACACCAAATGCACCTCTAGTGGCAAGGTTTGTAATGTCATCATTGATGGAGGAAGTTGTGAGAATGTGGTGTCCACAACCATGGTGGAGAAACTCAACCTGAAAACAGAACCTCATTCCCATCCTTACAAGCTTCAATGGCTTAAAAAGGGCAATGATATCCAGGTAACTAAGAAGTGCTTAATTCAATTCTCTATTGGAAAAAATTACAAGGATGAAGTTTTGTGTGATGTTGTTCCAATGGATGCATGTCATATATTACTTGGTAGGCCATGGCAGTATGATAGAAGAGCTTTTCATGATGGTTTCAAAAACACTTATTCTTTTGAAAAAGATGGAACTAAAATTACCTTAGCTCCATTAAGAATGTTGCATACACCTAAACCTTCTAAAGGGGAGGGTAGTAATCTACTTTCTATATGTGAAGTTGAGAGAGCTTTAACAGATTGTGGGGAAGGGTATGCTCTAGTGGTGGTAGAAAAGAAAGACCCAATTGAAATTCCTCTTATCTTACAACCACTTCTTGAGAAATTTCCTGATGTTGTTCCGGAAGAGCTTCCACCGGGTCTTCCACCCATGAGAGACATACAACACCACATTGACCTTGTTCCAGGTTCCGTTCTACCTAACAAGGCAGCCTATCGAATGAATCCAAGAGAGCATGAAGAGTTGCAAAGACAAGTTGATGAGTTGATTACCAAAGGCCTTGTGAGGGAAAGCATGAGTCCTTGTGCTGTTCCAGCTCTTCTAGTACCAAAGAAGGATGGTTCTTGGCGTATGTGCATCGACAGCAGGGCTGTGAACAAAATCACAGTCAGGTATCGCTTTCCCATTCCACGTCTTGATGATCTTCTGGATCAACTTCATGGAGCCACTGTCTTCTCCAACCTGGATCTTCGTGTGAGGATATCATCAAATTCGCATGAGAGATGGTGATGAATGGAAGACAGCTTTTAAAACTAGAGATGGTCTTTATGAATGGATGGTGATGCCATTTGGCCTTTCTAATGCTCCCAGTACCTTTATGCGCCTTATGAATCATGTTTTAAACCTTTTATGGGAAAATTTATTGTTGTTTACTTTGATGATATCTTAGTGTACAGCAAATCTGAAGAAGAACATTTGGAGCACCTTCAACATGTTTTTCAAACTCTACAAGAGCAGAAGTTGTATGTTAACATGAAGAAGTGTCACTTCTTCACAAATAGCCTGATTTTCTTGGGCTATGTTGTTTCAAAGGAAGGAATTATGATGGACCCTAGCAAAGCAGAGGCAATCATCAGCTTGGCCTATTCCCAAGTCCATTCATGACATAAGAAGCTTTCATGGACTTGCATCATTCTACCGGCGCTTCATCAAAGGCTTCAGCACCATTATTGCTCCCATAACAGAATGTCTCAAGGGAGGAACATTCAAGTGGACGGAAGAAGCCCAAAAGAGCTTTGAACTTCTCAAGCAGAAGGTGTGAGGCACCAATCCTCATACTTCCAGATTTTCCAAAGTGTTTGAAGTTGATTGTGATGCTTCTAATCTGGGAATTGGAGGTGTTCTCAGCCAAGAAGGCAAGCCCATTGCCTTTTTCAGTGAAAGCTCAATGACTTCGCAGGAAGTATTCTACATATGACAAAGAATTCTATGCTCTTGTTCGATCCTTGGAGCATTGGCATCATTATCTACTCTCCAAAGAGTTCATACTTCATTCTGACCATGAGGCATTGAAGTATTTGAACAGCCAGCAGAAGCTCAACACAAGACATGCAAAATGGAGTGAGTTCTTGCAAGCCTATTCATTCTCAATCAAGCACAAGGCAGGTAAACTCAATCAAGTAGCTGATGCTTTAAGTAGAAGATACTCTTTACTTAATGCCATGCAAGTACAGGTTTTGGGTTTTGATGTTGTCAAAGAACTTTACAAAGGTGATCCTGATTTTGGCTATGCTTGGAAGGAATGTTCTAATGGTCCTTACAACCATTTCTTGCTGCAAGATGGTTTTCTTTTCAAAAACAACCAATTATGCATTCCCCAATGTTCATTAAGAGAAGCCATTATCAAAGAAGCCCATGGAGGAGGCCTTGCCGGCCATTTTGGCAGGGACAAAACTTTAACTCTTGTGCAGGAGAATTTCATTTGGCCCAAGATGGTTCGAGATGTTCTGCGTCATGTGAAGCAATGTCAAATTTGCCACCTTGCAAAGAGTCACAAACAGAACACTGGATTATATATCCCATTGCCTGTCCCAAATGCCCCATGGGAAGATATTAGTCTTGACTTTGTTGTGGGTTTACCTAGAACCCAAAGGAACAAAGATTCAATTATGGTGGTTGTTGATTCTCAAAGATGGCCCATTTTGTTCCATGCAACAAAACTCTTGATGCATCTCATGTTGCTGATTTGTATTTCAGGAGATAGTGAGGCTTCATGGTATTCCCAAAACAATCACTTCTGATCGTGATTCTAAGTTTGTTGGTCATTTTGGCGAACACTTTGGCTAAAGCTTGGAACTATCCTTCAATTCAGCTGCATATCATCCCCAAACGGATGGTCAAACTGAAGTTGTTAATCGAAGTTTGGGAAACCTCTTGAGGAGCTTTGTGGGAAAGAACATCCGTCAATGGGATCTCCTCCTTGCCCAAGCTGAATTTGCATATAATAGGTCTACTAGCCAAACCACTGGTTGTAGTCCTTTTGAAGCTGTCTATGGCCTTAACCCCATTAGCCCTCTTGATTTGGCTCCAATTCCTACTACTATTCAATTTAGTGGTGATGCTGATGAACGAGCCAAGGGAATCAAGAAGTTACATGAGCAGATTCGTGGTCAAATTGAGAAGAAAAATGAGAAGTATCGTATACAAGCCAATAAGCATAGAAAGCCAATGACTTTCAAAGCAGGAGATTTGGTGTGGATTCATCTTCGAAAAGAACGTTTTCCAGTGAAACGACGATCTAAGCTCCTACCAAGAGCCGATGGTCCGTTCAAAGTGCTCCAACGCATTGGAGAGAATGCTTACAAGATTGAGCTCCCTGGCGAATATGGTGTTTCTGCCACTTTCAATGTGAGTGACTTAGCACCATATGAAGAAATTGAAGAGACCACGGACTTGAGGGCAAGTCCTCATCAACCGGGGGAGCCTGACATGGGTATGTCCAACAATGATGATTTAACATTAGCCCAAGCTTCATTCCAACTAAGTCCACAAGCCCAGCAAAATGCAAAGGCCAAAATGCTGAAATCCGGGTCCAGTGTAGTGTGTTCTTCTAGAACACCATAGCCATTCTTTCATCATTTGAAGAACATGTCCAGGTCAAACTTCAAGTTCAGAGTCTCATCTTTCCAACAAAACTGGTTTGAATGCATTTAGAGCTATGACCCGAAAGTTATGGCGTTTTAAGTTTGCTGCTATCTAACTGTCAGACATGTGTTCCACACTTTGACTTCAAGGGAAGCTGTTTTTCCACTTTGGCTGCTGCACGAAATTCCTGCTCCCTATCTATCCTAGCTGATTGTCTAGTTACATTAAGTTATTATCCTATGCTTAGAGGGTTGTTCTAAGCTTCTATAAATAAGTGTGTGCTAGTGTAGAAAGGCAGAGTTGGAGTTAAAACTAGCCTTTGGCTTTTGTGAGGAGAGTTATCCTTGTATCTCTGTATCTCTTTGGTGTGAACCTTAGAGTGGTGAGTTCTTTGTTCTGTATCCCTAGTTGTAATCCTTTGGGTGGTGATAATCTATATCCCTTTGGTGTTATCTCTTGGGTGGTGAACTTCTATCTATCTTGTGTGTGTGAGTTTGAGTGTTTGTTTCCTTAGTCTTTTCTGTCCGGTATCACTGTTGAAGCACATGCGGCCGGCCTTCTTGCCATACAACTACACCCGAACCATGTATCAGCGGGTACAGAATTTAAGCCAAGGTTCGAAGACCATGGATGAGTACACGGAGGAGTTCTACAAATACTTGACACGGGTTGAGTTAGCCGATACGGATGATCAATTAGTATCCCGATACATCGGGGGGCTGCGACAAAACATTCAAGATTCACTAAATGTTTTTGATCCCGTTAATGTATCTGCGGCTCATCAAAGAGACCTTCTATTGGAGAAAACGGCAGCCAGAGGATCCACAGGCTTCTTTGGGCATGGCACAGGGGGCAGCACGACTTGCTACAACAGGCCGTTCACACCTCGAAACACCACCCAATCATCAATCCCAAACAAGGCTCCAACTACAACCGGCCCACCTAACCGGAGTGCAACAACGAATGGGCCTAAATGCTTTAAGTGTGGCGAACCGGGCCACAGAATTGCGGATTGCCACAAGGGAGATAAATATGGAAGGGGTCTACCCATTGACTCGGACGGCTTCGATGAGCAAGGCGATGAAGAAGAGCAACAAACCTTTGATGACTACGGGGACGTGGAAGAAGAACTCATTACCGGAGATAGCGGGCCTAGCTTAATGGTGAGGAGGATATGTCTTACACCTTGAAAGACGGAAGGAGATGACGAACAGCGGCACAACCTTTTTCACTCCACATGCACTATTGGAGGTAAGGTTTGCAAACTAATCATGATGGGATGGTGGTTGGCTCTAGACACAGAGAAACACCCCACACCCTATTGCTTGGAGTGGCTCAAGAAGGGAAACGAGGTAATAGTTTCAAAACGTTGCCTTGTACATTTTTCTATTGGTACCAAATATAAAGATAACACTTGGTGTGATGTGGTGGCCATGGATGCGCCACCACTAGGGAGACCATGGCAATATGACCGAAATGCACATGATGGACAAGAACACCTTCAGCCTTCTTGGTGGATAATGTGAAGCTTACTCTCCTACCTAACCCAGAGAACAAACCACCTAAAGAGGTGGGCCAAACACTTCTAGCCAAAAGAGAGTTCATAAGAGAAATGCTTGATGCTTGATCAAGTATACCTACTCTACGAAAAGAATGTAGCCCTTATCTTACAACCACTTCTTGAGGAATTTCTGATGTATTCCCAAAAGACCCACGGAGCTACCACCCTGAGTGACATTCAACACCAAATTGATTTGGTACCGGGTCTAGCTTCTTCCAATCGACCACACTATCGCATGAGTCCCAAAGAGCATGAAGAATTACGAAGACAAGCTGGAGGGACTATCGCCAAAGGGCACATTCGGAGATCCTGAGCCCATGTGCAGTTCCAGCATTGCTCACACCCAAGAAAGATGGGACATGGAGGATGTGCGTGACAGCATCAACAACAAAATTACGATACGATATAGATTTCCCATTCCCGATTAGATGATTTATTGGATCAATTGAGTGGGCAACTATATTTACCAAACTGGATCTGAAGAGTGGTTACCACCAAATTCGAAATGAGGTTAGCGATGAGTGGAAGACAGTTTAAAACATGAGGACTTTATGAATGGTTGGTGATGCCGTTTGGATTATCTAATGCTCCTACCTTTATGCGAGTAATGAACCAGATATTTCGCCCATTCATTGGCAAATCGTTGGTCGCCTACTTTGACGACATCCTCATTTATAGCTCCAACCCGAGACACACATCCAACACGACGGGAGGTACCTTTGCTATGACAAAAGAAATTTTACGCAGCACCGCCAAGTGTTCTTTCATGACCGACTCAATACTTTTCTTGGATATGTGGTATCCAAGGATGGATTAGCGTGACAGTCTAAAGTAACAGCGTTCGTGATTGGCCTCTCCTACTACACTACATGAGGCATAGTAGTTTTCATGGATTGGTGTCCTTTTATCGTTGTTTTATTCACAATTTCAGCACCATATTGGCACCAATCACGATGAAGGCGGGAAAATTCTCATGGAATGAGGCAGCTAACGCCTTCGAGTTGATCGAAGAAATTGACACAGCTCCATTATTAGTCCTTCCCAACTTTGACATACCGTTTGAATTGCATTGCGATGCATCCAAGTGTTTAGCCAATTGAGCAAGCCCATTGGCCTATTTCAGTGAGAAGTTGAAGAGCCAACTCAATTATAGTACTTACGATGAGTTCTACGCATTAGTGCTATCGCTAAAGCATTGGAGTTCTACCTACGCCTAGAATGACTTCATCTTGTACTTCTGACCATGAAGGCATTGAAGCACCTCAACAGCCAAGATAAGTTATCCACGACATGCAAATGGGTAGTTCTTGCAAGCAATTTTCTTTCACCATCAAGCACAAATCAGGGGCATTGAACAAAGTGGCTGACGCTCTCAGCCGAAAGATATCATTACTCACTACCATGAAATCGGAGGTAATAGGGTTTGAATTATTGAAAGATTCCTTATCTAGTGACCCGTTTTTTGGCCCTATTTTAGAAGATGTGTCCACAAGAGCACAAGGAGGCTTTGTATTGCATAATAGGTTCCTTTTCAAAGGCACTCAGCTGTGCATTCCTGAAGGGAGCCTACGACTGAAAATTATCACAGAGCGCCATGATGAGGGTCACATGGGGTGAGATAAAACACTTCAACTGGTGTCCGAACAGTTCTATTGGCCAAGTATGCGGAGAGAAGTAGACAAACTAGTGAAGAGTTGCAGGGTATGTCAAGTATCAAAAGGGGCGGCTACCAATGCTGGCCTATATTTACCTCTCCCTATTCCAGAACAACCATGGACAAATGTGAGCATAGATTTCGTGTTGGGTTTACCAAGGACACAAAAACGTAATGATTCCGTCTTTGTAGTTATTGATGGATTCTCTAAAATGGTGCACTTCATTGTGTGCAAGAAAACCGCCGATGCGGTCAATGTGGCACAATTATACTTTAGTGAGGTATACTGCCCATGGCTTATTTGTCGATAGTATCGCATCGACACAAGATTCCTTAGCCACTTTTGGCTTATGGAGGTTATCACACAAACTTGATTTCTGAGTGCCTACCACCCACAAAAGATGGACAAACAGAAGTCGTTAATCGATCATTGGGAGCTCTACTTCAAACTTTGATTTAGCTCCAATGTGACACATTTACCACAAACATTTGACATCTCGCTTCATGTGAGGCAATAGAAGTGGCGCAAAATAGCTAAAGTCTTGAACTCCAAATGTCCCATTAATCCCCACCATGTGATTCAGACTAATAACTCCCTCATAGAACAGTTAGGCACGAAGCTATTTTCTAGAAATAGGAATCCATCAAGAAAAGAACTTACGAGGCGATTTTCTCACAAGCTCGAGATTCCCACAAAAATTGTGGTCTTAGCATATAATTCTTTAATGTATTCAAACCAAGCAATTTTGCATCAATGTGGAGTAAGGCATACAGAAAGTGCATCGGCGATACATTTTCTCCTTTTGCTTGTAGAATGACGACAAACGCCTCTATGAACTCCACCCATCGCGATGCCTTTTGTTTAGCTTGTCTTGGCCTTCATGTTTCAAGGACTCATGATCGATGTGAATCATGAACTCCTTAGGCCATAGGTAGTGCTGCCAGCTCTAAAGTCTAACCAATGCATACAACTTGTCATAAGTTGGGTAGTTTAAGCTCTGAGTTTTATCAAGTAAGCATGCCCTTCTAGCATAAGAACCCTATACCAACATCTGAAGCATTACATTCAATTTCAAATGTTTTAGAAAAGGGTAAAGACAACAAAGGTGTTCTCTTTGATTAATTGAAATGCCTTCTCTTGTTCTTCTCCCCAAAACGTCTTTTTCTTGATCACTTGAAGATGCTTGATCAAGTCCTTCACGAACAGTAGAAACTAGCAAGTCCATGAAAACTATTAACATTACCTACACTTGTGGGGCTCCCAATCTTGGATTGTAATGCACTTCTCTTCATCAACTATACCTTGTGCACTAACAACAAATCCCAAAAATACATGTTTTATCGGTAAAAAGTGCACTTTAAATTAGCAACAACCTTTCTTTCCTTAGCATCTAAACCAATAGGCATTAGTCAAACCAAAAGGCATAACTAACATTCATATAAACCATATTTTAAAGAATGTTTTCCATTCATCTCCTTTATCCTAATTTGATGATAACCACTTTTAAATCAATCTTAGAAAAATGCAAAACCATGCAGCATCTAACATGCCATCTAAGTGGATAGGATATATTTACGTATGTTGTTGATGGCTCGCAATCAACGCACATTCTCCATGTCCCATCCTTCTTAGGTACAAGTAAGACCGAACCCACATGGGCTCATGCTCTCCCTCACGTTCTTTTCCAATAATTCACTTACTGTTGAAGGTCCTTTGTCTCCTCTTTAGTTTGGGTCGGTTTGGAATGGTTGGGCACAAAATCAATTTGATGTTCAATCCTCGGATTGAGGTAACCCATGGTGTTTCCTCGGAAGACATCCTCATTCCTGCAAAAAGAAGAATAGAACTAGGCAAAGCAAGGTCAAGTTCATTAGTGTTTAAAAGTGCCTCTTTGTACAAAAGTACAATCATCGGCTGATTTGAAAACATTGCTCGCTTGATCTCACTCCTTGCATAGAAATTCTTTTGTTTTCTCCGATTTTCTCTCAAGGGCAACTTTGATTTTCTTTTTTTTCTCTTTTTCTCCGATTTTCACTTTCTTTCTTTTGATCACTCTCCTTTGTAATCTCACTTGATCCTCGTATACTTGGTGTCAATGGTACAAGAGTGATTGATCTTGATTAAGTACAAAGTACTTGTTCGTAAAGCCATACTTCACTTGCCTATCAACCGCCATGGACGCCTAGCAATAAGTGTCCCGCTTGCATACTACATCACACAACACTTCATCTTCAGATTTACTGATCGAAATGCAACACTGCTTGTTCACCCTTATCTCACCACTATCATTTAACCATTGCAACTTGTACTCTAGGGTGCTTTACATGAATCCCAATTTCAACCATAATTGTGCTTGCAACATTAGTACAACTACCACCATCAACAATCATACTACATACCTTGTCTTTAACGTAGCACCTAGTGTGAAAGATGTTCTTGACTTCATCAACTCCTTTTGCTTGAAGCTCAATGCCTTGCCACCAATGTCAATGCATCGGGCTAAATACTCCTCAAAACATCCTCCAATGGCATGTCGCTGGTGTCGAATCTTCACAATCGGTCACAATTTCACCATTGGCTTGTAACACCATGACTTGCTTGTTTGGACATTGACTTGCTATGTGGCCTCTGCCTTGACATCTAAAACATTTAATGTCACGATTCCTAGAGGTAGAGGCTTGGTTTTACTTGAGGAACGGGCTGGTGGTCGCGGACTTGGGTTTGGGTTTTGCATTTGTGACTTGTCTAGTGGCTTGGCATGACTCCATTTCCAAGAGGTGGAACTAGAGTTATGGCCTGCAGTGTCCCACTCTCTTGAGTTGTTGTTCCACTTTGATAGCCATATGCACCATATCTTCCAATTCCACATAATGCTACATATCTACCTTATCATGGATCTCCGTTAAGCCAAGTAAAAATCTAGCCATTGTGGCCTCCGATCCTCCTCTACATTAGCGGATCATAGCAATCTCCATCTCCTTGTAGTAATCCTCACGCTGACTTTTGTCTAAGACCTTGTAGCTTTTTGTACAACTCTCGGTAGTAGTAACTTGAACGAACCGCTTCTCATCACTACTTTCATCTCCTCCCATTTGTCTATTGGTCGCTCTATTTCGCCTCTGTTGTCACAAGTGATCCCACCAAGTAATAGCATATTCAGAAAATTCAATCACGGCTAATTTTACCTTCTTTGTCTCCGAGTAGTTGTGGCAATCAAACACGAACTCCATCTTCTTCTCCCACTCAAGATATGCCTCAGATCAGATCTACCTTGAAAGGATGAATCTTCATCTTAATACCACCAAGTTGTTATCTGCGATTTAGCTTCTCCAAATCTCCTCCGGTCTCCTATTGTTAACAATGGACTCGATCTTCTTCTTCATCAAAACCAGACCCATAACGCCTTCATCCTCCTCCTCGTGGAACTCTTCCTTCAAAATTACGATGCTTTGGGTTGCTCCTCACGCCTATTCTCCATGATCTATCCGTCACAAGCTCCATCTCTATCTTCATCACATCATTTCACTCATCATGGCCTCCATAAACACTTTCGGATCAGTCAATTTTGTATCATTTTCGCAATGCTCTTACCACTATCTTGAGTCATGATTACTGCAAAACAAAGGTTAGAAAAAAAATAAATAAAAATAAAGGACCTCATAATCACTCCCTTACGTGTTTACACTCAAGAATTTGGATAACTCTCCACTGTGTTTCACTCAAAATAATATGGCTCTTACCCTCATGTTCTCACCACTCTTGCCTCTTCTCACTGACAATTCTCTTTAGTTCTTTTGAAACTACACAAACAACTCAAAATTTCCAGCAACAATTCACCAAGAGCTAATCAAGGAATTTCATATTTGAACATATGGAATATGGAATTTTCAGAATTAGAAGGAGTATGGTAGTTTTAAATCCAGAATAGTTTGAAAACAATCAAACTAATGAAGGAATTTCATATTTGAACACAAAGAATATGGAATTTTCAGATTAGAATTAGAAGGAATATGGTAGTTTGAAATTTGGAAGAACAATAGTTTTTTTTCTTCTTCTTCTACGAGTCTACCTCTCTTTTTTTTTTTTTTGGATCAGTGACTAGCTTTTGAGAATAATGAAATAAGATTTCGAAATAACTAGAAGAAGTGAGAGCAGACCATTAGTTTAGACATCAACAAGAACAAACAAAGATTGAACAGTAGGGTAAAGAAAATTCGGCTAAGGAGAGATAAATAATGTGGGCGGCTAAAGAAGAAACAAAGGAATGAAAGATGTTAAAGGATAGGCAAACCTGAACTAGAAACCGTGCTCTGAATGAATGAAAGTTGTTTTGCTTGAAGCTCAATGCTCTCCTTGCCACCAATGTCAATGCGTCAGGGGCTAAATAATCCTCCTAAAAAACATCCTCCAATGGCGGCATGTCGTCGGTGTCGGAATCTTCACAATCGGTCACAATTTCACCATTGGTTGCAACACCATGACTTGCTTGTTTGGACGTTGACTTGCTATTTGGCCCCCGCCTTGACATCTAAAACATTTAATGTCACGATTCCTAGAGGTACAGGCTTCAGTTTTACCTTGAGGAATGTGGTTGGTGGTCGCGGACTTGGGTTCGGGTTTTGGCATTACTTGATTTCCGAGAGGAAGAACTAGAGTTATGGCCTGCACGTGTCCCACTCCCTCTCTTGAGTTGTTATTCCACTTTGATAGCCATATGCACCATATCTTCCAATTCCACATAATGCTGCATCTCTACCTTATCATGGATCTCCCGTGATGTGAACCCCGTCAAGAATAACGAGACCCAACAACGAAAAGGAACCCAAGATCATTCTATGGACAGATTCGAATGGAAGACCTCGACCCGTTATTTATGACAAATAGGAACCTCAGTATAAGGAAAACGCTAAACGGTGGACTTTCTGTTTGATAAGCCAAGATGAACGCCACGGGATATTCTGAGAAGTACAAGTAGTTCTTCAAAGAACCAAAGAGAGTAAACCTCACAAGTTTTATGAATAATCAAAATCTGTTTTCCATAGGAGTACAAAGAGTATTTAAATAGATGCTGTGAAATAAACCCTAACCGTAGTTTGACTGACTTTGGGCTAAGCCCATTAACGAATCATAAAATATCTCTAACCCTAGATAAGATGACTTTGGGCCAAGCCCATTACAATAACTCTTAAAATATAGATAAAACATCCATTTAAATATAAATAACATAATTAACTAATAAGACCCAAATATAATTAAAATTCCAGCATAGGAAATAAGCTAAAATAGGAAAGAAGAGCTGGACGCCTATAATAGCCTTGCAATCCGATCCTACTCGAATAGACCCAAACTATTTCTTGCCAATTCTTAGCCTTGACCAGATCCTTCTAGAACTTGAATCAAGGTGACGATTTTTTGTTGCCCACGTGGATCATGCTCAATGGGCCTCCACGAATTTGCTTGAGCCCATAACTCTTGAATGAATCCGTTGAGTACATCCTTGAACTTCTTTACTCGTGCCCTCGAAACCGGCCCAATTGGTACTTGAATGAGATCCTTCGAAGTGGTGCCTTGATCTCCATCATTCCCCTCCTCTTGAAAAGGATATTTGACCTCAAATCATCACCTACACCAAAAGAACTCAAATCAGTAACATCAAAAGTGGCACTTACATGGTACTCACCAGGTAAGTCTCGCTTGTAAGCGTTGTCATTGATACGCTCGAGGACTTGGAAAGGACCATCTCCTCTTGGGAGCAATTTGGAACGTCTTTTCGCTGGGAATCTTTCTTTTCTCATATGCAGCAAAACCCAATCTCCAGGTTCAAAAACCAGGTGGCGACGTCCCTTGTTGGCTTGTGTGGCATATTGCTTCGTTCTTCGCTCAATGTTGAGTCTTGCTTTCTCATGAATCTGCTTCACAAAGTCAGCTTTCTTTTTGCCATCTAAATTAACGTGCTCCGTCAAAGGTAAAGGAGATAAATCCAATGGAGTTAACGGATTAAACCCATATACAATATCAAATGGCGAAAATTTGATAGCAGAATGAACAGCTCTATTATATGCAAACTCAACATGTTGTAAACATTCCTCCCATGTTTTGATGTTCTTTCTAACGATTGATCTGAAAAAAATTCCATATTCTTGTGTCCAAATATGAAATTCCTTCATTAGTGCTTGGTGAATTGTTGCTCGAAACTATTCTATGCTTCCAAAATTCAAAACTACCATACTACTTCTAAGCTAAAAAAATTCCATACTCCTTATTATGTTCAAATCTGAAATTCCTTGATTTGGTGAATTGTTGCTGGAAATTTTGAGTTGTTTGTGTAGTTTCTAAAGAACTAAAAGAGAATTATCGAGTGAAAAGAGGCAAGAGTGGTGAGAACATTGGAGGGTAAGAGCCATATTATTTTGAGTGAAACACAAGTGGAGAGTGATCCAAATTCTTGAGTGTAAACACGTAAGGGAGTGATTCGTGAGGTCCTTTATTTTATTTTATTTTATTTTTTTTCTAACCTTTGTTTTGCAGCAATCATGACTCAAGATAGTGGTAAGAGCATTGCCGAAAATGATACAAAATTGACTAATCCGAAAGTGTTTATGGAGGCCATGATGAGTGAGATGAGGCGTGTGATGAAGATAGAGATGGAGCAGGTTCACGAACGGATAGATCAGATGGAGAATAGACGTGAGGAGCAACCACAAAACGGTCGTAATTTGCGTAGAAGGGGAAGAGTTCCATCGAGGGAGGAGGATGAAGAGCGTTATGGGTCTGGTTTTGATGAAGAAGAAGATCGGGAGTCCATTGTTAACAACAAAGGGAGATTTGGAGAAGCTAGAAATCGCGAAGATAACAACTTGGGTGGTATTAAGATGAAGATTCCGTCCTTTCAAGGTAGATCTGATCCTGAGGCATATCTTGAGTGGGAGAAGAAGATGGAGTTCATGTTTGATTGCCACAACTACTCGGAGACAAAGAAGATAAAATTAGCCGTGATTGAATTTTCTGAATATGCTATTACTTGGTGGGATCAACTTGTGACAAACAGGAGGCGGAATAGAGAACGACCAATAGACACATGGGAGGAGATGAAAGTAGTGATGAGAAAGCGGTTCGTTCCAAGTTACTACTATCGAGAGTTGTACAAAAAGCTAAAAGGTCTTAGACAAGGGAGTCGAAGCGTAGAGGATTACTACAAGGAGATTGAGATTGCTATGATCCGCGCTAATGTAGAGGAGGATCGGGAGGCCACAATGGCTAGATTTTTACTTGGCTTAAACCGGGAGATTCATGATAAGGTAGAGATGCAGCATTATGTGGAATTGGAAGATATGGTGCATATGGCAATCAAAGTGGAACAACAACTCAAGAGAGGGAGTGGGACACGTGCAGGCCATAACTCTAGTTCTACCTCTTGGAAATCGAGTCATGCCAAGCCACTAGACAAGTCACAAATGCCAAAACCCGAACCCAAGTCCGCGACCACCAGCCACGTTCCTCAAGGTAAAACCGAAGCCTCTACCTCTAGGAATCGTGACATTAAATGTTTTAGATGTCAAGGCAGGGGCCACATAGCAAGTCAATGTCCAAACAACCAAGTCATGGTGTTTCAAGCCAATGGTGAAATTGTGACCGATCGTGAAGATTCTGACACCGACGACATGCCACCATTGGAGGATGTTTTGAGGAGGAGTATTTAGCCCCTGATGCATTGACATTGGTGGCAAGGAGAGCATTGAGCTTGCACGCAAAAGGAGTTGATGAAGTACAGCGGGAGAACATCTTTCACACTAGGTGCTACGTTAAAGACAAGGTATGTAGTATGATTATTGATGGTGGTAGTTGTACTAATGTTGCAAGCACAATTATGGTTGAGAAATTGGGATTGCCCATGGTAAAGCACCCTAGACCGTACAAGTTGCAATGGTTAAATGATAGTGGTGAGATAAGGGTGAACAAGCAAGTGTTAGTTGCATTTCGTATCAGTAAATACGAAGATGAAGTGTTGTGTGATGTAGTACCGATGCAAGCGGGACACTTATTGCTAGGGCGTCCATGGCAGTTTGATAGGCGAGTGAAGTATGATGGCTTTACGAACAAGTACTCTTTTGTACTTAATCAAAGATCAATCACTCGTGTACCATTGACACCGCAGCAAGTATACGAGGATCAAGTGAGATTACAAAAGGAGAGTGATCAAAAGAAAGAGAGTGAACAAAAGAAAAAGAGTGAAAATCAGAGAGAGGCCGAGAAAAATTTGAAAGAAAAAGAAAATCAAAGTTCGGCCCTTGAGAGAAAATCAGAGAGAAAACAAAAGAATTTCTATGCAAAAGTGAGTGAGATCAAGCGAGCAATGTTTTCAAATCAGCCGATGATTGTACTTTTGTACAAAGAGGCACTTTTAAACACTAACGAACTTGACCATGCTTTGCCTAGTATAGTGCTTCTCTTTTGCAGGAGTACGAGGATGTCTTCCCTGAGGAAACACCACATGGGTTACCTCCAATCCGAGGGATTGAACATCAAATCGATTTTGTGCCCGGTGCAACCATTCCAAACCGACCAGCTTATAGGAGCAACCCCGAGGAGACAAAGGAGCTTCAACGTAAGTGAATTATTGGAAAAAGGGCATGTGAGGGAGAGCATGAGCCCATGTGCGGTTCCGGTCTTACTTGTACCTAAGAAGGATGGGACGTGGAGAATGTGTGTTGATTGCCGAGCCATCAACAACATAACGGTAAAGTATCGTCATCCTATCCCACGCTTAGATGACATGTTAGATGAGCTGCATGGTTCTTGTATATTTTCTAAGATTGATTTAAAAAGTGGATATCATCAAATTAGGATAAAAGGAGATGAATGGAAAACCGCCTTTAAAACAAAATATGGTTTATATGAATAGTTAGTTATGCCTTTTGATTTGACTAATGCTCCGAGCACCTTTATGAGACTTCTGAACCATGTTTTGCGTGCATTTATAGGCAGATTTGTTGTTGTCTATTTTGATGATATACTCATTTATAGCAAAAACCTAGATGATCATGTAGTACATGTGAAATCTGTTTTAGATGTGCTAAGGAAAGAAAGGTTGTTTGCTAATTTAAAGAAGTGCACTTTTTACACCAATAAGCTTGTATTTTTGGGATTTGTTGTTAGTGCACAAGGTATACAGGTTGATGAAGAGAAGGTACATGCAATCCAAGATTGGCCGAGCCCCACAAGTGTAGGTAATGTTTGTTGTTTTCATGGACTTGCTAGTTTCTACCGGCGGTTCGTGAAGGACTTCAGTAGCTTAGCCGCTCCTCTTACCGAAGTGATCAAGAAGAACGTTGGATTTCGGTGGGGAGAAGAACAAGAGAAGGCATTTCAATTAATCAAAGAGAAGCTGACTAACGCACCTTTGTTGTCTTTACCTAACTTTTCTAAAACATTTGAAATTGAATGTGATGCTTGGTGTTGGTATAGCGTATGTTCTTATGCAAGAGGGATGACCAATTGCTTACTTCAATGAGAAACTCAACGGGCATAAACTACCCAACTTATGACAAGGAGTTGTATGCATTGGTTCGGGCTTTAGAGACGTGGCAGCACTACCTATGGCCTAAGGAGTTCGTGATTCACACCGATCATGAGTCCTTGAAACACTTGAAGGGCCAACACAAGCTAAACAAAAGGCATGCGATGGGTGGAGTTCATAGAGACGTTTCCAGACGTCATTCTACAAGCAAGGTAAGGAGAATGTGGCCGATGCACTTTCTCGTAGGTATGCCTTACTCTCCACACTTGATGCAAAATTGCTTGGTTTTGAATACATTAAAGAATTATATCAAGACCACAAATTTTGTGAGGAATATCGAGCTTGTGAGAAAATCGCCTCGTAAGTTCTTTAGGCTTCATGGATTCATTTCAGAAAATAAGTTATGCATGCTTAACTGCTTCTATGAGGAGTTATTAGGTGAATCACATGGTGGGGATTAATGGGACATTTTGGAGTAGCAAAGACTTTAGCTATTTTGCAGGGCCACTTCTATTGGCCTCACATGAAACGAGATGTCGAACGGATTTGTGGTAGATGTGTCACGTGTATGCAAGCTAAATCCAAAGTGCAGCCCAACGGTTTGTATACTCCTTTACCAATTCCTAGTGAGCCTTGGACTGATATTTCAATGGATTTTGTCTTAGGATTCCCTAGGACTAAACGTGGAAGAGATTCCATTTTTGTGGTCGTGGATAGATTTTCTAAAATGGCACATTTTATTCCATGTCACAAAACGGATGACGCTTCGCATGTTGCTGATTTGTTCTTTAGAGAGATTGTGAGATTACATGGCATGCCTAGGACAATTGTTTCGGATAGAGATGCTAAGTTCTTGAGCTATTTTTGGAAGACTTTGTGGTGTAAGCTAGGTACTAAGCTATTGTTTTCCACTACTTGTCATCCACAAACTGATGGTCAAACTGAAGTAGTAAATAGGACTTTGTCTACTCTATTGAGGGCAATCATTAGAAAGAACATCAAAACATGGGAAGAATGTTTACCACATGTTGAGTTTGCATATAATAGAGCTGTTCATTCTGCTACTAAATTTTCGCCATTTGAAATTGTATATGGGTTTAATCCTTTAACTCCATTGGATTTAACTCCTTTACCTTTGACGGAGCACGTTAATTTAGATGGCAAAAAGAAAGCTGACTTTGTGAAGCAGATTCATGAGAAAGCACGACTCAACATTGAATGAAGAACGGAGCAATATGCCACACAAGCCAACAAGGGACGTCGCCAGCTGGTTTTTGAACCCGGAGATTGGGTTTGGTTGCATATGAGAAAAGAAAGATTCCCGGCGAAAAGATGTTCCAAATTGCTCCCAAGAGGAGATGGTCCTTTCCAAGTCCTCGAGCGTATCAATGACAACGCTTACAAGCTAGATTTACCTGGCGAGTACAACGTAAGTGCCACTTTTAATGTTACTGATTTGAGTCCTTTTGATGTAGGTGGTGATTTGAGGGCAAATCCTTTTCAAGAGCACGAGCAAAGAAGTTCAAGGATGTACTCAACGGACTCATTCAAGAGTTATGGGCTCAAGCAAATTCATGGAGGCCCATTGAGCATGATCCACGTGGGCAACAGAGAATCGTCACCTTGATTCAAGTTCTAGAAGAATAATTCCATAGGTGATTTCTTTTCTTGGAGGAGAAGCAAATTCCATAGGTGATTTCTTTTCTTGGAGGAGAAGCTAATTTCAGACAAAATCTACCTTAATTTTAGGATTCTTTTATTTGGTCTTTTAGTATTTTCCTTTAATAATTTGTATTCCTATTTTAACCATGCATTATAAATAGCATGGACTCATTGTAATGAGACACAACATTGATGATTGATAAAAACTTGTGAGGTTTATTCTCTTTGGTTCTTTGAAGAACTACTTGAACTTATCGGGATTTCCGCATGCTCATCTCGACTTATCAAACGGAAACTCTATCACTGTTTGTGGCGTCTTCCTTATACCGAGGTTCTTGTTTGTCATAAACAACGGGTCGAGGTCATCCCTTTGAATCTGTCCATAGAACGATCTTGGGTTCCCTTTCGTTGTTGGGTCTCGTTATTCTTGATGGGGTTCACATCACATTCTACGTATTGGAAAGAAAAGAGAGTATTTTTCCTCTGCATACTTCTTTGAGCTCAACGTGTATATATATATATATATATATATATAAGTGCTGGAAATTTTTTAATTTTTTTTTATAATGTCATAAAGGAAGTTTAATGACCAAACGGTCATAATGTAAAAAAAAAAAAAAAACTCCTAAGCATAAAAGTTGTTATAAAGTGAAGTAAAACTCATTAACTCCAAACGGTAAAAACGGTTAAAGATATATATATATATATTTAAAAGCTTATGACAATACGTTGAAGACTTGGTCTTCAACGTATGGAATAGTTAATAATAAAAGAATTAAGAGCTAGTAAACAAAACTTTAATGATTTAAACGGTTATAGAAAATAATAATGGCTTTGCAAAATTTTAATAACAAAATAACTGAAAAATAATGTTTGTAACACATATACTACAACAATCCCCCACATGTTATAAACATTAGAATAGGAGGAGAATGAAAGTATGCATCGATGTGGTACCCGAAGGTTTTAACTGCACCTAGGATAAATAAGTAAGAATTTAATGAATTGTGGTAGAGTTAGACTCTTTTAACCAAATTCACAAGTTAATCAAACTTATCACTCACATAACTTTCTCCAAAATAAAAATCAAATCAAATCAAATAATAAAAATCAAATCAAATAAAGAAAATTGGGTTGTTCTATGGCGGGTTTGCGCCTTATATAGGCCATGCGCCTCTGGGTTTCATGAGTGCTCTAGAGACTTGCCAAAGTCTCATAGGAAGTAGCACCACCTCCATACTCACATAGGTGACATCCATCAAGAATATGTGTAGAGAACATTCCATCCCAACAAGTAGAGACTATGGACCCATTAAGAGTTTTAAATTCATCCTTACTCACTCTGCATCTTTTGTTGTTATACCATAAAATGGGCTTTCATTAGTGCTCTAGAGACCTACCCAAGTCTCATAGGAGATAGCACATCCACACTCATATAAGTGGTATCCATCAAGAGTGTGTGCAGAGAACACCCCATCCCAACAGGTAAGGACTATGGACCCATTAAGAGCTTTAAGCTCACCCTTAATCACTCTGCATCTTGTACTGTCTTACACCATAGGGATGGACTCATCACTAATCTTTTCAGCAAGATAGTTAATAAATATAAATTGATAGTACATACCGTGATCACATGTTACTTCGTTTCCCATTAAACCTCATTCATGGGATCTCTAATCACATAGGTTGGGTATCAATCACAGTGTCATAATTTGGGTATCAGTCCTATCCCCCTCGATGCTTCTCTCACTAGCCTTCTTGCTAGTGGCTTGGTCAAAGAATATGTATAATTCTTTTATGACCTCACAAAGTCCATGGATATATACCGGTCTCAATAAGCTGCCTCACAATATTGTGCATTTTCTCACTATAAGCTTTGCTCAAGCTATGGCAACCTGTTAATCACAATGAAAACATAAGTGGAACTGAATTAGCATATCAAAGCAAATTAATTTTATCAATAGGCTCATTGCTCATTTATCTTCAGTTCTTGTCTTCCCCAAGGCAACTAACTTTGACTCCATAGTAAACTTTGTTATGCAAGTCTGCTTTGAGGACTTTCAAGAGATAGCTCCTCTAGCCAGAGTAAACACATAATAGCCATTAGTAGGTTTTGTTCATCTTAATAAAAATGCAATTAGCATCACAATATCCTTTCAAGATAGCAGGATAATCACAATATGACAAACTAAAATTAATTGTGCACTTTAAGAATCTCAACAATTTAGTGATCACATCACAATGCTCAATACCATGATTATGAATATATTTACTCAATTTGCTAACAGCATATGCAATAGCAGGACGTATACAGTTTGTCAAAACATCAAACTACCAATGATTTGTGCATATTTTTTCTTGCAAAACACCATGATCACCATGATTCTTAACTAAATATATTTTCAAATCATATGATGTAGACATAGGCGGATAATCAAAATGCTTAAATCTTTTTAGTATCTTTTTAATATAATATGTATGAGATAAAATAATGCAATCATTATCTCTAATAACTTTAATGTCCAATACGACATTAGCTTTACTATGTCTTTCACATCAAAATTATATGCAAGAAATAATTTAACTTCATGTACAATATTAATGTATATATATATAAACAAATAATGACGCATTCATTATTGTAAAACTTGCTATGCATTTACTTGCATCATTAATCAAATATAAATTAAACAACATCACCTTATCAAACGCCATTGTTTAGTAGCTTTCTTTAATCCATACAAGGATTTCACAATTCCGTACACTTTATATTCTTAATCGAGGATTATTAGTCCCTCGGGCTGCTCCATATAAATCTCTTCATCATTTAGAAAAACAACTTTGACATCTATTTGATGTACCATAAGTTTATAAATATAAGCAATGGCAAATAACATTCCAATATATATGATTTTAGTAATCGAAAATAAGTATTAAATAATCAACATTTTGCATTTACTTATAGCTTTTAGCTAATAAGTTTGCCATGTACTTATCTATTATATCATCCGGTTTAAGCTTCTTCTTAAACACTTATTCATAATCAATTGGATTAGTCTTATGAGGTAACTCAACGAGTTCTCAATAATGGTTAGACATAATTTATTCTAATTCATTATATATAGCCTCTAACCAAAACAAACACATAAAATAGAATAATTACTTCACCATAATATATTGGATCATCATCAATGATATAAGCAATAAAATTATTACCGAAATTCCCTCCATTCTAGCTCGCTTGCTTCTTCTCAATTCTTACACATCATCAACAATTTATTAGAAGCAACAGAAAATTCATAACATAATTTTTCTTTATTTTTCAAAGGAAACACATACTCAAGGAAAATAGCAATTTTAGATTCAATAATAATATTGCAATTTAAAACATCATTCTTGATAGTAAGAAATCTATAGCATTAATTATTACATGTAAAACAAATAAAATCACATCATAGGTTTTTAAAACTAAGTTCCCTCATTTTAGGTTTGGGTAACATAACATTTGCAAAATACCCACATACTTCGAGGTATTCAAAACAATGCTTATAAATGTGACAATTCAAAATAATAGCTTCCACCCAAACTTTGGTGGATAGCTTAAAAATTGATAATCACACCATTCATATTTTATTCCAATATTCTAATTTCTTTTCATTCCTTTGATGTAACCAAGATTTACATGTATAAATTTATCATGCTAAATATTATTGGAATAAACCAAATAGTCATAATAAAATAAAATTTCATTAATAGCACTCAAGTGCTTTAAGAAAAACTTCCATGAGCTCACCTTTATCTAAGTATGATATGTCATTTACTCATTTCTTTTATGTTAATTGACAGTTTTCTTTCAAGATAGTAAATAAATCTTTTTCAATTAGAGCTCCAGTAAATATGTATTAGGCTCAACCAATAAACTATTATTGACTCATTGTCATAAATATGCCATTGGTAAAAATCTTACAATACAATAATTTTTTCAAATACCAAATGAACCTCAATAAGAACATCAATAATCATATATATTTTATTCTAAACCATCATGTCAGATAAATTTGAAAGCTAAATGATATAGATAAAAAATTAGCAAATACTCTTTAAAGTATTAATGCTAATCTAGCATGCCATAGATAACATAAGTGCTAGATACTATATATTTCCTTTTTGAAATAGAATAATCAACAAAGGGTTACCCCACTTATCAAATTACAATATTTATGTAATTATAAAAATTTTACCAACTTTAATTTTCAGTCAAGGAGTACCTTCATCACTTGATTTTTTTTTTCTCTCTTTTAATAATAGAAATTATATATCATGTCTTAAAAAAAAATTAAGACCTATAAATCATAATATAATAACTCATAGAGGAGCCAACAGTTTTACTTGAAGATCCTTCAAAATAGACTGTCGACACCACACACCAACTAGGTGTTGTGAGAATCAATCGACTCAATATGCGCACCACATCTCTTCCTTTTACTATGTGCTTACTTGCAAAAATCTTTAGCAAAGTTCTATTCTTTGCACACAGTTAGCAGTGCCTATGTATTTTTCTCCATCACATTATGAGTAACTACTCATTGTTATTATTATTAATCTACATGGATGTTTTCTAGCCAAGCTTAGTAACCCAACAATAAAAGATTATTCGACAAATAAATTAAATTAACACAATTTGAGGTCAAATAATCAAAAACTCTTCTAGTCAAAATATCCAATACATACACATGAAATTCAGCTCCTCTTCTGATAAATAATCAATTACCATATTATTTTTTTCATAACAAAATCTTTTTACTCAAGATTTGATTTCATTTTTCTCGTATGTGAATTGTATATCACAAACTCTTATAATATTTGACTTTTCATAAGTTTAAATATTATTGTATATCAACCCTTAAGATTGTTAGAAATAATTATGGATAATGCACAAATTCTCATTGATATAAAATAATTACACTAGAAAAATTAACAATAAAATAAATAAAATACAAGAGATGAAAAGTAGAGTATGAAAAGATCTCATAATGCTATAGAATCACGCAAGAGTGTTGTCCTTAACGGTTGATTCGTGCCTCCCGGAGTGTATAACTTGGTGCGATCAAATCCTTTGATACGCAATCTCAAGATTAGACTATAGTGTCTATCTTCGTTAAGGACACACTTCCAATAACGAAGAGTAATAGAACAACCCATTTGTCAAAGTGGATGAGAGACTTCAAAATATTGTTTGTAGAAAAAACCAATAATATAGCATATTACATTATGCCATAAAACATGTGTCTTACAACACATCCTACATATTGGAAAGAAAGAGAGTATTTTTCCTCTGCATCCTTCTTTGAGCTCAACGTATATACATATACAAGTGCTAGAAAGTATTTTTTTTTTTATAATGTCATAAAGGAAGTCTAATGACCAAACGGTCATAATGTAAAAAAAAAACTCCCAAGCATAAAACTTGTTATAAAGTGCAGTAAAACTCATTAACTCCAAACTGTAATTGTCCTGAATCGTGTTATCCCCAGGATGTTTGAGAATTTTATGTGACATAATTTGGTTCTCCAACAATCAAGCAGTCCATAAATTGATCCTTCCTGATGCTTTGAAGCTTGCAGAAAACATAAAAGGAGTCTCCATGGAACACTATGCTGCATGGTCCTCAAAGCAGAAACTAGACAAGAAGACCTGGTCCAAACCTGCTCTAGATTGTTACAAGCTAAATTTTGATGCTGTCTCCAGTGAAGAATTCTCAACACAAGCAACTGTTTGCAGGAACTCTAGTGGAAAGATCATCAAAATGATCTCTCGGTTTCGGCCCCCTCATCAAAATGATCTATGGTGCAGCCCTTGCTGCTCATCTTGCTGGCCTTTTGGCTTCTTCCATGAAGCTTAATAAGTTTATTTTAGAAGGTGTTTCTAATGTAATTATGTCTGTCCTAAAGTCCCCTACTCTTATTAGGGATGCTCATATTGAACATGTTGTTCAAGAAAATATTACTAGCTTTCCTCCCTCCTCCTTATGGGAGGCTAAAAATATTTCTAGAAGTGAACTTATGCGCCCTTTATGTGGCATATAGGGCCGCGGCAAGGGTTTTCCCGAGCTGCATTCCCTCCTTAGTTTCCCCCCTAGCTATATCCCCATTTGTAGTGGGAAAGATCCCCTTCCCACCCCCCCCCCCCCGCCCGTTTTAACCCCCCTTAGTATTGGTTTTTTGATGGCTTTGGCGGGGGTAAAAACGGTTAAAGATATATATATATATATATTTAAAAGCTTATAAAAATTATTAAATTTAATCAATAATCAATATTTTAACTTAACAACTTCAAGATTCAGTTTCCTTATATATTCCTATTATCTGTGCATTTTTTTTTTTTTTAATAAATGACGCAATCTCAAAACCAAAACTCACTTTATCAACACCAAAACAAAGACAACCCAGAAGAAAAAAAAAAAAAAAGAAAGAAAAGAAAATGGAAAAGACTTCACCTTTAGAAGTTTTCTAGTGTAGATCTAACCGGCGGTTAATATTATAAACTTCAATATATCAATATTATGAATATTCCACATTTAGTAAGATTGATACATATGAAAGGGCAAGTAAGTTACTTTCATCTTGCTTGAAAAAAAAAATAAAAAAAAAAAATACTATGAATTCTAAAATTCAACTACAAATATTACAATATTTTGGTCAAAGAACTACCATCCAAGTTAATTAGTATTTTATTACATGTCGATAATACGCAAATTCTAATTTCCATGGTTTTTTAAGAAGTTGTCCAACCAAAATTTTCTGAACTTAGCATTCTTCATCAGAAATCCTCTTGCAGCCTTCACATCTCCATTCAAATGGTCGAATGCAAATGCAAGCATAAACTCATCATATCGTTCTCCTTACCTTTGCCCATTACTACAATCACAAACATATGAATAGTAATGCAAAATAACAACATACACAACATAAAAATGCAACTAGTTAGGATGCCTATTGTGGCCCGTAATATTAATAACCCAAGATAAACACAAACTAGCTCATCCACACAACAAAGATAAACACCAAGTGACATGGGTATGCTCTTGGGGAACAAATATCTAATTGGGGCCTAAATTACAATTCTTTCACTAGCTAAAGGCATGCCACAACAATTGTCAAATTTTTACCAAAGAGCAGTAGAATTAAGATTAGAAGAACACTGCCTGAGAATGCATGAGCAAACAATTTAAGAACACTAACTCGTGGAGTCTCCACCGTTTTAGATCTCTAACCTGAAAATTAAAGTTTTAAGCTTCTGGGCCATTAAGAAATGAAAATTGGATTTCAAAAACCATCTCAAAATAGTCCCTAAAATTGCACCATTTCCCAGAGAACTTGTTTGTAAAACTTCTCTTCCTCCCCTTCTAGCCATAAAGATAGATAATTGTATTTGAAATTTTATCATACATAGAGCCCGAAAACTCCAACATTTTTCTTGGTCATAATTCTTTGAGAGGTTTTGATTTTTAAGAATATTTCTTCCCCTTTGTAATTGAAAATATATCCTTTGTTGATAGCCAAAACACAGATTAAGGAATCCCCTCCACTCAAGTGGCCAACAAAGCAACATGTGCTTCACCTGAGAGAGCTTCCATAAGGGCCAGTTTCTTTAAGAGGCCAAACATTATTCCTCCAAATAGCTCTAGCAAAAGGGCATCCAAGAAAGTGATGCTAAAATCTTTCAGATGGGCCATCACACTTTGGGGCAGGAAATTAAGGAGATTTAAGTCAATGTTATTGGCAAATCTGAATATGTTGGGCCTAGTAGAAGAGAGAATGTTCCAAGTTATCTTCAAAATAAGATGTTTCAACCTATGTTGGATCATCAAACTCCGAAGGCATTTCCAGTCAACAGGGCTAAAAAGGGAATGGTGAATCTGAGAAGAGGTGTACAAGGATTCATGTGCTAATCTCATAGAGAAGGAACCGGAGGGGTGGGGGAACCATACCCACATGTTGGTTTGAAGGATGAAAATTAGGTGGATGAAGGAAATTTGGGATGAGGATAAAAAAGATGGGAATCTACAATTTCAAATCTATGAAATGTAGGGGATCCTTACAAGGGGGCTCCACTCATGGGTGAAGCCCCCTTGTAAGATCACAATTACAACACCCAAATACCACAATTAAACATCTTAATCCTGAACAAGGGTTTCAATTCCAATTACAAAAGGACATTCCAAAATACATAACAACTACAGATCTAACTTGCTCAACTAGCAAAACAAAGATATTTACAATTCCCAACCAAAATAAAGCAATATGAGCCAAATCACAGAGGAGTTAAAACAACACAAAACATCACAAAAACATCTTAGAAATTAAAGATTCAAAGAAACAAAATCAAAACATTTGGCACATATCTGAAGAAGAAAAGAAAAAAAAGAAAAAAAAAACCAACAACAACAACATTTGGCATATTACTCTAATTGACAATGGGTATCAAACCAGGCAAGCAAACTTCAAAGACACACAAAACATTTGAATCGAAGCTCAAAATACTACCCACATTTAGCATGTGACCCATCCCAAAGCATAGAAGCACAACCACAACACAAAACAACTAATATCCACCAAAACAAACGGATAAAAGTGAATCTAAGCTCAACTACATCAATTTCAAAAGACAAGTGAGATAAAGTCCAAATTAATCGGATGAAACCCATAAAACAAGGAGGAAACTTACATACCTTGTGAAAAACAAGCAATAAGAACAGATCGGGGCTTGAAAAGCACAGAAACAGGTGCACAAGAGGAAAGATCAAAGATTTTGGAGATTTTCTGGAAAACGAAAATGAGGAGTTAGAGCAGTTATTGACCAAGGGAGAGATGAGAAGGAGAAAGAGAGAAGAAAAAAAAAGTGCCGATGTAAAGGAGAAGTTGAGAATCCACTAAGAGAGAGAACCTGTGCCGGTGTGTGTGTTTGAGCGTGAAGGAGAGAAGAGTCAGGAGTCAGGCTGGTGAGGGAGGGTGTCCGAAGGAGTTTGGGCAAAATGGTTTACAAAATTAAAAAGTGGAAACCATTTTCCAAAAAAATGTAAAAGCGTTTTGGTCAAATGTGATGGAGATCAAGGCATCACTTCGAAGGATCTCGTTCAAGTACCAATTGGGCCGGTTACGAGGGCACGAGCAAAGAAGTTCAAGGATGTACTCAACGGACTCATTCAAGAGTTATGGGCTCAAGCAAATTCGTGGAGGCCCATTGAGCATGATCCACATGGGCAACAAAGAATCGTCACCTTGATTCAAGTTCTAGAAGGATCTGGTCAAGGCTAAGAATTGGCAAGAAATAGTTTGGGTCTATTCGAGAAGGATCGGATTGCAAGGCTATTATAGGCGTCCAGCTCTTCTTTCCTATTTTAGCTTATTTCCTATGCTGGAATTTTAATTATATTTGGGTCTTATTAGTTAATTAGGTTATTTATATTTAAATGGATGTTTTATCTATATTTTAAGAGTTATTGTAATGGGCTTGACCCAAAGTCATCTTATATTTTATGATCAGATAATGGGCTTAGCCCAAAGTCAGTCAAATTAGGGTTAGGGTTTATTTCACAGCATCTATTTAAATACTCTTTGTACTCCTATGGGAAACAGATTTTGATTATTCATAAAACTTGTGAGGTTTATTCTCTTTGGTTCTTTGAAGAACTACTTGAACTTATCGGGATTTCCCATGGCATTCATCTTGACTTATCAAACGGAAATTTCACCACCGTTTGTGGCGTCTTCCTTATACCGAGGTTCTTGTTTGTCATAAACAACGGGTCGAGGTCTTCCATTCGAATCTGTCCATAGAATGATCTTGGGTTCCTTTTCGTTGTTGGGTCTCGTTATTCTTGACGGGGTTCACATCAAAATGGAAATCATTTTCAGTTTGACCATCATTTTATGTTGAAGTAAACATCGTGAAATACGTAAATCATTTTCTGAAAATTATTTTACGTCGAAGTAAATGGAGCCTAAGTCTTCTATAATTTATGCTTTGAAAGTTGGTTGGCTCCGGAGTGAATTTACTATTTGAAGACTTATTTAAATAAGTTTTCACTTTGTCACCAGATTTATGCGTCAATTTAATTTTGCGCATATTGTGATTGTAGTGTTTTTTATATGTGGAATTAGATTAATTTTTAATTAATTGGGATTAATTGAAACTTGGGGTCTTAACTAGAAGTTTTTCTATGTCATCTGATTGTATGGATTATCGATCGACGACTATTTTACAACACAGCCAAACGCAAACATTAAGTGACTACTTTATTGGCTGCAGCCAAGTAAGTATTCATGATTAACCAATACATTTTATTCCAACTTTCTTGAGCAGATTATGACTAAGACCACTTCTGTCAACAAAGTTACATTAGACTGTAAGAAATGTAAAAGAAAGCATGGACTTATTTCACCTATACAACAAACATCCTCTATATGCTGGTGTACTCCAATAGTCTGATCCTGCATTCTCACGGTAAATCTGAGGTGTACATGAGGTAGGAACTAAGCGAAGACCTCTGCTCCTGAGGTCAGGTTTTGTGTCTCCCTTATCTTTCCTGTCCAAACCTCCCCATGGATCCTGGAAACCAAAAGAAGAATGATTCCAGTTCTATTTCAAGTCTTAATTGGAAGTTAATTAACATGTCAATTTCCTAATTACCTTGTGTGAATTAGTCTTCATGTACGGGTTACTCAATAGCTGCTAAATGCATCAAAAGATAAACCACAGCTAATCAGGATCAATATTTAAAAAAACAATTTTATCACCAAGATTGCATATATATATATATATATAGTATCCTTTTTTTGTTTTGGTAACTTTTGTTGGTTTTGTTTTGGTGGTATGACTTTTATAGGTTCCTGTCCCCCATTTCTATTTCATTCAAACAAGGATAGAAATCTACAAGTCACTGTTCCTGGGATCATTGTTATCGTTATGGCATTAATATTTTCTCTTCCTAAATATTTTTATGGTAATAATATAATGAACTTAAAAGGAAGACTTGAATTGATTATATCACCTGTACTTGTTCTTGTAGAAACTTTATGTATTGAATTGCTTCAAAGAGTACAGATGCTGTATCAGTCTGAAAATCAATTGAAACCCAAATGAGTAAGAAAGTCGTGTTCGAAAAATGAACATTAAAGGGACAGCAGATAAAATAAAAAATAAAACATATAAAATAAAATAGAAAGAGAAAAAAAGTCAGTCTACTTGATAACCTTTCCAAAAGGTGACACAATTTGCTGAAGGGCCGTGATTTTGTCTCCGAGCTTGACTTTTGGTGCCTGTGCCTATTCAGTATGTAAAAGATTTTCTTACAAATAATGATCAACACGAGTCTTTTTCTTTTTCACTTGAAGATTAATGTTTTTATTTTACACCTTGGTTGATGATGTTATAGGACTCTCATGCTTTGCTTTTTTCAGGGTTGACTCTGAGCCATCTTCGGACCTTTTTCTTTTTCCTTCATTTGTAGTTCCCTGTCCTTTTCCATTAATTCTAGTCTGCTTGGAGCAAGTTGAGTTTGTCAACTAAGAAAAAGAAAAAATTGTGACAAAGAACAGATTATAGAGGAAGTCGCAAAATAAAATAAATGTTAAAAAAGCCCTTGCATGGGTACTCAAAAAGATGGAAGTAATTACCAGAAAAGAAGTTTGAAGCCCTTGCTTCTTATGAAGAGATGAATTAATTGATTTAAAAGAGTGATTAGGTGAATGAATATTGACCAACGGCTTGCCTATACGATTAGTGAAAGAAATAATGTCTGCCAAGCTTCTAATATCTCCCACCAAGGAGCTGTTGAATGGACTTGGTAATAAAGCTGCACTCTCACGAGATTCATTGCCAACTTTGAAATCATCACCATAAAATGAATATAAAGTGGTAGGATCCATGGAAGAAGTCAAAGATGCATCGCATGCTGGAGGGGCAATAGACCAAGTGCTGACTAGATTAGACAACTTGCTTAACCTTTCGTTATCAACAAGGCTCTCGCCGAACCCACCACTTATGTGCTTGTCAAAATTATTGAAAGATGAACAAGAGTTTGTGAATTTCTTCAAGTAGTCGCAGGCAGGTTCAAACATCCCAGTTGACATACTCTTGGATGATAATGCATCAACAAACTTCTCTTCCACATCTTGATTGCTTCCAACACTACTCCTGCAATTAAGGTTCCTGAAAGTCATTTAATTAAGGACAATCTTTCGAAATTTCTGCCTATGACACTGTACGTGCACCTACCCATTAAAGCACACTTTTTCTCTTTTTCTTGTGCTAAAAGATTCTTCATTCCACTCAACCCAATCAAACAAGCATCAAGATAAGTAGTGGTATATATGAAAATATTTTAGTGCACTAGCGTATGATAATATATATATGTATGTATGTGTGTGTGTATGATAATATATATATATATATATATATATATATATAAATGGTGCAACATATATATTAATAATAAACTTACAAAAAAACATGGCTCCAAATATTACTATCGGAGGCATGTTCTGCAATCAACTCGTTGGATGAAGCAGGCTCAAAAAATGGGCGAGAGGATTCAACGGTCAAGCTGGAGTGGTTGGAGGCATTAGTAAATGATGTAGAGATTGAAACATCCTCGTCACACGAGGAGTTGGAGTTAGGATCTTGCTTGTGCCATGGTTTGGAATTATTCCATGAAGATAGATCCCACCAGTTGGGTGCACGCGTAGAGGAAGAGGTAGCAACGGAGCTCTCTTCTGTGCATTCTTCACCCATGGCTAGTGGTGCCTGGTGCTCGATCTCTTTTTCTTTCTGCTGGTGGAGATTGGAATATAAGGAGAGATATATCCGTTGGTGGCGTGATGTACGTGTTCGTAGGTGTTATCGATTATACGGGAGACAATAAAATATGCAACCTACGTTTTTCCACTAACCTTCGTGGGCAATAATTATATACGAAGCTGGGCCAGCCAGAGTTTGGTTTCCACAAGTTTGGTTTACAGTTGCAAATTTTGCTACACTCTCCCTCTCTCTCTCTTCGCGTGCATAATACCAAATTTCTTCATGTGGATAAGGTGCATGACACTGTTGGTTCGTAAGCCGTGGGAGGTGGATGCTTCTCTTTTTAATAATTTTAAGGGCTTAAATGTTATTTTGGTACTTGAGTTTCAACATTTTTATTTTTTTTCTATGTATGTTTCATTTTGTATTATAGATGGTACATTTCCTATGGGTAACTACGGAAACAGTATCCCCATCTATCTTTTGTTCATGATGAAACTAATAGAGTTTCATGACACTACCATTGTCATGTACGTAGTTGTCACTTTCATTCTCCATGTCTTCAAACCCTTGCCATATAGCTATTATTTTCATTATCTAGATGTTTAACTGTAATACCCCGAAATAAATAATAATAATATACTTAATCCATTTCAATCACGTTTTATAGAAAACAACACTCAAAATTTAAAATGTCTTAAACCAATTTATTCTAAAATTTCAAAATAATAAAATATTTTTATTTATGGTCAAACTTTCAAAGCTTCCCTAGAACGTCTAAAGTAAACCCTAAACTTGAACGTTCAACGCTTCTTTGGAACATTTGAGTAAAACCCTAGGACTGTTTGTACAACAATACACTGAACATTCAAAAGTAGTACCCCAGACATTAATTCAACCTTACTTGAAAAGCAAATTTAACCAATTAGAAACCTCATCCAGCCTTATCCACTCCACCTACTCCTATAAATACAACACTTATGTCCTTCAAACATCATTCATCACCCATACACCTTAGCCACCCCAATCCTAGAGAGAGAAATTTTAGAGAGAAAAGAATATGAGTTTGGTGTTGCTCTATCTTCAATAAGGTAAACTTTGGGCCATACTTTCTTCTTTTACTTTTTTTTTTTTTTTCATGTTGTTCATATTCTAGCTATAACTATAACGCTTCATGAAAATCAATTAACTGGTAGTTGATTTCATTATTCGTCTCTCAGCCTTATCCTTCACAGGACAAGACTCAGAGATCTTAACCTCTCCTAAATGAAAGAATATAGTCGAAGACTTTAACTACAGGAATAAGAAAGTAATAACTAAATGCCATGATCAAGATGACCGGAGTAAAGATAAAAACATCACCACATACATAGATCCTTAAATGTACTGGTTAATAGACCCATCACCAAAATAGGTTACGTGCCGATTACCCACGTAAATTAATGGACAAATAATTGGTATGTTTTACTTGCAAGTGCATATAATCAAAATAATAGTATAGCAAGCAAATACGAGATCATTCCCACGAGGATTGTGAAATTATGTTTAGAATGTAATTTCCTGATTAATTAACGGAATTAAACCAGTTATCACAAATTAAATTTAATAATAAATTAAAAAGGTAATAAAAGATAGAAATAATAATAAGAACGAAGGCTAGGGTTTTGACATCCACCACTAACCACACCTAATTAAGATAAACAATATGACAATGCTAACAATTATATCGCTATATTTAATGTTTGCTTAACCTAAGGGCATGGTATATACTCCTTGAACTATTAATCTCCCTAAGCAACAAATTAGGCATGATATCTACTCTAATTATTTTCTTTCCAAATGATTTAGCATGACACTAAGTTGTTCTTTAAGAAAGCATAAATATATGGAAATCAATAAACACATGAAGCATAAGGCATGGTATCTATTCCTGGTTCTACATGTTGAATCGTTGATTAAGACAAGAAACTGAGAGGAGATTCTTTTGTCACCTTATTATGCCCAAAACTTGGTCATCCAAATTGGAACAAATAACAAATCCAAACATATACATATGTTCGTCAAGCATTTCATATGAGAAATTCGATTAAACAGGAATTAACCAAGTTAAATACCAAAATAAAATTGTAGCAAAAGAGCTAATATTGAAATCCTAAAAAGAAATGATTAGGGCTTCAATCTAGCCCCTAACAAAGGTTTAGTTACACATAATGAAAATTAAACTAAAAATGGAAAGAAAAAACCGAAAACGCTTCTTGATTGAGCCTCCAATTCTTCTCTCCAAGATTGTACATCTTTTTTCAAAATATAGATGTCTGTTTATAGAGATAAGAGAACCCTAGAAGTCCTAGAAATGCTAATAAAATTGTAGGTCAGTCTCCTAATCCAACTAGGAGACTAGATACCCATTATGATGTGGAAAAGATGTTCTATTGCATCTGGGCCCTCGAGTGCACTCAATCCCATTTGGTTGCGCTCGATCTTGGCTCATTTGTGCTTGATCACAGATGCGCTTGAGCATGGCTGCTTATGCAATCGAGCGCTGATGCGCTTGATCCTAGTCTCTATGCCCTTAAGCTTAGCTTGGCTTGCGATAGATCTGACAGCTCTAGCTTTGCCTAAAAATGCCTTTTATTCTTGGAACTTGCCAGAAACGTTTCTTTCCCAACAATCCTCAAAACTACAAACAACACAAAACATCAAATAATGACAAAACTAAAGATTAACATATGTGAAATAAGGGGCTAGAATGTATAATATTTCAGCACTTAATACACTCCCAAACTTACATATTGCTTGTTCCTTAACAATACAAAACCGAATGAAAATAAAAAGAACATAAAACAAAAAAATAAATCCTTCTTTCATGGGATGCACGATTGTATTTAACATATGCAACAAGTTTAAATCCCTAGATTCCTAATAGGACGAGTAAAGTCTCGTGAGTATTTAACAAAAATTGATGAGAATCAACAAGCGCCATTAAAGGATCCATTGCATGTTCTAGTTGGGCTTATTGCTAAAGAAAGATCCAAGAAGATCAAAGAAGCACTTAATGGGTAAGTTCAAGAGATTTGAGCTGATTCTAAAACGGGATATTCCAAGCTTGGCCTAATGGAAGATGAAGGCGTAATAAATTTGATGCAAGCTATTGATGGGGGTTGATCTTGAATAATTGAGCGTAATTTTCTTAGAAATGGCATGGATTAATGGTTGATTAGAATAATTAAATGACTGATTGACTTTCTAATTTCATACCAATTAATTGGCTGATTGATTTGCTTATTTTAGACCTTTCCAATTCCATACTAATTAATTGGCTGATTAATGGTTGATTAGAATGATTAAATGACTGATTGACTTTCTAATTTCATACTAATTAATTGGCTGATTGATTTGCCTATTTTAGACCTTTCCAATTCCATACTAATTAATTGGCTGATTGACTTGTCTATTTTAGACATTCCTTACGCGTGATTTCTTTGCCCATTTCATTCTATTTTTTGCATCAAGGAGCTGCTAATTTCATACCAAATCAGCCTTAATTTTTGGCTTCTATTATTTAGTCCTTTATTTATTTATTTTATCTATTTTCCTTTAATAATTTGTATTCTTTTTTTCAATGATGTGTTTATAAATAGCATGGACTCATTGTAATGAGGAGATGAAAAATGAAAATTAAAAATGTGAGGTTTGCTTCTTTTATTGGTTCTTCAAAGAACTTGTAAACTTATCAAGGATTCTTCCTTGTGATGTTCAAATTTTATACCTTTGGTTCATCATTCAGTTATAATCATTGGGTCGAGGTTTGTTACTTTATATTTTTCGTTCGCGTTTTATTTATATACGTTGGGTCAAGATTTTTTATAAAAAATCTGAATTTTAGTTTTCTTGGGTCAGTATTCCAATATTATTTGTTGGATCTCAAAAGCATATTGATCGAGGTTCGCATCATTTGGTTTCAGAGCCTAGGCTTTAAAATCTTGATGGGAATCAACAAGCGTCATTAAAGGATCCATTGCATGTTCTAGTTGGGCTTATTACTAGAGCAAGATCCAAGATGATCAAAGAAGCACTTAGTAAGCTAATTCAAGAGATTTGGGCTGGTACTGAAATGAAGCATTCAAACTTGGGCCCAAAGGAAGATGAAGGAGTAATAAATTTAATCCAAGCTATTGATGGGGCTGATCTTGCTTAATTGAGTATAATTTCCTTAGCAATGGCGTGGATTAATGGTTGATTAGAAGGATTTAATGACTAATTAACATCCCTATTTCAGACTTTTCCAATTCCATATCAATTAATTGGCTGATTGATATATCTATTCAAGACATTCCTTAGGTGATTTCTTTTCTTGGAGGAGCGGCTAATTTAAGACAAAATCAGCCTTAATTTTAGGATTTTTTTATTTAGTCTTTTATTATTTTCCTTTAGTAATTTGTATTCCTATTTCAACCATGCATTATAAATAGCAGGAAATCATTGTAATAAAAAACATGAAATGAATAATTACAAAGGTGAGGTTTGCTTCTTCTATTGGTTCTTCAGAGAACTTGTGAACTTATCGAGGATTATTCCTTGTGGCGTTCAAATTTTGTACCTTCGGTTCATGATTCAATTATAATCATCGGGTCGGGGTTTGTTACTTTATACCTTTGGTTCGCGTTTTAGTTATAAGCGTTGGGTCGAGGTTTATACCTTTGGTTCGTGTTTTTATTATAAACGTTAGGTCAGGGTTTGCTATCAAATCTGAATTTTAGCTTTCTTGGGTCTATTTTTCAATATTGTTGTTGGGTCTCAACGGCATATCTATTGAGGTTCACATCAAATCTGGTTTACTATCTTTTTACCTTTTGTTTCTTTTTCTTATCCTATCTTGTTCCATTTGTGTTCGTTATTCCTTGTCCTTGTTTTGTGTCTTGCACCAAGAAAATTGTGCACCAAGTTAGAAAAAAAAAAGAAGAAAAAAAAGAATTTTCTTGTGTCCTCTTCCTTTGATTCATTGTTTCTATAGTATTTTCCTGTTGTCGGTATTTGATGCAGGGTTAGAACGTAAATAATCAAGAAAACAGTAAACAGAAGGGATAAATATTCCTAAGATTGTAAGACTATCATAAAATCAAAGAAATATTCTCTAAGCAGTAGATGCTATTTAAAGCCTGAAGGAAAAAGAACCAAGAAACTCAACTCTGAGTATTCTTATTAAACAAAACCAATAATAATAATGAACTGTTTTTCCAAAGGGTCTAAGCCTGTATTTATAGGCTTAGAGGCTAAAGCATAAAAGAGGTTAACATAAACTAGGATTACACATCCTAGAAGGAAAAGTAATCTAAGATAAACTAGGATTACATATCCTAGAAGGAAAAGTAATCTAAAACCGCGTACTAGAAGGAAAAGTAATCTAAAACCGCGTACTAGAAGGAAAAGTAAACTAAAACAATTAAAAGACTGACAAAGAAACCTAATTTAAATAAAAGACTAAAAGATAAGATACGTCATCCTAATCTATATCATCCTCCCCAAGTTGGAGAGAATTCGTCCTCGAATTTGGCCGGTCTCTTCCACGGTCTTTTGGATGTCCGGTCAGCTCATTCCAATCGTCTCTTCTCAACTTTACAGCAAGGCCACGCCCCATAATAATCATAGTGATCTTCATTAGTGGAGTATCTTGATGGTTGTTGTGAAATCCCCACTGATGCAAACCAAAGAGCTGGACATGCTAATCATACACGTGGGAATGGAGCTGAATTTGCACAAGACCCATTGTCACTTCCTAGTGGCCCAATTACAAGTGGAGCTGAATTTCCACATGACCCTTTGTCACTTCCTAGTGGCCCAATTACAAGACTTAGAGCCAAACGTTTCAAGGAAGCACTAAACGGGCTAATCCAAGAAAATGGGGTTGACTCTAAAAAGATCAAGATGGGCTCAAATAATAATCAAGGTTTAGTCCATGTCGTCAAAGCAATTGATGAGGTTAATTAGCATGGTTTTCCAGCATGGTTTGACCATTGAAGGGTGTGAATTTGTTGAGTTTCTAGGATATTAAGTAGAAGAATAAATCTAGCCATCTTTTGGTTGTCTCTAGAAGTCCAATAAGTCTAAAAACATGGGGACTTGTTTATGTTAATATTTGTGTAGCTTTTAAAGCTATAGTTATGTCTTTTCCTATGCTTGGAGGGTTGTTCCAAGTATATATAGGTGGATTATTACGAATTTTAATGGTAATCTTTGCTTTTTAGAAAAACTATTATTCTTGTGAGGTCCTTGTGTTCCTCTTGGTTCTTGAAAGAACTCTTTGAACTTATCAAGTTAATTTTGTGGCGTTCAAACAACCAAACTTATCACCTTGATTTCTTGAGAGATTCTTAGGTTTTCATGGTGTGGCGTTTTCAATCCTTTGTAGTCTTGGTTTTCATCTAGCTAGGTGACGGGTCAAGGCTCAACAAATCTTGTCTTCACGATCTTGGGGTTCCATGCCATCATTGCTATCGGGTTTCATCACAATTGTTGGTGGAGTTCATATCACCCACACACCCCTTTTCTGTGTAGACTTGTTATGCTTCTCTCGTGCTTTGCTCTTCCCACAAGCCATAAGAATCCCCAAAGAACTCACAAAGACCTTTTCAATCTTTGACAAAAAAACTTTTTCTACCATATGGATCTCATCACAATTTTTGCTAGAATAATCTAATAAAATAGCATCTATGCCAATGAAATCAATATAGTTAATTGGTTCAACACTGAAATTGAAGACTTTACCTTTGAGGCTCTTAGCCTTCACATGATATGTAGAATTGTCGTCAAAACGTGCAAAACTATCCGACAGATTTACCTCTTCCAAGGGTTCCTCCTCTTCATGAAAAATTTTGATACTCTCTAAAGGTTTACCTCGTCCACTTGTTTTCCTAATTTTTCGTGCTCTTTAGGACTCTTGATGTGGAGTGGATGATTAGGAAGTTTAGACCCCGGTACCACCCCATGTGGAGGTTGAATATCATGCAATGGTTGCGCTTCTTTTGGTAGTTTTGTTCGGACCACATCGACAAATCTTTTCAACGGCTTCTTTATCGGTCCTGGTACCACTCCATTGATGTCGCCTTCCTTGCTCGTCAACTCTTGCGTGGCTACAATAGTTTGACCATCTCCTTGTGAAGGTTGTGGCTTTGGCCATGGGCTTTGTAGTAACGTCAACTTGGTTTTACCCAACATAGATAGCAGCTTTATCATCTTGCCACGATTTGCCCAATAACAAGTGACACATAGTCATGTCGATCACGTCACACCACACACGATCCACATATTTACCTCCAATAGAAAAAAGGCACTTGGCAATATTTAGATACCCTTACCTCGTTTTCTTTCATGAGCCACTCCAATTGATAGGGAGTAGGATGTCTCTTGGTTTCGAGCCCTAGCTTCCTTATCGCTTCCTCCGAGACGATATTCATACCACTCCTTGGATCGATGATAAGCTTGGCCACCTTGCCTCCCAAGATGCATTTATGTTGAAATTGTTGGCACGTACCTCCAATGTATTGAGACACTGATTGATGCTTTATCTCCGCCTCCTCCTTAGGCACCATCTTTGCCATCTTCCTTGGTACTTCTTTTTGTGGAATGTTTTTATTTTTTTTCTGCCACCATGAACTCTTTGGGTTGCACGCAACTTTGGAATTCTGGTGTATCGAGTTTGAAACCGGATTCCCATCGATTGGCCTGAGCTTGTACAAGGGGTTGATGCCTATGCACTTTGCGCTCTGCAAAAGGGTCTCCGTCTTCATCCTCCACGATTGCGTCATCCTCTTCCGATTCGGGCGGTGAGGGTATATGCCGACTTCTGTCTCGACCACTCTCGATGGACAATAGTTTTGTGAGGCCTGCAATTTGTTCCCTCAAGCTTGCAAATTCTGCCTCCGAATGTGCTTGATAGGCTGCTGGTGATTCTTCTCTAACTGGTTTCTTCGCGATCATAACCATCCTCCGATTGTGCAAAGCGGTTATCCCTTCTCCTTGTGACTGGTACCATGAAAAGAGACTGGGCTCTGATACCAACTGATGCAGGGTTAGAACATAAATAATTAAGAAAACGGTAAACATAAGGGATAAATATTCCTAAGATTGTGAGACTATTACAAAATTAAAGAAATCTTCTCTAAGCAGTAGATGCTATCTAAAGCCTGAAGGAAAAAAAACCAAGAAACTCAACTCTGAGTATTCTTATTAAACAAAACCAATAATAATAATGAACTATTTTTCCAAAGGGTCTAAGCCTCCTATATTTATAGGCTTAGAGGCTAAAGCATAAAAAAGGTTAACATAAACTAGGATTACATATCCTAGAAGGAAAAGTAATCTAAAATTGCGCTTACTA